>OY101444.1:67786041-68386041 GCA_956483585.1 Gymnocheta viridis | reverse complement strand
AGATTTTATAAAATTTTATCTAAACTTAAAACAACTAAATACTCTTGTTTTTTGTGAAGCTATAGTTTTTTTTAAACAAACTCAGCTGTAAAGATTAGTAATTGGTTTTTATTATATATATTGAAACGAACACTTTTTTATTTATTTCTTGCTTGTTAAATACACTGGCTTATATTTCTTCTCAGTTCAAACCATTTAATTACTATTATTGTTATATTTTTTTCTCACACAAAATAATAAATCTAGTTTAAAATTTTATTTAATTTCATATAAATAATATTTTTATATTTTTACAAGTTTTTTTTTGTAATACTCAACCATGACCTCGTTACTCTAACCAACTTAAATATGTGCATACTTCATTAATGAAATCAACAAAATATTCTTAAATATTATTTTTATTCTATTTTTTTGTTTGTTTTCATTTCCACTTTTTAACACCACTTTTAACGTTTTGTCTTGTATGAATGACGTAGTCGTTTTATTACTCGTTTTACTATATAAATCTTATAACTACTTCTCTTAACAGTTGCAACTGTTTCTGCCACAGCCACAAAGACTGCAACTTCATATTATGATTCCTACTAGAGCACCGAAGACTACCACTTTATCTTTAAACAGTCTGATTAAGTTTGTTTTCATCATAATAACATGAAAAAATACTGCCACTGATTTAATATTTTTTTTTTTTTGATATTTTATGCTTTTTGCATATTTGTGCATAAATTTTAGTTATTTAATATTTGAATCGGACACGGACACACTGGCAGTGGAATTTGATTTAATTGCTACAAAACTATCAAATTTCGGAGAAAAGAGAGTTTAAGAAAAGAAGACAATACAAAAGGATACGCGGTAGGGTAGTACTTATTACACAGCAAATATTCTGAAGATGGAAATCGGAGTTTAAAAGCATAGGCAGAGTATAATACTGTATACTAAGTATAAAACTGGTGTTTAATGCCGTTGTCGTTTCTAAAAAAAATTTAAAATTTTTTTTAGTTTTTCTAAAATGATTGATATTCAAAGTTTTCTTAAGACAAAAATGTTGAATCGTCAAAAAATCATTATATTGTAAACTTTCAATAACAAGGACGAAAAATTTTGCAATTTTTTTTAGAAAAGAAAACGCCATCCATAAGTATAAGATAGTAGCCAGAGTATAAGATGCGAGCTTAAGTATAAGAGAGTTGTCTGATTCAAAGCAGTATTCTAATTATTAAAGATCATTAGCTTTTACTTTTCGTTGCCGTTCTGTGTCGTTCTTTTCTGTAGAAATTATTTCTTACTTACTTATTCTGTGTCTGAACTTGTGGATGTGGATGATATAATTATAGGAATGAATCTTTTAAATGTTTGCAAAATGTCTTTTATTTGAGAAAAATAGATTTTTAAAAATTTGAATTAAAATAATATTTTCTGACCTTTAAAACAAAATTAATAATATATCACGCCACAAAATTCTAATACATACACACTCTTGGCTGTCACTTAACGTTGTATTCTATTTTCTACCGAATAGTCGCCAACAGAACAGAACGAAAAAGTAACAACAAACCAAAAATACATTTTTTCAATTGAACAGAAACAAAACAGCTGATCTGTAGGAGAACATAACGTACAAATTAATGCTGCCTTAATTTGTATGAGTATGATACTTTAGGTTAAGTATAAGACGTTGTCTAATTATAAGGCAGTTGTCTAAGTTTGACTATAAGTCGATATAAGATAGTAGTGTAAGTAAAAGCCATAGTAGTCTGATCAAGATATACGATTGTCTAATTGTAAGGCGGCAGCCTGAGTACAAAACGTTAATTGTGTAAAACATGATATCCTGTACATTAGCATTCATTTTTAAATACTAGTATGAGTATTCTAGAAACTGCGAAGACGGAGTATCAGACGAATGCTTAAGTGTAAGTATGCGATATGAGTATTATATTGTACACTGAGGATAAGACAGAGATATGTGTGTTAGACTATAGTCTTGAAATAAGACTATAGTCTTAAAATAAGACTGTAGTTTAATCATTAGCCTGTAGTCTCAATATAAGACCATTGGCTGATTATTAAGTTGTAAGTCTTAGTATAAGACTGTATTCTGAATTGTACACTGCAGTCTTACTCGTATTACTTCAGTAATATTCGGACTACAGGTTGTAGTTTTAGAATAGTGCTGTTGTATTAAACTGTAGTCTGATCATTGCACTGTAGTTTTAGAATAAGATTGCAGTCTTAGTATAAGACTGTAGTTCGGGTATCAGACTGTAGTCTTAGTATGCGACTGTGCAGCGTAGGCATTATATTGTAGTATTAGTGTAGGGCTGCAGTCTAAGAAATATTCTGTATTCTTAGTACAAGATTGTGGTCTCAGTATAAAACTGTAGTCTCATTATAAGACTGTAGCTCGGGTATTATAGTTTAGTCTTAGTATCAGACTGTAGTCTGAGTATTAAGCTGTAGTCTTAGTATGAGATTGTAATTCGAGTATTAGGATGGCGTTTTACTGTGGGATTGTAGTCTGAATATTTGATTGCAGTCTGATTGTATCATTCTCGTATTCCACTAAGAGTGAAGTCTGAATATCAGATTGTATCAGACTATATAAGTCTGTAATGCGGGGTATTACACGGTATTTTTATTATTAGACTTATAGTCTTATTGTATGATCATGGGCGAAATATTAGCCTGCAATTTTATCATAACACTGTAGTGTGTGTAATAGGCAGCAGTATGAGTGGTGTATTGTAGTCTTAGAATGATATTGTAGTCAGAATATTAGACTTTGGTCTTACGAGTAGTATAAAATAATAATGGGAGAAGATCAATGTAGTCTTATTATAAGATTACTATAAGACTGTAGTTCGGCTGTAAGACCTTATTCTTGGTACAAGACTGCAGTCCTAGTAATATAGGATAATTTTCTGAATTTAAGACAGTAGTCTCTATATTTCACAGAAACATGAGTATATGAAATATATAAAATAATAGGTTAGAGGTATCCGCATAGGCCTCAAAAAACTAGCCTGGGTATAGAATGTAATGGAAGCATTCTTGGCTTTAGCCTTTGTATAAAATTCTGATTATAAGACGTCTTTTTGAGTATAAATACGAACGAAATAGTCGGATGATATTAGTTGGAGTAAGACTGTAGTCTGATTCTATGGTTTATGTATAAAATCGAAAACTATATAAAATATTATAACAGTGTTCTCGATATAAGATGATACAGTTCTGTGTATAAGACGGTTTTATGATTATAAACAGGGCAAGTTTTATATGTATTTTGCATGAAAAATATGCATTTGCATATTTTTCGAATTTTTCCAAAGAAAAGCATTTTTCATATAACTTGCATAAATTTGCATATTACTCAAATTAGCAACTCTTTTTAACAAAAATTGCATGTGATAAAATCATTAAAAATTCTTTACCCAAAAAATGTGTATGTTACATGTCTGGCTCATGGGTTGCATATAATTGCAGATTTTGTTCGACTGATGTTGAACGTATATTTTCAATATATTCGATAGTTTTGTGCGACAATCGAAGGTCTTTTCAATTTGAAAAAACATATGATTATACTTTCTAATAAACGTTATTTTAAAGAAAACTGATTAAAAGTTATTAGTCTGTGTTTTTTCGGGTGCGTAAATTTGTGCAAATTTTAAAGTTTTTGTTATGAATTTGCATGCATATTTTAATAATTTTATTGCATATTCAAACTTGCCCTGATTATATAAGAAACATGGTTATAATACGTCATTTGTTATTTAACCGGCAGGCGATGTAAAATTCAAAATCACTATATTACTTTGTTCTAACTATAATACCAAATTTTTTAAACTATCGCGAATTGAATCCGCTTATTCCTTTATTTATTTTTTTATTGTATAAAATGAAAAAAAGCGTAGAATATTTATCAAAATTCTTACTGTAGACCAGTTGTTTTTTTCATTCAGGGAATACTCTTTTGCAATGAAAGTATGCAAAAGCTCTGCATCTTACTTGCCAGATTTTTTGTTTTGCTACTTTATATACTCTGTATTCAAAATGCGTTTAAACAAATATGCTGTAAAACACTCTGCTGATGCGACTCCTTACAACAATACTAACTACAAAATAATACAATACAACAATAATACCGACAACAGCTACACAAATTATAGTGAAATGATGGACAATGTGCCAAGACAAGAACAAAATGCTATAAACTTGAAGTGAGAAAAACGCAAACGTTTTTAAAGAGGATGATGAAATTAATAAACAAAAAAACAAAATAGATAAGAAACTAAGATAGAGGAAGTCATCATCAGCAGCAGCAGCGGCAACTGCCAACAATAAGTTTATCAACATTAACTTACTGGGTGAATCCAAATGATTACTGCCTGTCAGACCGAGTGCTGAAAATTCTGATGGCTGTAATTTCATTTCCATCTCTTTAAGGCGACTGTTGAGTTTGTTTGTGTGCATAAATAGGAAAAATGTACAGGATATGGCCAGCAGAGCAATCAATTCAATCGATCTGTAAAGAAAGAAAATAAATGTTGTTTGTTTTTGTATTCATAAAATAAAAATGCAATATTTAAAAAAAAAAAATACAAAGAGTTTGTTTAAGTTTGAGTTTCTTTAAAGGATTTAGCATAAATTTGTGTATAAGAGAAACAGCAATAAAAATTATGAATTAAAATATGTTTTGTCAGTCAGTTAAACTGAAAAGCTGAGTTTGGATAAATGTTTCAATTTCTTTTTGAACATGATTTTATGCAGCCCAGATTTCCGATTTCTCGGATAATCAGTCCTATATTATACACTGTATAATAAACAGTACTAAAGATTGCATTGATAGAGACAGCTTGTTCAAAAAAGAGAGAGCGAGGCTGTCGTTTGCCAGGCTAAAGTCACAGTTTTGCCCTTTTCTAGCGGTCTGCGACTTTTTGTGAGATTTTTTTTTATTAGCGACATCTGCGACTTTTTTGATTTTGTTGGTCTTTTTACCCTTTTTTATTTCTTACAAAAAACATTTAATTTGCAGTAAATCTATAAAAGAAAGTCGTCCAATCTAAAAGCAATATTCAGATTATTGTTCAATTGGGAACACTTTTATCACTTTTTTGCAACCTTGTCATGTACACAATGTATTCAAGAAGTTGTTTACAAACTTTCGGTAAATATTTCAAAGAACAGTTTAACCAAAAAAGCTTTTTAAAGTAAGAAATTTTGGGATTTGAACTGCTTATTTTACAGAATTTATGATAAAACATGAACATTCTTTAAAATAAGATTTGATTTTAAAACGAAAAGAAAGTCTGAAAACGAAAAACAAAATGAAGCTATAAATACGTGTTTAGAGGCAGAAGAGACCACGGAGTCTGAGAGGAATAACGTTAACAACGGTGCAGGTTCTTCCAAGAAACGTAATATTTCGCAATACAATTCGAGAGACTGGGAACTGAAGTATAAATAGCTTAAGCAAGACATGGAGTCAAAGCGCATTTTTGGATTGTTTGTAAACAAATTTTAGTAAACCAAAACAATAATTTTTCTGTTGGCTTGGTTTTTAACAGAAGTCATACTCCTTTCACCTTGGCAGCATACGACAGACAAGTTTATTAAAGTTAACTAAACTTGTTTAGTATACATGAAAACATTTATAGAAGAATATATAATGCAACTGTATATGTTATGAAATATGATAAAAATGGATTCTGTAATAAGCTTTTTGCTTTGTTTCAATTGTTGTTTTATTTGGTTATGCTTTTTATTGATAAGAAAAAGTTAAAAAAAAGACGTGCGAGTTGTATTTTCTCAAACGATTTTTTTTGGGCGACTTTATCTAAATATATATAAATAGGCAAAGACAAATTTTTAGTTCCTTTTTTCTCCTTTGTTTGCTAACCGATTTTCGTCATTCTTTTACCAAATGGTAGACATTGGTGAGCTTTATTGACCCGACTATATATTATTTGAATCGGCTTTGTATAAAAGGAATAAAAGGTTCATAGAGTTCCCTACGGGAAATATTGTACCAATTGTCCTGAACGTACCTGTCCTCTGACTGGTGAAAATGGGAATGGTTCAAAAACTTCCTGAGTCGTGACTGGTGAAAAGAGAACAAAAGTGCTCACAAAATTCCCTCACTCTGTGCAACATCGGAAGATGTACATTTTATTTTTTTAAGTTTTTCAGGATCAAAAACTTTTAAGTATTTTTTTTCTATTTTTTTATTTATTGTCGTAGATTACATTATTTAAGATATTATCTGATGCATTTTGGTGATTTAAACCAAAAAAAAAATTTCAGAAACTTATCTTAATCTAAACCGAAGTTATACCGATTGAAAAGCTAATACCAGCCGTATAGAGTACATTCTAAAATGCAGTAATTGTGCAATAATCAAAGCTTAGCGTTCGGAAACCATCACCTCGCAATAATTTTTTTTGTCAAAAGTCTCCTAACGCAAATTATTGACCGTGCTGCTACATATCGGTGCAACTACGGCAGCATTTTATTTACTGCTGCAATATTTTGTGGGCCGGTTGCACAAATTTATTTCATTTACGAGATTGTACCCTATAAAATAATAAAATATTTAATAAAATTTTTGTTTTTTAAATACATTTTTTACATACAGATTTATTGTTGTGAAACTTTTAGACTCGTTCGGGGGTAGGTCATCGAAGGACTAGATTTTATACCAGGACTTGAGGAACTATTCTGTGGCATGTTCATTAGGGACTAGACTTGGACATGCTCTTATAGGATAGTTATATTACTAGTGTTTAAAAAACCACTACTGGGACTGGTAAGAAGAATACCACCACAGGACACTTACATAAATATTAGATCTAAAATCTGTCACCGACTATCTTAATTATGTCAATTGACCGCCTTCAATGACAAAGCCATGCAAAAGTTACCGGTATCTCTCATATAAAGTTCCGGAACTCGAACCAGTTGGTAGTCACGTGACGTATCCTGTAACAGGTTCCTCTCTCCCTGGGGTTGACACTACTACAAATGCTAAAAATACACACGTACACGCATTCACTTATGTAAGTATTGGTTCGAGTAAAATCATAAGCAAAGCAATGAGAAAGTTTAAGAGTATCTACATACATATGTATGTGTATGAATAATACGATTTTTTTTATAAATGTGCGTTTTTTATGCATTTTTATATCGTTTATTGTTCCTTCCACGGCGAAGGGAATAAGTAATTTTTTCTCTTTAAACAAATGCAACTAAAATAGGCATCCGTTTGAACTGGCGGTCGAATTTCGACCACTAGGCGTAATCTAGTTTTTGTTTTAAACGACCTTGGGTTCGACTTTTCAAAAAATCTCAACGGTAGCCCTGATCATAACTAATATTTTTCTCCCCTTTTGTTACGTTTTAATATTAACTGTTCATTAGTAGGCATTTGTATGAATTTTTGCTTCACAGTTCGGAATGCTTTTGCAAAAAGTGATTGATTTGTTTTTGTGTGTTTCTGCTTTACAGATTATTCTTCTCTATTATTCCAATACAAAATGCAACAATGCATTTAGTCACGGTATTAAGCTGATGATCTTTCTTTATTTTTTGTTATTGTTATTGCTCAAAGTAACGAAATATATTTATTTGATATTTTACTCTTCCATATGTTTTTGAATGAAACGTGGATTTTCTTTTTTAGCAGTCTATTTATTTAATCTTGAATAAGTCCACAATTGATTGATTTTTTAAAGAAATATTTTTGATACATTTCATCGCTGGCATGCATACATATGAATAAAGATTTGTACTAATTCTTCTGTGAATATCTTCTAACCATAGGAGTTCTAATAGAATCAATTTCATAAAATTACATACACTCGTCCAGATATACATAGATTTCAACATAAACGGAACTATGGTGTCAGATCCTAAAACTTAATGCAAGTTCTCTGACCAGCTTAGGAATCGTGGACAGATAAAGAAAACATGTTTCGCATTTTTCACAACGTTGTTATTACAACTCTGACAAAATGGAACATTGTCTTGTCCAAGACGGTACAAGTACGACTTTTATATTACACAGTGGTTGGGTGGACATGGCTATTTAGTCCACTCAGTTAAACGCAAGTCCATGGTACCATTTGCCACATCTGTTGCGGCTTTTTTTCGATATGTATGACCAGTAATGGTAAAAGCAGCCTAATCGCAGATATTTTAGAATGCGCTACATACTCGCAGAGCGGCCAGCTTATGCAGAGGATATAACAGGTTCACATATGTAGCGTATCTGAGTGAATCTGAACATATTGATGATGCGTATAGGATAACGCTTCTAACTACATTGGTGAGCAACTTTCTCTGAAGGTACTTTGGACCTCCTGTGTTTGGCATTATCCAAACAATGAGTTTTATGGTTTCTCTAATTTTACGGCTACTTATCAGAACTGCTGTATGGTCAGCTGCAGATGGCTCCATTGATCTGAGCCAACACCTAACAATCTGCCTGCTGGCATTTGCCATGGGTTCTGCCTCTAGTGACTCCTTTGTTTCACGAACTAACGCTCATATGTATATATCGATGGTCTCAAGTAGAAAGGCCCTACTAAATCGTATTTATTTTCGAAATTTAGTTTTTCAGTGATTCCAATACATTTCCCACAAATACACCTCGTGTTAAAAATTTATTGCAATAGTGTAAAAAAACGCTTTTACAAGCAATTGCTCAAGGCAGAGTTGTCCAGTTTCATTTATATTTTTACCTTCTCCTGTAATGTTACAATTATTTGAGTTAGGGCCTTTCTACTTGAGACCAACGATATGTATGTGTATGTATTTGTGTACATATATACACTATTTAAGAATATCCTGGTTCCTTCCAGACGACTAGATTTTAAGATATAAGTATTTTCATTTGAAGTGTTCGATTTTCATTGATATTTTTTTGCTTTTAAAAATCAGGAAATTCAATTCATAAACTTTGTCAGCTGATCTGATTGATCTCTTCTGAATTGTCAACTTTTGTTCACATTGAAAAAAGAAAAAGATTGTATGTGCTGTGAGATTAAAAAAAATTAATTAAGAGATAAGGAAAAAATTTTCTTGGAAAAGATTTGATTGTTGTTTGATTTGTTAATTTAGTAAAAACAAAAGTATGTACATCTACATACACTTTGGTTCAAATATAAGAACTTTTAATTATTCCAAATTAGTTAATTTGTTTTCGTTATAGTAAAATATTTGAGCTTAAAGTCCTTTTCATATAAAAACGTTTCTATGTAATTTTCTCGATATGTCGCTACTCCATTGTGCAGCATCTTTAGGATGCTTTTCATGTTCGAATAAAAGGTTTAATTTTGATATGTAAAAAACGAGTATTTTTAAGCGAAATCATGGGATGTTTATTTGATTGTAAAGTAGTGGGTACGGAATTAATAATGAAAAACAATATTAGCAAAATGGCCTCAACGGCTCCGCTAGCAAAAGCATATTATTTTCATGAAATTTTCCATAAAAAATTTGCACATTTGCAAATGTACGAGTATGACCTTGATAACTTCAAGAACTCCATATTTGAGGTCTGGAATCGTTCATGGGCCATTGGGTATTGATTGATATTATCTTTCACGTAGCCCCGAAGAAAAATGTCCAAAGGTTTTAAATTACAAGATCTCGGTGGCCAATTGTGATCGCCAGATCGGTTGGAAAACTTTTTACGCAAAAGAGCGATGGTAGTCGTTAGTTTTTGTGTTAACTGAACTTTAGAAGCCGTCGAGCCTCAGGTTCTATGCGAAATTCGTTATAATGTCTTTTGTGGAATGCTCAATTTTAAAGTTCGACGGGATATAGATTTCATATCACTATGAACTGCAACAGCAATATTCTCAGTTGTTCTTGAGCGGCCTGCCAATTTTGATTCAAATTTGCTGTACCAGCTGAAATATTTCTACTGGTCGAGAAGGTGCTTCACGATGATCCAAAAATACTTTAGTTTTGCGAACTGTGACCGCGAAATTTTTGCCATGATTGTGGTGAATTTTAACAATTTTTATTAATGACGTACTTTTTACCTGTCATCTGTCAAGTAGTCATACGTTGAGTCATGGCAACTGTTGAAAAGGCGTGCTATTGAAAACGAAACATCTTATTGACACACTCTGTATGTACATACATAATTAGAAATTATCTAAAAATTCATAAAAAATGAAAATTTATCAATAAAAAGGATTACCAAAAATTAACATACTAAAAAACAGATTCCAAGATGTACATTAAGCTCAAAATAAAAAATTAAAATAATAACTCCAATCTTAAAGAGAGCTCCAATCTGAAAGACAGCGCTTCCAAATAAAATATAAATTTTCCAAATCGATTCATAAGTGGCGGCAATCTGAAGCAACAAACCTTAAAAACAAAAGATCTTTAATTTTTTTAAATCGGTTTAAAAATGGGCAAAAATCTAACAAAATTTGAGAGAGGATGGCGCAAATTATCAAAAAACCATCTCAGAAAGTCTTTCTTAATTGCATGAAAAGGACGAAATGTTAAAATGTATCTAAAATGTGAATAACTAGGAGTGCAGGCACACTGAAAAAATATTGTTTTCCAATTTTCATAAATCGCAGGAATTTAATTTGTTTTCCCCATTAAAGCAATTAATTGAAATTCCAAAATATTCAAAAAGAATTTTAAAATGCTTTTGCTTAAAAAAATTATTAGAAAAATTACTTTCGCCGATTATCTTTTAATGCAGGGTTGATAAGTTTCGTCACTGCCATTTATAATTATCTTCATTATTTTTATAGTTATTTTTATTGTCTATTATTATTTTGATTTATTGCATTGTTGCGAAAAATGTACTCCAACAAAAGTGATAACAACAACAAAAATAGATGCTATAATAAAAATTAGAAAGAGTTATATGGTGCGCGTGAAAGTGATAAGGTAAGTTATTTAATTTTTATGCTTTTTAAGCGAACATATTTTCTAGAATTTATATTATTATAGGCAAACACTTTTTCTTAGATCCCTTTTACGGTCGTAATACTGAACCGATTTTGGAAAGATTTATATGTTTTTGAACGCATTTTTACATAGACGTGCACAATATTAATTATGTTCGAATCGGTTCGATATTTAGGGAGCTATAAGCGTTTAAAGTTGCTACTAACACATGCACACTTATTACACATGCATGTATCAGCTTCAACTTGAAAAATAAATCAAATGTGCATGTGTGTTTGTCCAATTTCCTTTTGCATACAAATGAAACAAAATTTTAAGTTGTTTATTTAGAATGTTTTTTGTTTTTGTATTTTGTCTTATGTAAATGTTTAATATTAATTTCTAGAATGTGGTTGATTAAATCGACCGCTTGATACACTAGTTACTTTAATTACAAAAATACTTATTTATACTTATTTTAATTATAATTAAAATTACTATATCGGGTGTTATAAATTGTTTTATTTGTAAGTCGTTGACAAAAAAAAGAAATATTGAAGCTTTTGCCAACCTAAAAATTTACTAATTATGCTGGCATCGGTCACAATTAAATGCAATACTCTGATCTTCATAATTCTTTGAAGACATTTTAACTAGCAATTCCACCAGGCCATGAAAAGCATAGACGTTCCTCAAACTTCAGCGAAAACAGTGCCAAATACCGAATCCTTATAATTTACATTAAGAGAAGTTTTTCAACTTTTTGTTTAATTTATATAAGTAGGTATTCTATAAAGTTAAATTAATAACAATTTTAATTGAGCTTGAAACTGATGTCAAACAATCTTTTAATTGAAGTGTTTCATTGAACTTTGTTTAGTTCAACTTTCATAATTGAACTCGTTATATTTTTGATTGAAAGAAATTCTTGCTCAAATTTGTATGCTTTTGCAGAAAAAATTATGATTCTTAAATGCCACTATCCTTATCATTTTGACGGTGACTTTAGAAAAAAGTATGCATAGGATCTTTTTAATTTTACATGATATAAATGCAGATTTAAACACTCACCACTCACTAGCATTTTTTTAAAATAGAAAAATCACAGCAATTGCAAAAGAAAAATAAAAAATGAATTGTTATAAAAAGAAAATAATAAAAAAACAACTATTTGCAGAAAAGCAACTATAACTTTGGGATTTATTTTATGTTTCATCAGGTGCAACAAATAATTTATTGCAAATGAATGACTTCAGGTCTATGTTTATTTATTTTTATATGTCTGACTGTCTGTCGGTTACTAGAGTTGTATTATTATAGAAAAGAAAATAAGTAAAAATAAATAGAAATTCTTTATGGCAAATAAAGCGCACCGACAGACCGTTACACTTATTTTTAGGATTTTGTAATGGAAAATATTTTCTAGACCAATTTCAACTAATAGAAGGTTGTCTACATGGCAGACTCAAGCAAAATAATTTCATTTTATATTCTTTGCCTGGGAATTTATTTATGCGTTTGGAAAATGTTATCAATATTATCTAAAACACAAAGAGATTTTTTTTCTAAAAGAACATTTTAATGCATAACACGACCTTTTGAGGCTAGAAAAAATGCTGTATTATTATTTAAGTATATTTTAGCGAAAATTATGCCTTATTCCGTGGGAAAAATAACTTTGAGGACACGTTATGTATGCGTAAGTAGTATATTTGCGAGTTTTGTTCTTTATGTGTTTAAGAAAATTCGGTATCACTGAAATAATTTAAAAGTTTTTGCAATAAAGAGAACGTATGACGGGAGCAAGTACTCTTACTTAGGGTATTCAATGAATATGGTTTCTGTTTTAATCGATTAATGTTCAGATAATTTTTAATTAACCGATTAATTAATTTTAAATGCACACATTTAAATTTTTAAATTTTATTAGTAAAAAATCATATAATAAATACAACAATTTCAGTTACAACAATATAATAATTACAACTATTCACAAATATATATTGATAAAAAACTAATAAGTATGGTGCTTTTCTAAAATAGTTTCATAGTTTAAGGAGATCTCTTAAAATAATCTTTCAGAAAAATATTTTGGTTCAAATGTTTATGTTTTAGACTTGACTTCGAAAAAACCTTTCACTTATCGCAAAATAACAATCGATTTAACCTTTTGTTGAAAATAGCGAATTTTAAATGAATTGAACAGTTAAACGGGGTTTTGACTTGAATTGAAACCAATTAAGCGAATTAATCGCTAATCGGAAATAGGTAATTTTAAATGAATTGAACAAATAATTGGGTCTCTGAGTCAAATCGAATCAAATTAACCGATATAATTGCTAATCGGAAATAGACAACTTTAAACGAATCGTACAGTTAATCGAGTCTCTAAATCGAATCGAATCAAATTAAGCGATTTAATTGCTAATCGGAAAAGGGCAATTTTAAAAGAATCTAACAGTTAGTCGGGTCTCGGAATATATACAATATCCTATTATGCCGCTTGAGCCCTGTATGGATATTTTCAAGTTGTGAGCAGTTTCGATTCGTTCGCTCGTTTTGTTACACCAAACATATTTAAAATAACTTCAAATGCTAAAAAAAATATAAAATTTTTTAGTCGGCTAATGGGTTAATCAAATAAAATTCACCGATTTAATTGTTAATCGATAATAGCTAATTTTAAATTAATCGAAAAATTAATCGTGTAGTAATTAACCGGTTCGGTGATTGCATGCGCTAACCCATACTCCGATTAAAAAGACAAATATTCGTATAAGTTTCTATACACAGAAATATGACAAAGTTTCAAAGATTTCGAATGGAATTTGTAGAAAATATTTAACTTTTTAGTTTCACGAAGCGAAACCGTGCTTCGATATTTTGCCAACTTGTATTTTTTATTAAATCAATTTTATGCTGTTCACCAAATTTCGTTCTCTGATTTTGCCCACTCGTTATATGGGTTCGAATCACTGTGCAGCTTAGGGAATGAACATTTTATGCCGTGACGCTTTTTAGCTTGATGAGATATTGTGAATAAAATTTAAATCTTTTTCATATTTGAATGCTTAAAATTAATGTTCATAATGCTTCAGAAATGTTGAAATTACATTTTTTCCCTGTTAAGTTTTCGATAACAAAAAGTTCCACTCTAAAGAAATGTATACTCAGTGCTTAAATAGAATTTACACAACACTTTGCCAGCTGAAGTTTGTTTTCTATGCTATTCTTCTTATCTAAGCATTTTAATATTATTTGTTATAGTTCTGCGCCTGCCCCTCCTTTAACAAATTTCTTTTTCCTAGCAATAATTTAGGAAAAGCATTTATTTAAGCGACAAAGTAAATTGGAACCAAAACGTTGCACAACGCCAACAACATTATTTGTACGCTTGAAAAGCGAAAAAAATATATTTTCATAGTTTTTTCGCTTTTGCTGAACATTTTTTCTACCGCTCAAAAAAAAAAAAAAGAAAAAAAAAAAGGAAAAAGAAACGGAAAAATATGAAAAGAAATTCTTAAGAAGAAAGCAAAAATATTCTATTAAAAACGAACTTTTTTATTTCTACTTTCTATAAGGGAAAAATACAATATAATAACAAGCATAAAGATTTAAAAAGTTTATTTATGGACAAAAATTTATTTTCCTTTCATTTTCACAGATGGTCAAGCAAATTCATTTTTTGCACCTAAAACGTAAACCAAGCAAGCGCTCTTCTGACTTGACTAACCGTTGGCTTGTACGGTTAGAGTAGTTAGAGGTTGTTAAGCTCCAAGTTGTCATAGTTATTACCGGGAACCACATAGCAAAACTTAAGGACATAAAATGCCCACATAAAAATTAAGCAAAAAATAATCATAATATTAAATGACAAAAACTTTCAGTTTGTTTTTATTTCTTTCCATGCATATTTATTTATTTTTCCTGGAAAATAACATCTGAAAGAAAAGACAAAAATATAAGTTTTTAATAATTTACAAAGCGAAAGAAAGAAATCTTTTGAAATGTTACCAACTAGGAAAATATTTGGTAATAAAGGAGCAAAAATTTGGAAGTTAATTTTGGGATAAAACTTGATTTATTCCATTCTACGAGGACGTTTTTATAAAAGGAACACATTTGCTTTGTAGATTAAGGTTTTTTAATATCGCTCAGCGGATGATCCTGCTCATGCAATGCATTGAGCTGCAAGTAGAAAATATGTCTTGGCAGGCAGTAGTTTTTGTGGAAATTCAATTATAGTTTTTCTACATTTAAACTGAAAGGAGAAAGAAAGATCATTGCAGGCAGTTCTCTCCTCATGCCAACAGCACGGCTTAAACAGCGATATTTATATATAAAATATTGTGATATTCACTGTCCCATCGATGTGCTCTCGGTGAAAACTTTCAGGATTTTTGCATCAACTTCCATAGTAGTGATTTGTAATCAGTAAAATACAGCCAACTTTGCGTGGATGTTACATTTTCGTTATGCTGACACTTTTATCTTATCTTAGCTAATGGATCTTCGAACGACAGCACTTTTTTTAGATGAAGTGGAATAAACACAAAATCGGGAGAAAGGTTTTAAGGCAATTTAAAGTTTGGAATGAATTTCCGTCATCCCACGTCAAATTTGGTTGATAAACAGACCGGTTTCGGCTATGTGCCATCTTCAGTGTTCTCTCAGTAACTAATCGTTTTTTTGTGTTGTCCCTTGTCTTTCGTATAGTTTCCTTGTGTACCTAACCTCTTTTCCTCTCTTTCTCTCTTGTTCGTGTCTGCATCTCTCTCGTTCGTATATATTCGTGTGTGGCTCTCTCTCGTTCGTATATATTCCTGTGTGCTCTATATCTACCTGCTTCTTGTTCGTTTAATTTTTCTCTTGTTAGTCTCTTGTGTTTACCGTTACAGTTTATTATTTGAGTGATCATTTGCTAGGTGTTTTATCTTTGTGTAGGTAATAGTCTGTGATTGTACGTTTTTGGGTTTCTTTTTGGTTTTGTTCGTTTGTTGTGTTGTCTGGTTTTCTTGGGTTATTGTTTTCTTTTGTGTAAAAATGTTTTAGTGGTTCAAATATTATGTCTGACGCAGTGTTTATTTGTTCGTTTATAATTCTTCCGTCAAACGTTTTTTGTTTGTATATTTCCATGTTTTCTAATACGTTCAGTCGCCGTCCTTTGTGCTGTAAATGCAGTAATTCAACTGTTTGTCTGATGTGTCTTGGTGTACATTTGTTGTTGAATATGTGGTTCGCGAAATTTGATTCTGGCGTTGCTCCTGGTTGTTTCAGTTTCTTGTTGTAGTCTCTTATGTGCTCCCGAAATCTTGTTTTTATTTTCCGTCCTGTTTGTCCGATGTAGCTATGTTTGCATGAGCAAGTCAATTTGTAAACTCCTTGCTTATCTAGGGGGTCCGTTTCGTTTGTGCTATTTCGTAGTATTCTACCCAAATTGTTTTTTGTTCGGAATGCTGTGTTAATATTGTGTTTTCTAAAAAATTTTGCTAGTTTGTATGTTGATTTGCCCATATACGTTAAAGTAGCCCAAGTTCCATTCTCTTGCTCCTGTTCTCTGTTCCGTTCTTTATATGCTTTGATATCATTTCGGATTTTGTCTACTAGTTCTTTTTTGTATCCATTGTTTTCTGCTATGTCATATATTGTTTTTATCTCTTTCTTATAGGCCTCACGTGTTAGTGGTATTCGTTCAAGTCTTGTTACTAATTGTCTAATTGCCGCGTTCTTGTGTTGTTGAGGATGGTTCGATGAATTATGTATTATTGTGTCTGTGGCCGTTGGTTTTCTGTATATTTCGTATTCAACTCTATTTAAACTCTTATTTGCTTTAATTGTTAGGTCTAGGTAATTTATTTTGTCGTCTTCTTCTACTTCCATTGTGAATTTAATGCTTTTATGTTGCTTATTCAGGAGCTCCAGAACTTGTTCTTCTCTATTTCCTTCCAGTATACATATAATATCGTCGACATATCTTGCATAGAATGTTACCCCGAAATTGGTTTTTAGATCATCTACGTATTTCTCTTCTAGATTTTGCATAAACACCTCCATGAGGATTGCTGATGTTGGATTTCCCATTCCTAGTCCGTTAGTTTGTCTGTATATGCTATTGTTAAATTTAAAGTAATTCTGTTCTAGTGTGGCTTTCAGTGTGTTTACGAGTTGATTGGAAAATTCTACGTTTTCTGTTTTGTTGAGTAGTGTTTTATGTACAATGTTTATTGTCTCCGTTGTTGGAATTGATGGATATAAATCTTTTACGTCAAATGAGACTAGTTTACTATTTTTCGTTATTTCTACATTATCTAGCTTTGTAACTAATTCCGTGGTGTTGGCTATTGTGTGTTTGTTTTTTAGGCTCAAGGTATCTTTCAGTATTGTTTTTAGATATTTCGATAATTTGTAACTTGGAGCAGATTTGTAGTTAATTATGGGTCTCATAGGTGTGTTCATTTTATGTATTTTCGGTAGTGCGATCATAGATGGGGCTGATGGGTTCATGAGTGTTAACGTGTGTGCTATGTTTGGTTTTATTACTTTGGTTGCCTTTTTTATTAGTTCTTTCACTTTGGCTTGGTACTCATCCGTAGGGTCCTTTCTAATTTTCCTGCATTTAGTATCCTCTATTAGCTGTTCCGTTTTTGTGATGTAATCCTCTTTTTTTATTAATACCGTTGTGTTTCCTTTATCTGCTTTTGTTGTTATGATATTGTTAGACCTTAGTTTCTGTTTTAAGTTTTTAACTGTTTCATGTTCCTTGTTTTGATTCCTTTTAGATTTAACTTCCTTCTCTATTATCCGTTTGCAGATGTATCTGGCTTCCTCCTGCTCTTCGTTTGGTAGCATCGATATTGCAACTTCTGTGTCCACAATGGTTTGCTCTATTTCCTTCTTTTTGTTATTTTCCCGGATATTGTGTTTTAAACCCTTCTCCAGTAATCGACCCTCCTCATTATTGATAGCAACTTCAGTCAGGTTTATGAATCTAGTGTGGAAGTTGTGCTTTTTGTATGTTTGTTTGTTTGTTGATCGTGTAAGTTCACCGAGTTTTTTGTTCAACTTCTTGTATTTCTGTTCTATTGTTAGTGTGTTTGTTGTATTTATTTGGTCAAATATGTCCATCAGTATGTCGGTTGGGATTCGTTCAGCAATTTAAAGCCTGTTAGGAAGGTCCCGCTTAAAACAAGAACAGCAAAGGAGAAATGCCAAAAGTTAAAATCAGTTCAATTCGAAATCGTTTAAGAAAAAAGAAGCTTGGGAATTAATTTCAAGTATTTGCTAGCAGGTTTTTGGCAATGCCAGCACAAAGAATTGAGTGTATTGCTTCTCCATTTCCGCAACTTTTTATACTTAAAAGTGGCATCAAAAGCTTTCCTGATGCATTCCAAACTAATGGTAGAAGCTTGCGGTCAAGATAAATCGACAGATTTATGTCATAGAACGTGCCGAATTTCGGTTTGAGAAGCATTCTAGCGAGTGTGTTCGGAAATACACTCAACGAAATTGATACCGTGTCCATGAATCACATTGAGTTTGTCTGTATCAATGTCAGAATGTTAAACTTAGATTAAATTAAGTTGAACGGTGTTGGCATAGTTTATGGCCCCTAAAGCTGAGCTGTGGATGCCTTCTTAGTTCACAACAAATGAATACTTAGCATTTACAATGTCATAACCTATAAGATGGTGTAAACTTTTTATACTGAAAATTGCGCTGACTCTTTAAGAGTAAAAAGAATCCAAGATCTGTATTCGTGTTTCTTTCGGCAGAGCGACTGCATTTGCATTTAAACTGGTCACATATCTTACGTTTATGGGAAAACTTAATGTTTTAAAACAAAGTCATTCTTTTAATGCTGCATTTTGGTTGTGGATCACGCAAACAATAGCAGCAACAACTTGTTAATCCTCTTTCCTGTTACTTCTTCGTTTACAATGTGGTCGTGTAAGGCTGTATACACACGGTCCTTTTAATAAAAATAATATAAAAAAAAACAATATCACTATGATACTTATTACCAGGGCAACCAAAAATATTATATATCATATTTTTTTTCTGTACGTTGTGCAGCTTAAAAAGTTCGGCATCGATTTGTTGTACCATTTTTTGCATATTTTGCTTATATATGAAACATAAATATATTTTATTTTATTTAACAGAAAAATACCACAAAATTAAAATTTTTTTAATGCATTAACAACAAAGATATAAGTATATTTTGATATAAGTAAATTTTGATAAGTAGTTATATTTTAAAGTGACACCACTCATTTATATTTTTATAGAAGAAACAGCTGTTGCAGCGATGTAGCTTTCGTTTTCAAAATAATTAATTAGCTGGATACACGGCGACGATTAAATAAAACTGCATTTGTATTCGTGTATTCGTATTTCCATGTCGAAATGTAGCCTGCAGTGGGTTATGCGTTTAAAGCATTAATATCGCACAAAGAGTCAAATCTCTGAAAGCTGTAATTGTTGGTGAAAAATAAGTCTGAATAAAATAATAAATTTGTAAAAAATATCTAATATGAAATAAAGTTTGCAGAGATTAATCTAATTTTAATAATCTGCATAAATAGAAGCGATAAAAAATATCCTGAAGAGCTAAATCATCTATAATTAGAAAAAAAACAGAAAAAAATATTTAAATAAACAGTCAACCGAATTATTTCTTTGATTGATTTTATTTCAATTATTTCTGGACTTTATAAAAAGTGTATGGGAATTTCGTTCGATATCGAATGCGGTAATTTTCCCCAATGATTAAAAAAAGAGAAACTAATTTTTAAAACTTTTTTTAAAAGAAGAAAACCTAATTTTCAAAACATAATTTTCATATTTTATGTGCATATTTGGAAGTTTTCAGAGCTTTTTTTAGACGCTTATACACTTTTTTAGTATCATATTTTTGGTTGACCTGGTTAATGCTGTTTTTACTTCTATTGTTATCATTGTAGTTCTTTGTTTTTGTAGTTTTTATTTTGTTTTTAGTTCTAACAACTACTTAATCTGTCGGTTTCCTTATTTCGCTCTTCTAATGCCATCATCATTGTCTTTCAGTTATAGTATAAATTGTAGGTTCTTAACTCTCTTTTAATATTTTGTTGCAACAAACTCATTATTGTGATTTTATTTGTTGTGTTTTTTTGTTTTTTGTATGTTTGTTACTTTGTTGACTTTAACCATTATACTGGTTTATAACTCTATTTTTCTTCATTTCTTTGGCAGAGATAGTTTTGGTTAAGAAATCTTTGTTTAGTCCTGTTTTATTTTATCTCTTGTTTTTTGCCATTTGCTTTCTAAGACATCTATAGTTACCAAAGTTGACTTTGTTTAAATAGAAAAGTTTTATATTTATAAAAAGAGCAGTGAGGAAAAAATTAAAATTCTTTGTTAATTTTTACGGAAACTCATTGTCAACAAAAGAAAAATAGTGTTTTAAGCTTGTTGTTTCGTGTAATTATTTGCAACAACGATCAGAAATAATATGATACAATATTTCCGAAATATGAAAATGAGAAATTGTTACAAAAAGTTAATTCCTAAAGAATAAGTTTGTTCATGTTTTTTTTGTCAATGTACAGAAACATTTAGTTTTTAGTGCATAAAAACACTTCTTAAAATGTCACCCTGTTCGCAAAACCTTTAAACATACACAAAAAGTTACTATTTTCGTAAGAAGATTTATTAAGCATTTAGTAGGTTTAAATACAGGAGACATTATTCAAAGTACGTTTGCTTAATTTTTTAGTCAGGCGAATCAAAAGAAAGTTTTCTTTATATTAAAGAGATGATTTTCTATATCTTACCAATTTTGTTATAAAATATTTTATAAACTGTTATGCATATATGAAAGTGTTACAAGTTTATTTTTAATTTTTCGGGACATTGTGCTTTTGAATTGTAATTACAGTTGAACCTTGGTTATTCGGGCCTCTATTTACCGGCTACATCTAATAACCGGCATGCTCCCAGCTTTGTTTTACGACCTCTGTTATCCACTATTTTACCTTTATCATCCGTGCTTCTTTTTATACCTCTATTATCCATGCTTTACCTCTATTATGCGTGCAAAAAATATTTTTCCAGTTAATTACAAGAAACAGAATTCAAATTCTGTGATTCCCATTTTTCGTTACGTACTCTTTACGTTATATTTTTCCATTGCACAAATAAAGTTTGATCTGATAACATTTTACAACTCTTGATTTTTGTTATGGCTCGTTCAAATTGTAAGTTATCAAAAAGAGTCAGAAAAGTTATTTCTATTAAAGACTAAATTGTTTTAATTTATGACTATCAGAAAAATATATCGATTAAAATATTGTCTGAGAAATATGGTGCTGGAAAACAAACTGTTCGCGATTTAGTAAAAAAAAAGAAAAACTTTTAGAATATGGTTGCAAGAGTGATTCAATCAATCCGCAACAAATGTAAATTTCAAATGCAAATGATTCTTTTTATTACAAATAAAAATGTAGTATTAGGGCGGATCTATAAGTCCGTGACTTTTCGAACTTCCCTCGTATTTATAAGAAATGCAACACTGTTCCCATCAAGCACCAGCTGTTAATAGACTACTGTAAAATTTTGAGCAAGTTTCGTCATTTACATTTCGTTTAACAGTTGTTCAAAACATACAACTTTGTGAATTTTTCTAAAAATGGAAAAAGTGAATTTCAAGTGCTCATTAAACATTATTTTTTGATAATTTTGATAATTTAACGGCTCCGCGTATAATTGAGTTATCGATACTAACACAGCCACACTAATAGTTTATGCCACTCTAACTGAAGGTTGACTTCTTGCTAACGAGTGTTGTTCTGTGAATTGCTACCAAGGGCTATTAGCTTGGGACACTACCTAACTGAAGGTTGACTTCTTCCTGGTGGCTCTCCTGCTCATGCCCATACGCAATCTTAGTGCCTGTAAATAACGTAACAGCGGGAACAATAGAATCTCAGCGCACTTGACTGTAACCAGTGTCACAAGCATCGCCCTACCAACTCCCGATTCCAACTCGGTGCTAGCATCAGCCATAAGAGCTGTAGTATAAAACTTATAGAAACATAAATATAGTTTTTCTTATAAACGAAATAAAACTAATAAACTTTTAATAAACAATTGTCAATCGTGTTTGCTTTACTGACACCAGTCGGCAAGTAAAGAAATCCTTAAAGGTATGTAACGACCCTGGACCCCGATGAGCTCTACCCCAGCAACCAGCGCAAACGTGTCGTTACATTCAAACCAAGGAAAAGCTCGATAAATAATATGGGGACTCTGCATCATCGATTTCAATGGTAAAAAGGCGGTTTTTCTGACTTTCGTTGTGGTCGCACAAGTACAAATTACGCTGAACGTTCTGGGCGGCCAATTGAGGTCAGTACACTCGAAAATGTCGAAAAAATCCACGATATGGTGTTGGCCGATCAAAGAGTAAAAAAGCGTGAGATTTTTGATGCCATAGGCATTTCGTATGGCAGTGTGATTTCGATAAATTTTGTTTGTTGTTTTTTTTAATGTGTTTTTTCATAAAACGATACCTAACAATATTTGTAGAGGGTACCTGGATACTCAAACCCCTAGCTAAACTAGAAATATATTTAAATCACAGTTAAATTCGTAAAATATCTGGCCAGATACATATGCATGACGGAGGGTTAAATGATCAGATGGGTTTAAGGAAGTTGTCTGCAAGATGGGAGTCGCGTTTGCTCTCAATTGACCATAAACGTAAACGTGTGTGCAATCCGAATTGGACCTCATCCACCATATTCTCCGGACTTAGCTCCTAGTGACTACTTCCTATTTTCAAATCTAAAGAAATGGCTCGGAGGAAGAGATTTATCTCCAACGATGAAATTATTGACTAACAAAATGCCTATTTTAAGTACCTCGAAAAATCCTATTTTTTGAAAGGGATACAAAAACTGAAGAAACGTTGGACTAAGTGTATTGAGTTAAAAGGAGATTATGTTGAAAAATAAATATTTGTTTTGCAAAGAAAAACTGTGTTTCATACAGTTTCACACGGACATATTGATCCACCCTCGTATATACGCATATACTTAAGACGCTTATGTTAAATGTACACCAAACTTTCATGTTTTAATAAAAATAATACGGACTGTTTGCATTTCTATCCGTGCTAAGCCTGTTCTCGAGCGAGCCAGTTAATCGAGGTTCAACTGTATTTGGAATGCAATTGTTCACATAAAAAACATTTAAATTATTTAACAAATTGACGAATTCTTAAGACTCAAATGCAGTTATATCTTTTTCAAAAATATTGTATAGTAAAGCATTAACTGCCTGTCCCACGATATTGAACGAATACTTTCTTTCGTAAAATTACATTTAAAATAACAACAAATTCTGAAATTATTTTTTTTTTGTTTTAAATGTAATTGTGCGAAAGGAAGAATACTTGTGACATCGTGGGCCTGGCAGTAAAAGAAACGGCATTAGCCTCACTGAAAATGAATTTGTACTGAGGAAAATAAAATTCACCATTATTCCAGTTGGCAACATCGACGTCACGTCAACACAATATAAAAAAATTGGGGCTTGTCTTTTCGCTCTCGAGAACAATTTTGTGCTAATGAAAGTGTACTTCTGTTCTATAAGGTCTAGAAAAAAACATGATCCTGCCAATAGTAGTCACCATTGACGTGACGTCAATGTCACCAATTGGAATTAGGATGAATGAAAACGAAACAATTAAACACAAACAATTAAGTTTACTAAAAAATTCCTGAAGTCTTTTGATGAAAAGAATAACATAAAAATAAATTGAGGATTTTTCGTATTTATGAAATCATGAAATTATGAAATTCACTTCTATTTAAAGAAAAAAAACATTAACATAAAATAAAAAAAATCTATATGCCATTTAACATACTAAATATTAAAATTACATACATAAAAATGCGAATTCCGGAAATTGTTTTTCTGTTGTTGGCCGCAACAGTTTACCTAAGATTTAAATTAAAAAAGTAATATTGAAACTATAAGTAGATCAAAATACCTTTTGAAAATTATTAAAAAGAAACAAATTAAAAAACCTATAACCCCCATTTTCAATAAATTGTTGCAGCACTGCATAAGTTTGTTTGTATACTTTACACGGAAAAGTTGGCAAATATTTTATTTTATTTAACTTGTCGTATTTTTTTGTCAGTTTTCCATACATGCGTTATAATTTCAACTGCTCCACTACTTCGCACATCTACAAAACACACATGCACACATTTTTGGCATACAAATTTTTTGATTATTAATATTTTTGGTTGCAAATGCAACTGCAACAGCAAAAAGTTGACAAAAATCCCTCTACAATTTAAGCTTAACATTACTGTGTCATATAATGTAACTAACAATATGGTTACGAGATACATGCAACAACATCAACAACAACAACAACACTGGCAATGAGATAGCAGCGTTAGCAAATACTCGTGCTACACTCACTCAACATCAGTGGCACTTTACAAAAAATATTAATGAAAAAAGTATAAATGGAGTAAAAAAAACGAAAACCTGCTAAACCTTTTTTTAAATAAACGAGGGTGGCTTAAAAGTAATTTGGAATTGAAAAATAACTGACTTCTTACTTAGAAACTTTTTAAACTTAATGTTTTTATAAAAACTTCTATCAAATAAAACCCAAAAGATTGTAAATTTTTTACTACACTTTTTTTCAAAGTTATCGAATTTCCAAAAAATTACATTATTGAGAATATTATTAATAATAACATCGTTCGACAACTTAAAAAAATTAAGATAGTGTAACTGCAACTCGACGAATTGTCACCTTGTTGCGGTAAGCAATCTCAGTAGGTGCAAAAGGACACTGAGAGCGATGCCGGCGGTAGGGCCTCCGTTGCTGGTAAAGTCGAAGGGCAACACTGAAACTAAGAACAATCTGACTTCAGTGGCTGAAAATCGTTTTTCATTGGTCAAAAGTCTAATTTTTTTTGTCACCGATTTTTTAAATTTTTCCGCCTTTTTGTAGCTAATATATCCAGATTAAGGTAGCCAAAAAATTAGTTTAAACTATTGATAATTGTGGACGTGGCATGCTGTCAAACTCAACTGTTTTTTTTTAATTTCAGAAAAAGGTGTTTTTCTTTTATTTTTTATAAAAAATAAAAGGTTACTACTCGTAAGCTATCATCGATAATGGCCTGCGGTCTTTTTTATAATGTTGGTAGGATTACAGTCTTTAGTTTTTGTAAGTGGTCAGAGCTCTAGCGTTTAATATTAAGGGCGTTACGGAATATTTATGAAAATACTATATTTTTCTCAAATTTAAACTTTAGTGGAATAGAACTTCAAGGGAACAAAGGGGAACAAGAAACGTATATCATCCGGAGAAAGGTGAAAGTGTCCTCTTTACCGCTATATATACTTTTGCACCCGTGACGAGCCGTGGGTAGAACACTTTTTTCATTTTAATGAAATAACTCTAAAAAAATTCAAATAACGATAATTTAAACAGCCCTATAAGTACTCGTATACAATGGTGTATTAAATTTTCACTTTTTTCCCTAAAAGTTTATGTTTTTTTACTTTAGACTACGTAAAACTAAAAAACTTAAATATAATACCTGCGAAAGGGTTTAATAGCTTTGTTTTGATCAGCAAAAAATAAGTCATAAAATTATCACAATAGGTTCTACAGTAATCATATGATGTCTTTCTAAATTTACCTGTTATCAAATGTTAGGGTCAACCAAAGTCATAAACAATTTTATAACAATAATCGGGACATTAAACCACTAAAGAAAAAAAAAACAACCCAACAACATGTGCAGTTTTGTTCAATTTATGAATAACATGTATAAAACTACGGATTCGATAAGGGATTACTCAGTAATAAGTTAATCCTCTAAGTGTACGGATGAAACATAACAGACGCAAATAAAAATATTCAGAAAAATATGGAGAGCTTCAGATATAAAGAACTGGCCGAAGAGTATTTTAGAAACAAAAACCAAGAAGATGTTCTTAGTTACGTTAACATAAAATGAAACTTAAATTCGTGTAGCACCGAAATGCAAGAGCAATTATCTAATTTCGTCAAAGCAGTAAAAAAACAAGCAACATAAGCCCAATTAAACCAAATCCCAACAAAATCATTAGATAATACCGATGCATATGAATTTGGATTATCACCACTACATGCAAGAATACGACTTATGGAACACATACTAAAAATCAATTATGATTTGGATTTCGGGTCTTCAGGATCAATAAGAAACAACGAAATCAACAAAGAGTTAAGAAGTTCAAAAAAGAAACATGTTCAAGATGAATATCGCAAATTTGGATTGATTATAGATCACCCAAAACAAGGGTCAGGCAATACAAATGATGGCCATACCGCAAGAAGATTCTTTTCAGATCCAGAAACAGCATCTGAAATAACAGGAGTGGATTTAAACTTTATTTTCAGATTTAAAATATCCTAGAAGTACTTGCGTGCAATAAAGAAATTGACTTTAGAAAATTTGGAGATTGTGCTAAGGAAACTGCAAAAATATATACAACCAGCTACCCATGGAGAAATATGTCTGCAACAGTTCACAAAATCCTTTATCATGGAGAAGATGTCATTAAATATCATTTGGTGCCACTTGGAGATCTATCAGAGGAGGCTCAGGAAAAAAGGAACAAGGATTACAGATTTTATAGAGACCACAATACTAGAAAAATTTCTATAGTAATAGCAATATTTTTAGATAATATTATTAACGTTTTATTTTTAAAGTGTAACTATTCTTTGAGTGTAAACAAATTTGCAAATTTGACAGCAAAAAATTTTTAATTTTTCTGTAATAATAGCAAAATCTCCAGTTGATTTTACTACTTTTTTCAGTGTAAACATTTTTTTAAGTGTAACATTAAAAAAATTCCATTATTACAAAAATTATTTATAATTATTATTAATTTCCAAATATTCAATTTTTTAATAAATAAAAAAATAATAAACCCATATTTCACTCTAAAAGTTAAAAAAATTCAAAAGTTCAACTTTGACATAGAATTCCTTAAAAAGTCTTAAAAATTACTTCAATATTTTAATCGGTTCAAAAGTTACAGAATTTTGGCCAATGAAAAACGATTTTCAGCCACTGTGCGGGGGCGTGATAAACATCAAGGCAGAGGAAGCAAATATGCAGGGCAAGTAAACGCTGTAAAACAATAAGGGTAAAAGGCAGCATTTTAAACCGTAATATTCACGGGTGGATGCCGAAATGGACGGTAAATTTGAGAATATATTTTCCTTGCGGCGTGAACCACATTATGGTACAGCGGTAAAGGTACTGCGATGAGACTGGTGATGGCTATCCACCTCAATATTTACTCTTGTGGATGTATCCTGAAAGCCATGCTATCACGGATGCATCTCAAGAAAGTAGGTGTATGTAATACATCACAACCACTTAAGCTCCACTTAGGCTAGACTATTCATCTCCAATCTTATGATTGTAGTTCTCTTTAACTACAACATTCTAAAATAGCATGAATCAAATTCCAATATATTGAGTCTCCAAGTGGTCGCCGTAACACCGCGGGTAATCCTTCAGGTGGTATACCCCTCTCAGGCAGCATGCACATTGAATTTGGTAGTGCGAAACTCATGTTTAGAATCTGACGGTTATACAAATAAAACAGAAGAAATTGAAGCCCCCAGTTACAGTGGGAATTTAAGTCCGAAACGCTGAGTTAAGGTGTGCTTACATATTTTTATTTTATGCTGCCAATTTTTATTGTTAAAGGCCTTCAAAATTTTTGAGTACTAATATTTATTAAATATATTTTTATATACAAAAAGGGGGGAAAATATAATATCGTAAAATAGGCCTGAAATTACGAAGCGTTTTAGAAAGGAAAACGCAGTCTTACTCCACAAAAGTATCTGTTTTATATCATTTGCTTCATTTATTATATATTTTGACGGACCGTGTTAACGGTTGTGTCCTGAAACACACAAATTTAAGCAAGTCGCCTACGAGTTTTTGGTATTAAGAGATCGTTAACATTAATTTATAATTTAATTCTCAACTTAAGCAGTTTAATTTTATACTCGTGTTATTTCGTTGTTCCTCAGCTTCAACATATTTCTCTCTTATTGCACTGAAAGAAATTTTTTTGTATGAGTTTTGCGTTATCATACTTGTGTATATATAAAAACAACAGAAATATAAAAACAGAAAATTGAAATTATCTCTTTAGAGTTTTGGCCAAATTGCAGGTTGCCTCAACAAGCATTAACCCAGCAAACACACAGGTTAGCTGCCTGTTTTTATAAAATGAAAACGAAATTACTGCCTGTTTTTATAAAATGAAAACAAAATTGTGAGTGAGAATTTATATTGAAAACAAAAACAATTTTATTGGGAGGGTGTTCATATGCTAAGCAATTAATTATTTCTTGGTTTTTAGTCATAATTTGTTTATAAACGAACCCAATAATTTTTGTACGTATATCAATAGAAGAATGGATGTAGTCTAACCATGTAGCAGCTGTTATGGAAAATACTTGCTAAGCGGTAAAATGAAAACAAGAATTTGCTTGATATATAAAAAAAAAACCAATGGAGTGTTTGTTACAACCATACGGCGTTTTAAACTCTGATAATATGACTGTCCCAACCATGTCTAACAAATTTTTTTCTCTGCATGTAAGATTCGCCCAGCTGAATATACAAAACTCTTTTGCTTTAACAAATTTCAATTTGATCTGTTTATGGAGCACTAGTATCAATAGCACTCATCTACTGCCATTGAGCTGATAGTATGCACTCATACTTGTGTTTCAACACTTACGAGTACTTGTAATTAAATAGTTTTTGCAACACAACATTTATATGTTTATTTGCTTGTCGTTCAATATATTTCGCGAATGTATGCATGTATGTATATCTCAACGAATTTGTAATGCAATTTAAATATTCAGCTTAATGTTACTTTTAATTAATTGTTTTTTGTTGCAACTTTTGGATGTCCCCTACTTAGATAAATACCTTTCTATTAAGTGACTGAGAGGATCATTGAGGATGTTTGAGCTAAACAATTAAGATTGCTTCATAAATTTTTTGTTCTCGATGGCGATGGTGTTTGCAATATTTAACTGAAAATATTTTATGCCATCTCTAATTTTTATACATCATATTGCTGGAAGTATCCCAAAACTTTGCTCTACGTCCACGATTTGTATCTCTTTAAAAGCAGTTTTTTTCGTTTATGCAAATGCTTCTCTATGCATATTAGATTTTCCTACTACATTTGTTATATTAAATTCATGTTGGTTCCATTGAAAGTAAAAGATACGCCAAGGCAGCAAAAAAAAAAAATTAAAAACTGCGAACTGGAAAAAATCGCACATTAAAATTGTTACATATAAAGGATTTTCATGTTGCTCATATTACGAGATGTTTATAACGTCGTCTGTATGGGTATGTGTACAACACATACTAAAACATATTAAGATTATTCACATATCGCTCCTTAATTGCAACACAGTAATATCTCAAGAAAACTCGTTCGCCAGAAAACGAGTTTAAAGTTTTTAATTTACGCACACATCAACCGAAAAATAGAAAGTATTCTCCCCTCAAGAGGTGAGTAAATCAGATATTTGTTTAAATTTTTTACACAAAATGAAAGGCGATATAACGAATATTTCTGCATTCTTAAGTCAAAAATCTCTTTTTTTTAGATATGACTAAGTTGCAATGAAGGAGCGATATGTAGGCCCTTTAATGCAAAATAGTAATATCTCAAAAAATCTTTATATTGATGATGATGAGGAAAAATTGATTATTTTCCAACATTATACTTCAAGCTTAACCGAAGTTATATCGCAAATCGCCATTCAGATCATAAAGTTAACATATTAAAACCTTTAATTGCATTTTCTCCCAAGTAAAATTTATTTCTAGAGATATGACAAAGTTGCTTGAAAGGAGCGGTATGTACGTTAATATGTGTATTCAACACAGATGATGATGATGATTATTATTGTCACTGTTGCGTTTTACTTTTGCATGGCAAATGCATGAATCGCTTGTGTTGTCGAGGGCATTTGCAACAAATGCTGAATATGATTACAACGTGCATAAGCTTTCAAATTGTTTATTTAATTTTTACATATGTTTTGCAACATTTTTTTCTTGAACTATTTTTTTTCGGTAGGGGAATTACGATATGTTTGATTAGCTTTTAACAAAGTAACAGGATGTACTAAACACCCTGCTTAACATATTTTCCAAAACATACTTTTAAAAGGTAAAATGTTCTTACGAGGTACATCGTCAAAAGAGAGTAAACTGAAAAGATTTCAGAAATGCTTATATATAACAAAATATGAATTATTTCATATATAATATGCTTTTCCTTTTGAATTAACGAATTAAAAAAAACAAAATTGCTTGAATTAAATTGTAAAATTATTGATTAACAAATTCTACTCTTTTTTAAATGAAAAATCTATGAAACCTTGTGGTTGTACTAAACACCCTGCTTAACATATTTTCCAAAACATACTTTTAAAAGGTAAAATGTTCTTACGAGGTACATCGTCAAAAGAGAGTAAACTGAAAAGATTTCAGAAATGCTTATATATAACAAAATATGAATTATTTCATATATAATATGCTTTTCGTTTTGAATTAACGAATTAAAAAAAAACAGAATTGCTTGAATCAAATTGTAAAATTATTGATTAACAAATTCTACTCTTTTTTAAATGAAAAATCTATGAAACCTTGTGGTTTACATCTTCAATATACAGAGTTTTTAAAATATTTTTTCCAAACCAACTTTATTTTCAGCTCATATCATTAATTACAAAGTTCTTAGCCTTAATGAACAAAAAATTTGACAACAAGCCGCCGCAACAACATTGTACCTTATTTAGCTTATAAGGTTCGTGAATAACAAATTTTACTAAAAATAATAAAAAAAATATTTTATTACCGTATTAACTAAATAAAAGAAGCCATAATACACACCCATTTTACTCTTTTGAACACAAGTCTTAATTGAAAGCAAATCTGAATTGAAACTTTTTGTAGGGTGCCATTTTCCAAAATACTTATTTCAAAGTAATTTTTTCGAAGTCTTTCCTAACGTTTCTACCTTTTTAAGAAGTATTAGTTGCTTTTTACAAATTATAATTTGTTATATGTTACTTTTTTATTTAAGTCTTTTTATGAAAGGCAATTTTATTTTTTTTTTTTGCAATATGATATCCAGGCACATCTTGAATAATGAATTTAATAAATATGTATTCAGGAATAATTTTATTAAAATAATTTTTTTATAATTTATTTTTAAATACGAGTAATTTTTATTCAAAGGGCGTGTGCCAAATGTGCTTGAGGGGGAAAAAATTCATGTTTTTGCTGTGCCAAGTGATATCTTTTTTGACAATATAAAATTTAGACGTCTATGAAAAAATTCATGTTTCTGCTGACTGAAATGATATATTTTTTGGCAATATAAAATTTTATTTCGAAATAACAAAATTTTTTAAATGTTTTCATTTTAATTTTTCCAATCGAACTTTTAATCAGTGCATCTGTAGTTGTTTGCTTAAATTTCACAAACGTCGAGTTCGCTTTAGCAGAAAAACAAGCCAATGCAAGAATTGCAGCGGTGGCGAGGCAAAAAAAATTTTACAACATGCCTTACTTACAATAGCACTTCGATACCGTTTGGAATACCCCCAAAGATGATAAAATAACGTGTGGCACTCGGGCACTTTTTATTTATTTATCTATTTTTTATTTATGCAGTATTTTTTTCTTTGATATTAATTTAAGTTACACTTTTTGAGAGTGGTGACCGATAAAAAACAATTTTTTTTCTTTAATTGAATAAATGAGAAGTTAATATCGTTTAAAATATTTTTATTATCTTACAATACATGTAGGTTATTCAGGAATTTTTATCATTGAAACCATAGCTTTATGGTAACTGCAATAAGAAACATAAGTTTGAGACTTAATATCCTCTAAATATCTGGAAAATACCGCTTAAAAACCTACGAATTTTCTGTTTGTTTGTGTATATCATTTTTTGTCAAACACGATTGCTCGTAAGTACGCCATTTTGTATTTTCCTTCATGTAAAAATCTGTTCTGGCAATACTGTATCTTAAGGAAATCAATAGCATACTTTGGGGGTTAACATACATTAGGCAATTCAAATACTTAAAAAACAAAAGACTTAAGAAACAAACTTAGTGTTACTTTAGGGGTTAACATACGTTAGGCGATTCAAATACTTACAAAAACAAAAGACTTAGGAAACAAACTTAGTGTTAGGTTTTTTTCGTTACGGAATTTCCTGATTCGGTCGCCGCGCTCAAATTCCGCGATAAAAGCTATGCAATAGCTTGAAAATTTTGATTCTCCAATGGAGTCTGATAGGAAGTTAATCTTATGCCCACTAATTATGTTTTTTAACAAACACAATCTTCATGCCTGCAGGTATCTAGGATGGGTATAGGCAGGAATCATTTCTTTGACCACCACACAAATAGTCTTGTATTTTTAATACTTTTCAACTGAAAAGTATTAAAGATCCTGATTAAATTTTTTTTTCTTAGAAATATAATCTTTTGAAAAGGTGACTTTTTTTAAGTCGTTTTCTGCACAATAATTTTTCAAAAAATGTTATTTTTCAAATCTAATGCCGTTTTCTAAAAAATGTAAAATTCTTTTACTTTTAATCAACAAAATTTCAATTCAAAGCTCTCCTAAGGCAATAAAATTGCCTCGTAAGTGAAGATACAATAATTTCTAATAAACTCACTATTCAAAAAAATCATTATATTGCAAAATTTCAATAAAAAGGACAAAAAATAATGCGCTTTTTCATAGAGAAGAAATCGCCATAAATAACTTTCACCACTATCACTATAATTTCATTTTTAACACATGTTTTAGCAAAAAAAAAAAATAATAAAAAAAATATGCACAAAGGAAACTGTTGGCTCATCCTTAGCAGTCCCTCTACTCTTGCCGAAATTCAATGTTTTGAATTTCAAAATTCACAAGAAAAAAGTATTTTTAATAATTTCTTTGCAGTACATTAAATACAAATGAAAAACAATTTTAAATTGTTGCAACAACAGTTACATATATGTACATACATACATATACTTTGATATTAAGCACGTTAATTGGGCATAAAAAGACAGTAACAAGCATTTAAATATTTATTATTACAATATAGTGCATGTAGTTAATTATTTGATTGGAATAAATTTTTATTTTGAATATTGCTTTATTTTTAGAGCATTTCAGAGCTCATAAGAAAACGTTAACATCATGCAACGTTTTGAGTGAGAGCAACACACTCAGGTAAGTAGCAGCTTAACTCTTTCACTAGCATTGGAATCATGCACCACAGAAAAATTTAATTGACACAAACGATATACATATATAAAAAAACGAATATAAGTATGTATGTTGTTTAAAAAACCTGATAGGATACATATTTAGTCTCAATAAGAAATGATAAAAATTGAAAATGAAAGTAAAATTTTTTTGGGGTGTTTGCAGTAAGTAAATCTATATATTTGAAAAAAATTAATCACAGATGCATAATGTATGGTAGTGAAAGGGTTATGATATTGTTTTTACTTCAGCTTTGTCGTGATTTAAGTTTTTGACAAAAGACTTGATTCAAATTAGTTTCGGCTCTTTTATACAGTAATTTCTCTATAATTCCAAGTGTAATGGTTTGTTGATTTAATGCTGTCATACACGTTGTTTTTTTAACATCACTAAAAACACAATTTTGTGGTTGGTTAGTAATGCTTGTTACACAGATTGTTGATTGAATAATTTAACATGTTTTCGGTGTTTTTTTTTTTGTGAAATATTATTATTAAATAACATTTGAACATCTTAATGTAACATGTGATAACTGTCATATGCCACAAATAGCTGGGCAAAGCATAAAGTTTAATATAGAAGGATTTGACAGTACCTGCTGCATAAAATTTACACCATCTTATTTGTTGAGAAAACAATATTATATTTATATATAACATTAGCTGTGCATGCAAAATCGTCCGCTTGAAATTCAGTTTGTTACTTAAAGATTGTCCTACATTAAATAGTTTTATTATTGATAGTTCTTGCAAAAAAAAAACGACTGCACTTCAGACAGGCGTAGAGATGTCCAAACATCAAATCCAAATTGAAAATGTTAAACAGCATACACACTCTCGAAACCTACTCTTTCAAATAAAAAAATAAAATTGGTTAGAGTTAGTCCGGTTCAAATAAAAAAAGAAAATGTATATTTTTGGTTTTCATGAAACTTCATTCATTATAACAAAGTAACGAATGTGAAATTTTGGGTGTCGACATCAAAAGTGAGAATATTTATATTGTTTTGATTATTTCGAAAACGTTTGCTTGACTAGGTTCCTTTGATTTGTCAAAAATAAAACAAAATCACAAACAGATTTATTCTTCTATGCTTAATATTGGGAGCAAATTACGGCATTCGATATCGAACGAAATCCCATAGAAAATTTTTTTTAATTTGTATGGAAATTTCGTTCGTAATTTGACCCCTGTTTATTTAGTTTATAACATTTTAAGAATAAATACACGAACTAATTTATAGACGTTTACAATGCTATGGCTTTCACACAAATAACTGCAATGGTTATGCACTTTGGCTTTTTATGGCACAAGTTTCTAGACGTTGCGAGGGTGAACGTGATATTGTTCAGTTATGTTGCCAACATGTTTAACTAGAATAGCAGTGGAGTTTCCTCTACATACTCATAGATGGCTAGCATTACTCGCATTAATCGATGGCGTTGAGGTTTACAGGTGCTATCAATAATTGTTATACAATTTTCTCGAACAATCTTGCAAATTTTCGTTGCTTGAATGTTCTATTTTCGTTATTTTGAATTTCATATTGTTGTTGTATAATTTAGTGCTGCCAATCTTGCACACACGGTTGATTAAACTGTGCTTAACCACCGCTGTATTTTCATGTTAGTTAAATTTGAAGCTACATTTAAATTTTGTAACAATACAAAAAAAGTTGATATTACTTATATACTTATCAATCTTAAAAAGTATTTAAGCTATAGAGCTCAACGATATATTGCCTGAGAGGTAATAAAATGATCTTCACAATTGTGTAAGTAAAAATTTTAGATATACGATATTTAAAATTGCTATATATTAAAGCCAAACTTTACTTATTGGATTACGCCATGAAACCCCTATTTCCCAGTCTGTTTACTTGCGAAATGTTGCAGTGTAGAAACGTAAAAGTTGTCGAGATCTTCTATTTCAATCGGTAAGTTTGGAAAATATATTTGAAAACTCAAAAAAAAAATATTTACATATATAAATATAAAAATGCTGTCATATAGACTAGCTAAGCCACAACAAATTAAAATTTTTTAAAATTAAATTGGTAGAATGTGTCGAATAGTAAATCCATCAATAAATTTTTCTGTTATTTAAAAATCATATACTTACTGGAAATCTACTCACTACAGAAATCTATTTTCTTTAAGCCTTCTTTATCAGTCATCTAAAAAAACCTAAATATTTTATTTGCATATTTATATTTGTATTTTGCCCACTTTACATGCTTGATAGTTATTTGAATTTTATTTTCAATATTTACTTTAAGTAAATAATTTTGCACGCATATTACGTGGTTCAAAGTCAAGGTGTGATTTTGGATAAATAGATTTTTTTTGCTACCTCAACCTTAAAATTCTTTTACAAAAACAAGAATTTAAATCTTTTTCTTTTTATTCACAAATAAAAAAATCTTAAAACTGGTTTAAACACAACACTGGAATTTATGAAAGAGTTACAAGATAAAGATGGCAATGTGAGTAACTTTACATTCACGACCATTCACGCTACTTTGAACTTTGCCAAGCTCTGGTTTTTTTTGCTTGTACTACTCATGCATGCTCGCGTGAATACAAAGTGACCGCGTGACTGTGTATTACAAAATCTTGTGTGACATAAATAGAATCCTTACCTTTACATAATTAAGCGGCCTTTTTTAAAATGTGTTTTATTGTTAAAATTAAAATGGTACGGAGTTATTAAAACTTAGAAAGATAAAAATATCAAAATTGTTGTTAAAGTTCAATAATGAAGTGTGTAAGAGATAATTGTAGGCGACAGTAACAGCGTTAGCGGCTGTAATTACCCTTCAGCTCTACATAAACTAAAAATTTATAACTACATAATTAATATTTACAACTGAGATTAGCAATTTGTTCTGTAGTATACAAAATTATAATTCAGAAAAGAACATTGAAATGTAAAATTTTAATTTTGGCGCTTACGCTAATATGGCGCTAAAGGTTCGAAATATTCAATAAATAATTACAATAAACTAGCGAGATCGTGTAGAGTATAATTTTCACCATTACTGTCTTACAAGATGCATTTTAATTAGTGCGTTTCAGAAACTGCTATACACCGTTTCCATTTGTAATGAACAATTTGTCAATTCGGAAATTTAAAATTGTTCACTTTTTAAAATATTGTAAAATTAGCGAATCATCAATCCGAAATTTCAATTCAAATTTCTAGTTATATTTTACGTATGCCAGGAGATAAAAGTTGCTAAAAATTGCTCAAGATTCCTAAAACAAATTTATGTAAAGTGTTTATATTGAAATGAATTTTTTGGCTTGAGTACAAATCTAAGTTTACCCATTTCTTCTTAATTTTTAAAAAATTGTTTTTGGATAAATTCATTATTTTTTTATTAAGAGAGTACTATTTTATTTGAAACAATTTATTCATCAGACTAGCAGAACGGATCAGTACTGATTTCGAGGTCGCTACAACATCTCATCAGCGTTCTTTGTTCGATTTTACCACTTTTGACGGTGGATACTAGTAACTCGGAATATCAACTATTTAACCGTATTATATAACGAATTAGAATACGAAAAGTGCAACTTATTCATTTCCTACAAGTTAAATCACTTTCGGTTAGTACGAAATTCCAACTCTGATAATTAATTATTCCAAATATTCCATACTCTCCCGCTTTTTTCAGAATCATTGGCTCTGATATCAAGCTATTTTAAATTTTTGTGTACTTTGTTTTTGTCTTCTAGTTTACTTTCTTAGTATTCAACCACCTGTGACAATGTAAACATGGAGTTTATTACGGGTGCCTTAGTTTTTTAATAATTAATATTTATACGTAATTATTTGAACTCAAGCAAAAAAATTAATTTCAATATAAACCTTAAACTGTTCAACAATCACGTATAAATATTTATTGTTAAGTGCTTTCGATAATTTATCGCCATATCATCGTTCCGAAGTTATCTTCAGGTATCTCCAAAAAAGTTTTCTTTGGGAAGTTTGAAGTTTCAACATTACATCCAAAAAAATATTATATGATCCAAATTCGCACTACTTTTAGAGCACAAGTTCAGGATCTTAGACCCGGTTCACACACGTTAGGTATTACTCGTCAAGTCATGAATTTTTAGGAGAGTGGTTTTGTCTCATGTTTATTGATTTTGTGATATTTGTACATACATATGTACGTGAAGATGATTTCGGGACGACGATGTGTTAAATTTGCAAGGTCGTCAAGGTCGTTCTATTTTTCCTATAAGTTATCTTAAAGATGCATTTTTATAGAATGGTTTTCCATTTGCAATGAATATAGGTATGAATTTATAAATTTTCAATCAAATAATGAGTAATTCCAGAAAAAGCTCAAGAACGAGTGAGAAATGGAAGGTGCACTAAAATATTTTTTTTTGTTTTCAACAATAAAGCTTAATGTGCTGTTCTTAGAATCCAAGCAATCGACTTGAGTAGGAAATATGTATGGAAACTACTCAAATAACTGAGTGGTTTTCATACAAATCGTTCACTCAATTCGATTGCTTGGATTCTATGAACAGCACATAAATGTCTATATCCTATATATGTAAAAGCATTTTTAATTGTTCTAAATTTTTTGAGTACATAATATTATTTGGTTTTTTTGTAATTTACAAAATTCTTACAAACAATTACCTTACGCATTAACAAAAGAGAGGGATATCGGAACTCTAATGACGAAAGATTCTTGAGTTTGCTTTCGTTTGTATCTTAATGTCACGCCCGTCGCCAAAAATCACTATTAATGTTTTTCAGTAGCAAATAAGCATTTGAAAAGCAAAAAGGTTCTGCTTTATAAGCGTTCCCAAGTGCTCTTTAGAAAAGAGAACACACTTATTTTGGAAGAAATCATTCAATAAATTTTATTCGCATTTTAAATTTGTCGCGTCCGTCACTGTTAGTTCTTAATATTCAATATAGTAATATCAGTAGCAAGGCAGATCTACAAGATAATAGCGATACAATAAAAAATTTTTTGTAAAAATACCTGAGCAACAGTCAAATCTTGTACATAATCGGGTGGCATTGTTAGTACAGCTGAACCACTAACAAATGTCAAACATCATACAAAGCTGTGGTGTTTGGCATCAGCCATATTACGAATATATTATCAACACAAATTTAATTTTACCCAATTGACATTTAACCAGGTAAATCAGCTGTGTTATCGCTACTACCTTGTTGATCTGCCTTGATCAGTAGGATGAAACTTCGCATTTTAAAAATGGAGAAATCATTACAAGAAAAAAAGTAGACAACAAGCGAAGAATCATCGAGAGAATATAAGAGAGCATGGAGACAAATGGCAGCAATATAAGAAAAATGAAATTGAAAGAAAGGGAAAGTATCGAAAAAGAAATTATCGCAAAATATGAAAAGAGCTAAGGCTCTCCATAAAAAAAGGACCGAGTAAGGCAGACGGTGTTGCGACAAAAAAAGAAATATGAAAACTCGTTGATAATTTTGAATGTAAAGCGTACAACTGTAAACAAACGATGGGGAAAGCAATAAAAAGTTGAAACTGCTTTGCCAAAAGTCCCGAATAAAAATGTAGCTGTTGTCAAATCTTTATGCAAAAAGTATATTACCTCAACAGAGATCACTGATGTTAACTCTACAAACCAGAAGCGAGCAAAGCTAATTGAAAAGTTTTATTTACAAGACGGAGTCAGCTTTCGTTTTTGTACTTTACCCATTTCAAAATAAAAATCAAAGAAAATTTTCATATATCATATATCCTTAATTTCCACATTCAGAACATTTTTTTTTGCAAATTTCGTTGAATTATGTATATTTCTGCACAAAAAGAACTTCTATTTTGATCACGTCCGTTTGACGTTGATATTTTCTTATATCTTTTTAATATATTATTGATTCCGCCCAAAATTTTTTCTTAAATGTAGTGCTCTTCCTTGCTTCAAAACTCTGTTAATATATATCTAATTTTTTCATTCCTTTCTGGTATTTGGCTCTACTGAAAGTGTGCAAATGTCGCTTCCGTCGACCAGGAATCACCCATATGCCAACTTTTTGATTTTTTTTCAGGTATATTCAATAATTTTTGAGAATTCAGAAATTATTTCACAATTTTGTTTCTTTGCCATAATATTTCATATATTCTTTACTTGTACTTTTATACTCATGCACATGCACGTTCAAGTGATTAAAGAAAAAACTCTCTCATCATTTCGCCTGATCACATGTGATTCACGCTAATGCAGGTGAGCTAGTGCCCATCTCTAGCATATAACACCGAATTTGTTTGACAGCTTGATCCGTTAAACAAGCGTAAATATAATCTAATAATCCGGTAGTTGACCCCAAACCAATTTATATAAGAAACCAAATGTTTTTTTTGCTAAATGAAAATTAAACATCTTTTAAACAAAACCCACTGTTAAAATTAATTTATTTTTTTTTTCGATTTTACTCATCTAGCTGGTTATTATGCGTGTCAGTATGTAAAAACGCCAGAGGCTGTTCAATAAAGAAGTTTAAAGAAGAAAAGAAAAATAAAAACACAAGTTGAATGAACTCATTAATAATTGAATCATAGACTTTCACAACGCTTTGATATTTTCTTTATTCATATTCTTTTAATAAATATTTTAGTAATTAATTTTTGCTTGTATTGATTATTTATTTAAAGAAAAGAAGCAAATGAGTTTCTTAGGTGAAATAATGATCGGGCATAAATTCATATTAATGCAGAAGTGATTAAGATTTATGTTTAAACATTTCAAGATACATACTATGTACACAGTTCAGTGAACTTTCGCTAACAAGTTCTTGATATGTTGAAAGGTTTTAGGCCAGTCAACTTAAAGCTCTGCAGCAGGGCTGCCAGTTTTGGGGATTTATCCCCAAAAGTTGGAAATTTAAATTTTTTTTCAATAGAAAATTACATAAAAATTATTTTATCCACAAATCTTGTCCATGACCTGAAGTAAAAAAATGCGGTTTGGAGTAATTTATTTTATTTATAGATGCACTGCTTTAGGACAGATTCAGACATGGATCCTGGCGAACGAAAAAGGATATCTGTTCTAAAGCAATTTAAGATTTTAAAGCTTATTCTGTTTTTTTTTTTAGCAAGATTTGCAGTGTAAAATTTTTAGTGCTGTGCTTTTTCCATTTTTTTTATATTAAATCATGTTGACTTTTTTTTGCTGTCACAACAAAACTATTAAAATGAAATAATTTTTGCCATGTTTTACAAACAATTGCCATTAGAATAGAGCTGAAATAAAAATCTTGTTAAACAATTACTAATAAAAAATCCTAAATGACTATTATCTTGTTTCCTCAACTCGTAAAATAAGTTTTAAAGGGGGAAAAATACTGCAAATCCAAAAAAAGTAAATAATAAATAAAAACCGCGTTTTATAAAAAAAAAACAAAAAAACAAAAAATTTTACACAAAAAAGTGGTTTATTTTATGAGATCACGTTCTAAACTATACGTGAAATATAACAACGAAATAACTGATGGTTTTTTACTTGATATTGCTGTGAACATGGCTGGATAGATGGATGGATAGATGGATGGATGGATGCATGAATGAATGAATCGTTGGCTGGTTGAATAAATGGATGGATGTATGAGAGGATGTTTTAAAAACGATGTTTAAACTATTCATACATACATGCAAACATACAAATGTATATTGGGTATCAGGAGCTGTTACACACACATGCAAGTATAACTAAAGAATATGAGAATATTGCATGTACAAATACACATACATACTACATACACACGCCCGTTTGTTCTGTATCAGTGTAGATCTATGCGATATGATGTGGTTACGAAATGTTATTATACAATTACATACGTTCATACAACTTTATAATGCTACAACTGGCTCATACTTATACCCTTTTATAAATTCAAGTCGAACATATAATAGTGATCCAATTTTATCATTTCAATATGTGTAAAACGATACACTCACAATATTATTACAGTAGCGGACAGTACGTTGATGAAGAAATAATCCGTTCAGTAATTTTTAAAAGAATAAACATTTAAAATTACAAGAAATTTTATTTTTAACTGATTCTAACTAACATTCATTCAAAAAACTAAGGATATATTAATACGGATTTTCTGTTACATTCAATGTTGTCCGTTGTTTTCAAGTGCTGTTTTTATTTCTTTACTTGCTTTATTTGATTTATTCTGTTTGAGATTTCCTCTCGTACCTGACTTATATATTATAATTATATTTACATATTTATATGTACACATGTAACACAAAAATTTTGATTGATAGTAAAAATAACAGAAAGAAAAGAAAAATCTTTTATTTTTAGGGGTTTTAGGGTCGATTATTTGACAGTAAAAATAACAGAAACAAAGGAAAAGTCTTTTATTTTAAGAAGTTGGGGTTGATTATTTGACAGCATTAAAAATTAAATAAACTTTTGATTAAATTTAAAGAAAAAATGAGACCGGTTTTAAGTGAACTTTCATTTATTTTAGATTACAATTTCAGTTAATTTAACGTACAGAATATTTTGAGTTTATCAAAGAGAGCAGCATTTCTACCCGAACGCTTTACCATACCTACACACATACACAGTCATTGCTGTAAAACTCTTGCTTTAATAATAGTCAAAACATCATTAAAATTATACTTTTTTTAAGAGAGCAAAAAAAGTGCACAAAATTTTAAGATGAAAAAGTTAAATTTATTTCTATACCCTACAGCAGAATTAACAAAAATAAAAATGTTTAAGCAAAATCATCTCGAATCAAAAGCAATTCAAATTTGTCAAGAAATTAATTTTTTCTTGGAAGAGAATCGTTAAAAATTTATATGAAATTTTGTGCAGAAAATTTTTTTCTTTTGGTAGAAAAAATATTATAATATAATAATCATACTATATGTATACAGTAGATTTGATTTAATGAAGATCGCATTTAGCGAACACGTAAATTTTTATTTCTACTAATTAAGACCTTATACTACGAATTAAAATTTTATTTTGAACGCGGCTTAACGAACAAATGTAAAACAAAACCGAAAATGATGAATAGCTTGATGAAACTGAAATTCTAGAGCCCAGAATAAAACACGAATATGTTATTAAGCATTTTGAAATTTGCATTAAATGGGCTCAGCAAAACAATGTTAGTAGCACAAATTGATTGTTTTTGAGAGAGCTTCAACAAGGTGCCATTAAAGAAGATATCAATAAGCAAACTGTGTTTATCCAATTTTTTAACCCTTTTGCATCCCTTGGATACATATGTGCCCTTCCTATGATCCTTTGTATCAATATGACCCAACAATAAAATGTAAAAAACATTTCATATTTAATATAGGAAATTTATCTGTTTTGTTGTTTTTTATTTAGTATGTTAAAAAAAGAAAAACTAACATAAATAAGCCCTTCCTGAGCAATTATTAAAAAAAAGTTCATACATACATACATACATATATAAAATAAAATAAAATTTGAAATTCAGCATTTTTTTAAATAATAATTATATTTTTAATACTAATGTATATAAACTTAAGAATTTGTGTGACAATTTATAAACAATGTAACCATGTGCTGTTTGCAAATAAGTTTTTTACAAGAATCACATTTAGTTGAATACTTATAGGAATTCCTTCCATGTTGACAAACAAAACACCGCTGTCGTTTATTTGGTAAATTATTGCACAATGGTGAATTTGTACTATTTGGTTTAGAACAATCGACCGCATTCTAGAAATTAATGTTAAACATTTTCATAAATATGTATATACATACGATAAAATATAAAAAAAAAATAAAAAACATTCTATATAAACAACTTAAAACTGTGGCTCATTTCTATGCAAAAGGAAATTGGACAAACACACATTCAAATTTTATTTATTTTTCAAGCTGAAGCTGATACATGCTTGTTTAATAAGTGTACATGTGTTAGTAGTAACTTCGAACGCTTATAGCTCCTAAATATCAAACCGTTTTAAAAAAAATTTATATTTTGCACCTCTATGTGAAAATCCGTTTAAAAATATATAAATCTTTCCAAAATCGGTTCAGTATTACGGCCGTAAAAGGGATCTAAAAAATCATGTTTGCCTATTAGTAATATAGAATATAGATAGTAGAGCACATAACCACTTATTTGACTTTTATTTTTGTTCGAGTAAGGAATTAATCGATTTTGGAAATTTGGAATTGCTCGATTAATCGAGTAAGCGTTTCACATTTTTCGAATAACTTGAATAATTTAAACAATTAAAAAAAAGTCAAATAGTAGTATCCAATGGAAGAAATATACACGTGTTTTTGATTTGATAATTTAAAAACATAAATAATAAAATAACAATTCATTCGTACTACGTATAAAGTTCTAATACTTTTAGAAAATATTATCGCTAATTCGGACTATCCAGTAATCCGGACATTTAAATATTTCTCTGGACAAGTGTTCTTTTTTCTCAGTAAAATTTGCGATCCGAATTGTTTTCAAAACCTATTTTATGGGCTGAATAAATCTATTTTATGGGGGCTTACAATTTTATTTTAACTGTAGTTCGCACGATCCACTAATCCCGACAGTAGCTGAAACTATATCTGTCCAGATTATGGAGGTTGTACTGTATATCAAAAATTATGTTTAATAAAAAATTGTGTTCTTTACTAGATTTGAATCAAGTCTTTTGAAATAGTCTTTCAAAAATAGTATACAGTTTAGATGTTTGCTCCTTAAACAGTTTTTTTTGTTTTGTTTTAATAAAATTTGACGTTTAAAACATAGTTTTTAAGTGTTGTGTTTTTCTTCCGACGGGGTTTGATGCAATTTGGAATGAATTTCCGTCATCCCACGTCAAATTTGGTTGATAAACAGACCGGTTTCGGCTATGTGCCATCTTCAGTGTTCTCTCAGTAACTAATCGTTTTTTCTATTATACTAATACAGATTGTACAAGTTTTTTGTTTAATTTTTAATACTTTGTATAGTTTTGTTTAGTTCATACAACAGATTGTTCTCATTTAGGTTTTTAAAGGTTGTATTTTATGGGATCCAGATGCATTTGCGCAATATAGAAACGTTAGTCATTGCATCTGCCGCATTTTTTTCTAACGATGTTTCATACGTCTTTTGAGGAATATGTTTCCTAAATAAGCCGGACTTATCAGCATTGTACAGTTGATTATTAGATAAACCAAGTTTTTCTATTTTTGTTTTTAACTTTATTTCAAATGGATCTACCAGATGAGATTGTGCCGAAAGCTTTTCTCCCCTCATCTGGAAAAGTCGAAATACGTATATTTGATAACATTTTTGAAGCCATCCATCGCTGCCATTGACGTCTTGTCCGTTTTTACATAAATAAGAGTGAAGCTTTTTGCTTTTTATTTTAGCATCCATTCACTTACAGGAAGATTTTTATTTCGCGTACGAGCAAACCACTTGTAGAGAGATTTTTCCATTGTTAAATGCTCTGAAGTTCACAGTTTTTTACTTTTTCCAGGTCCATAGAATGTGTTGTTAGCATACTTTGAAATTTGCAAGCTAATGCTGCAATAGTCAACTCTTTTTGTAAAAGTTGTAGAATTTCCTAATTTTCCTTACTGGCTAAAAACTTACGCTTGTCCTTAGGCATCCTTGTACCTCTACGTGTGACGAAAGGCTGCAGAATACCGGCTGTCAATTAACTAAAAATTTTGTTTTCATTTGTTTACTCCCAGAATTATAAAGTAAAAAAAGAAACAAACTCCGAATTGTTGTTCACTATTTAGATTTATTAAGCTTTTTTCACTATTTAGAGAGTTCATATAAAAGTATGAGTGTTCAGATTAGGGGATCGTCAACTATAGTGGAAGTTAACATTACCGCGACTTCACTGTACAACGTTCCATAATATAAAATTTATTTTCTGTAGCCATTTCTGCTCATTTAATAACAAATTTTTAAATATAAAACTACACTGCGAATAAGCTTATAGTTATCTGTGATAACAAAAATTAAAACCAAAAAATCCAATAGAAATTACTTTATCACATTCTCTAAAAAAATAATCATAATATCTTTCGTGTACTGTGTGTCTTGTTCGTACTCGCTTAATGCGACTGTGCATGTTTTAATTTTTTAAGTAAACTGATTTCGTGCTTTGATTGTTAATAACGGAAAAGCTTTGCAAAAGAAAAACTAATAATATATTTTTTTTGCGAGATTTTGTTAAATATTTCATTTATTGAAAACTGTTGGAAAATATGAACACCCACATACATACATACATGCATACATGGTCGTTTTGCCAACTAAAAATCCATTAAACAATTTCAAGAGTATCAATATCAATTGCATTGTAATCGAAATTTGTTAAAATTGATTTTCAAATTATATTTATACATTTCAAACATAAAGGATTTTATGTTTTATAAGTCGTTTAGCTAAAATTGTGTAAATTCAAAATTTTGTTATGATTTTTTTGTTGTTGATTGATGTTGTTGCAGAAACTTGTGCCATGAGATGAAAATTTTTCTTTTTTACTTCCATCACTGTTCTGAGTGCTTGAATTGTATGATTGATTTTCATTTTGCATTTTACGCCAAATCTGTGTCAATCTTAATTGAAACAAATTATTTTCGTGTGTATGTTTTATGTTCCGATAATAGGGTGCAACAGGAAACAATCTATCTATCTAGAGCAACAACTGTAGCTGAAAAATTTTCGTAAAATTAAACCAGGACGTATTTGACATTTTCAATAATTTGTATCATTAATTTTGCAAATTAATTTTTCGTCCATTCAGTTTGGATGTTACCCTATTATTTGAAACCCATTTGCAAATTTCTCTTTAGCTTTTTATTTTAATAACTATTTGCATTTTTGTGTGCTGCGCTAATTTGAATATTCTTTATTTAATTTTTATATAAAATCTCAATTCTTTTAGAATGTATCTTGTGCATGAATATTTATTAAATTACATGAAGATACACGATGTCTGCCTTGAAACATTGTTGATGAACGTTTAAATTTGTATGGAACAGCCAAAGACATTTTATATATTTTTTACGTTGATTTCCAAAAAATATATCGTCCTCTTGATATTCCTTGCTATTACAATATTGCAAAACAATGTAAAGGCATTTTGCGAAAATGGAGGGTCAAATAATTGCTAAAAAGGAATATGTTAATCCAAAAATTTTATACATTAAAATAAGTTATGTTTTTTATAGATAATTTGCTCATTTTGTAAGTGACATGTTTTATTTATATAGAATATATATTCTCATTCAAACGGACAAAATTTTTATGAAAAATTTTCTTTCTTTTAAACAGACATTTTGGCTTAGAAAATTTATTTTTTGTAAGACATATTTTCAATAGAAAATTTTGCATATACTTATTTGTATAGGAAAATTGCTCTCACTCTAATAGAAATATTTTTATAGAAAATATTCTTGATTTACAAGAAAATTATTTTGTTAAATTTATTCTCTTTTTAAAAGACATATTTTCTTTAGAAAATTCTTAATCATTTGAAACAAACATTTTTTATAGAAAATTACATACTTTTTTGAGAGACACATTTATTACAGAAAATTTGCTCTCATTTAAAAGAAATATTTTTAATGTGAATTTTTTTTTCTTTTCTTTTCTAGAGATATATTTTCTATATGAGAAATAGTGCATATCCATCGGAAATTCGCACTCTTTATACAAGACTTATTTTTTTACAGGAAAATTTATCTCTTTGTAAAAGTCATATTTTATATAGAAAAATTTCTCTATTTTTAAAAAAATTATTTTGCTTAATTATTTCTCTTTTTTAAAGACATATTTTGTATAGAAAATTCTCCATCATTTAAAATAAATATTTTTTATAGAAAATTTGCCTCCTTTTCAAAAGACACATTTCTTATAAAAAATTTGCTTCCATTTGAAAGAAATATTTTTTTAGAAATCTTGTTTTTTTCATGAGACATATTTTCTATCGGAAGTTTTCACTCTTTATACAAGACTTATTTTTTTTATAGAAAAATTGCTCTTTTTGTAAAAGAAATATTTTTGAAGAAAATCCTTTCTCTATAGAAGTGTTTTCTAAAGACATATTTTCTCCCTTTTCAATAGACATATTTTCTATAGAAAATTTTATCTCATTTAAAAGAAATAATTTTTTATATAAATTTTGCTTTCTTTATAAAAGACATAAGTTCTAAAAAACTTTAACCTCTTTTGAAGAGAGATATTTTCTATAGACTTATTTTCTATACGTAATTTCTAAAATTTTTCAACAGGAAATTTGATCTCTTTGTAGGCAACATATTTTTATAGAACATTTTCTCTATTTTTTCATATATTATGTATGAAGAATTTTCTCTCTTAATAGAATATTTTTTTCTTTCTATTAAGACAAATAAAATGTTTATTTATAATAAGAATTGATATGTAGAGTATATCAAGTTCTAAGTTCATCGCTTCTTCATTTCTAGTTAAAAATAACAAAATTTAAATAATCAAAGACAATAGCAACAATTTACAACATCAAATATTGAAAGCAAGCGGTTAAATCTTTATAAATTTCTTTAACAAATCACATAACCACTTTGAACATAGAAAAATACAGTTAAGTGATAACAGTTCATTAACAGTAAAATAAAATTGTAACAGATTTACCGCAAGTTGCTACATCAAAAATAAATTACGCTGCTATCGGCATAAAAACAAAACACTGATGACTTAAATGACTAAAACAAAGATAACAAAGTATACTACTCATTAAAACTTCTTTGTTTTTTTTAATTCTTGATAATTTGTTGCAATGTACTTTAAAGTGTGGCATTATTAGCTGTTGTACATTGAGTAACAGTCATACATGGTGAATAATTTCGAAAATGTTTTTTAAATCCGCATTCAAGCCGCCAATTTTGGTGGCAGAATTAAACATTGTTTGTAACCATGTTAAACACAACGTCGACATGCAGACGTAAAGAAAAGTTTACCGAAAAAGTGCGACGACTATAAACTTGAAAATAGCTGCAAAAAATAATGTACAAAAGAAAGAGAACTGAAAACATTTTTTTCGTTAATAGTAATTTCTTTAATTTTTTGTATTTCGCTTAAAAAATTGTTTTAGACTTCTTGGAAACTAATCAAATTAAAAGCGTAGCAAGCAAATTGTTTTATAACTTAATTAAAAACTAATTGAAATGACGTTTTTAAGGAAAAGTCTGTACATAATGTATGTATGTATGTAACGAAATAGTAAAAAGTTTGAAAATTTTTGCCTATTTTATGGCAAATTACAGGGTTTTTAACTTCTTAGTAAACCAGCTAGATATGTAATTTTCAAAATAATTTAGGCATTTCACAATATTTGAGTGTCTTTCCTTTGCATAAATTCTATATTAAAATTATCCATAGAAAATACGAAAGTTTCTATAGAAAATATAACTCTTGCAAAGAAATTATTTTTTTTAAAGAAAATACCTATATAATGGAAAACAAGCGTTGTCAACTTTAAAATTTAAAAACGCGACAAAATGGAGCAAAAACGCGCCATTAAAAAAAACGAACCAAGCTTAGAATTTCTCTTTCATTTATAATGTTTATTGAAATAATTTTTTATTCAAAATATAACAATACACCAGTTTCCTACAGTTAAGTGTTAAAAAAATAAAACAAAAAAATAGATAATAATTTTTTATTTCTTAAATTCAATACTAAACTTTTTAAAAAGAGATCAACGATTAATATTAAGGATTCAAAAATAATAATAATAGTTCACTATTTATTCTTTTATTAAAATATTAAAAAAAATTTATTTTTCATCAGAAATTTGATATTTCCATATTGAAAATTTATAATACACACAGTAGGGTTGGCCGATTTGTAAGGACAACAATTTTTCGATATTGTGCCATCGATCTTTCGATAGCTTTTGACATGAGGAAAAAAAGTTCCACTACGAGATATAAAAAATATCAAATTTTTCCAAATTTTAATTCAAATTTAAAATTTTCATTAATAAATAATTAAATTTCATAAAAAATAAATCAAAATAATAATAATTCAAAAATAAATTTCACATTAGAAAGGTTATAATTAAAAAATAAATTAAGTCAGCCGATTACAATATAGTTTAAAAGCTAATCAAATTTGTGCATAAATATGTATGTTTCGTTCATTTGTACATGATGATACATTTTTCCACATTCATTTTATAAATTTTTTTAAAAAAAGATAAAAAATTTATAATAATTATTCTAAACTAAACAGGTGCATTTTATTGTACAAAGATTTTTTTCTCACACTGAAATAAAAAATTGTCTTGAATTGTCTTGTTGCCACCAAAAATTAAAAAAAGGCACCGAAATTTAAAAAAAGCGCACTGCACACCAACTAAGGAATTTCTCGCACCAAAAAATTTTAAAAAGCACCGAAAATGGTGCGAAACGCACCCAGTTGACAACGCTGATGGAAAATATTTCGCTTAAAAAGAGAGCAACTTTTCTGTGGAAATTATCTCTACTGCGAAAAGAGAAAATTTTCTGTATAAATTATGTCGCTTGCGAAGAGATCAAATTTTCTAGAGAAAATATGTTTCTCGCTAAGAGGGAACATTTTCAATAAAAAATATATCTTTATTATTTGAAAATTTTAATCGCACTTTTTCCCGAAATTAATAATATACATACAGTGCAACCTCCATAATCCGGACAGATATAGTTTCAGCTACTGTCGGGATTAGTGGATCGTCCGGACTGCAGTTAAAATAAAATTTTAAACGCAATACATAAATGTAATTTATTTTTATTACCGAAAAGAAAAATAATAATTTATTTGTATATAATTTGTTTACAGAACACATAAAGAAACATACTAAAAGTGACCTAAAATATTCATTTTGAAAAATAAGAATTTCTTTTAAATTTTTCAACTTTATTTTTTAATTCTTTTAAAAATATCCTTATCTGTCGCTTTGGGTTGTTCAGCCCATAAAATAGCTTTTAAAAACAGCTCGCCACGCAAATTTTACTGAGAAAAAAGAACACTTGTCCAGACTATATATAAACTGTCCGAAAAATTTAAATGTCCGGATTACTGGACAATCCGAATTAGCGAGTGTCTGGATTAGGGAGGTTGTACTGTATTTAGTAAAAACTTAATTTTGGTAAAAAGTGCGATTAAAAATTTTAAATACTAAAGTTATAGCGATTCCCATAAAAAGCACCAAAAAATATATCTCTTGGTCTGCGTTTAGAAACATAGAGGGAAACATTTAGTTTGATGGTATATTACGGGTGGGGAAGAGAGTACCGTTTTTATCTTTGATACTCGGCGATACAGTTTGCTCACATTTTCTTTTTTGACATTTACTTTGTTCTTTGCAAATAATAGGCAAATAATAATAGAATGCTGCCGATAACATGTTCGTCTGTATGAACGCGAAGAAAAAAAAAACTGAAAAGAATTCCAGATGTTTTTCTTCTAAATCTTCGCCCGTCTAAACTAGGACTTGCGAAGAAAAAAATTGTTTATATAAAATTTTTGATGGAAATTATAATTCAATGGAATATATGTCTCTTGCTTTTCTATAGAAATTATGCCGATTGCGAAGAGAACAATTTTTCTATAGAAAATGTGTCCCTTGCGAAGAGAGAAATTATTAGAAATTATGGCGTTTGAGATGAGATCCAATTGAGCCAAATGAGAAAAAAATTTTCTGTGGAAATATAACTTTTGAGAAGACTTTAAATTTTCTGAAGAAATTATATCTCGCGAAAAGAGATCACATTTTCTACAGAAATTATATCGCGAAGATATGAAATTTTTCTATAAAAAACTGTCCCTTTCGGAAAGAGCAAATTTTCTAAAATAATATGTCTCTTGCTGAGAGCAAATTTTTTATACGAAATATATTTCTTGTAAAGACAGCTATTTCTAGAGAAAATATTTCTCTTTCGGAGAATGTATTTTTTTAGAGAAAATATAGATCTTGCGAAATGAGCTAATTTTCTATAGGATCCCCGGGGGCAAACATCGAACGAAAACCCATACAAAATTTTTTAAATTTGTATGGAAATGTCGTTCGATATCGAATGCCGTAATCGGCCCCCTGTTCAAGAAGAATATTTTCTTTAGAAAACTAAGTATTTTACAAAGAGAATATTTTCTACAAAAAAATTTTATTTTGAGAGAAAAGCTTATGTAGAAATTATGTTTAATGATCAATATATCTATTAATTATTTCAATATATGGTTACATATATTCTCCGATAGAAGCTCCCAAAAGCCTTAGTCCGGAAATACAATTTTCTTAACAAACTATTGACGTTGCCTTTTCAAAGCACAAACTCATCCTTTCTCTTTTATAGCTTCGTGAACCAATCAGTCTTCGCCTCTCTACTGGAAAGTTTTATAAGTTTATTGTTTTAATTTAAACTTAAAAAAAATACAATAAAAAACTAATTTTCAACATCTCTTTACTTGACTCCTTGTTTTATTAAGTCGTCCTTTATTAGGTTGTTTTGCATACATTATTTGTTGTTTTTTTATCCATTCCTCTTTCTTAATAGCAGATTTGCTTGTAACAAATAGTAAAAATCCATAATAAAAACAAATTTGTTTAGAAATTAATTCACAATAGTATCTAAGTTGGACAATTACTTTTGTTTAGTTGTTTTCCAACTACAAATTTGAAAATTAATTTTTTGTTTCCTTTCCTTTCCTTTCTTTTCCTTTCCTTTCCCTTTTTTGCCATTTGAAACTGTTATACAACATCCATTGCATGGCGAATGCAACAGCTACAGTGGCACCAGTATTAATACAGTGGGATTGTTTTGTCTATTTTTACAAAAAACAATAAATGCAGAATAAAAAAAAACTCTTTTTGCACAATCATTGTCTTCATTGAGAGACTTTTAGACCAAAATGACAATTGTTAAATTGACACGTTTAGTCAACGACCATGACTGTGACTGCAATCGAGGTTGGTTGGTTGGTTGGATGGCAGCTTGGCTGGCTGACTGCCGGGTTGTTTGGCTGACTAACTGCCACATTGTTTTGCCAACTCTACTCGTCTTCTTTATTATTTTCTTATGTTGTTTGGCAAAAATAAATAATTTTTTTTAGCATTGAGCTTAAATTGAAATTGCCTTCACTTGCCTGCTGCCTGTCTTTTCTATTACTATGTATAAAGTTGATTATTTTTCGTTGTTGCTGTTGCTGCAGCAGTATTATCATGCTGCCGTTTATTTTACTTTATCTTGTGCCATTACCACCAAAACATTTATAATTTTCTATCTCAGTTGTTCGTTATTTAGTTACATTTTTCTACTCTTCCGTTTTTTTATTAATCTTAATGTTTATTTGCAAAGTTAATGGTGGTGATGATGATGACGATGATGTTGATCATCATTATCGTCTGAAACCCTAGTCTTTAAGCTAAAATATCGTGTTTTTATTATTCACACTAACTACGTAACGTTATTGTTACGTTACTTTATCTGCACTCGAACTCTCAGCAGTATAATCACTATTTGTTTGCCTTCAATATTTCTTAACACATCAAAGTATTTCAGCATTTTTATAAGATAAATGATACCAGTCTATGCGAATGTAAAACTACCTTATCTTGGTTACGATATTAAATTTAACAATAAGCTTGAACGTTTTTAGTTCACTATTCCTTCAAATGAGCCATGGCGTCTGAGAAGGATCAACTGAGGAACAAAATTTTGTATTCTTATTATTCAACTTTGTTTTAATGCAGTTGTGTTATAAATAGAAAAAAGTTAATAATTTGCATATTATTTAAAAACGATATTCTGAAAATTCTGGATTTAGGGTATTTTTACAAGCTCTTGTACATTTTGTAACATCAATAAAAAACATAATTAAAGAAACAAAACTGATAAATTATGTGTATTTAATTTATCACATGTGGTGAGCAACAAATTGTATCGTCAAAGATGTGCCTTATATAACAACATATAGCGTCCACTGTGCCAAAACTAGACATACTCATCTCTTTGAGATATAATTCATACACATTTTTTTTTTGTGTATCAGGGAGATTGTTAAAAATGTTTTCTTTCGACAACATGTAGCGTCCACTGTGCCAAAACTAAACATCGAAAATTTTATAGGTCTTAAAGCTGATCTCCTTGCCTACTGTAAAAAAACTCGACTTGTAAATTTAGCTAGGTTTTACACTTCACCTCCTGGAAGCAGCCTTTCCAACAAAATTTGATGTTATAAAATGTGGCTTTATATAACAAACTATTGCGCCCACTGTGTAAAAACTAAATGTATAATTTTGGAAAGGTTTTAAAGTTTACCTCTTTGGCTAAAATATGTTCAAACTTTTTTCAAGAACTGATCATTGATTATATATAATTTTTCCGCAAACTAAAGAACTCTATCGCCCACTGCGTCAAAATTTCGAAAGGTATTACAGCTTACTTCCTTGGCTATAATCCTTTCATTTTTCGTGAACCAGACTATTTATATTGAGCATTTGAAGTTCTCCCCGACTATGAGTGAATGAATGAATTGTTGTTGTTCGAAAAACACACGACACTGCGACCGAAGATCTATTGAATCTCAAGATTGCTAGTGGTTCCAGTTTTGGCAGTTCCCAATCCTCCAATAAGTGCTTGCCCAACTGGGTATATCTTCTGTGGCATAAAGCCTCACAGTCCTTCGGAATATGCTCTGGAGTTTCATCCTCGATATCACAGAATCTGCACAGTCTGTCATTCTCAAAGACAAGTCTGTAGAGGTGTTTTCTGAGTCTGCAATGGCTTTGGAGGAAGCCTGTGAGCATTCTTAGATTGCTTTTACTTAGGAACATGAGAGCTGAGAAACGGTTTTGGTTATACGTTCCAATCATTAGCTTTGCACGACTCAGTCCAGGGATATTGTACCAGTGATGTTTCCTGGTGCTTCTAGTCACCAGGAAACATCACAACACAAGAACTCGGATTTTATCCAAACCAAGCCCATAAAATAGTTCTTGTCCGACCATGGGCATACTAGCTCTCTTCCTGGCCTATTTCGCGTTTTCGTTTCCGTGACTATAGAATTTTATCGTCAAATGTGGTCGTACAAATATATAGCGCCCACTGTTCCGAAAATAGCGTTATTACATGTTATAAATCTATAATTCACTTATGAATTTTGTATAGATCAGACTTTTAATTTATAAGATACTAACTGCGTCCCACGGCGTTACTCGCTACTAAAAAGTATGTCCTTTTTCTCTAAGTCCTTTTCTGTACATCTTGTGTTTGTAAAAGTTTTATAACTTAGTTGCTATACCTGGTGCTTGATGTCCTGCAGGCAGCGATTTAATGTGACTAATCGAGCCTTCTTGAGAAAAAATCTAAAATGCGCTAAAAATCTATTTCACGAGCTTTGATAAATGCGTTTCCTGTATACTATCCCATAGGAGCAATGGATTTTTCTGGGATAAAAGCTTGCCTATGTCAGTCTCTGACCACCAAACTACGTTTACCTAATCATGTCGATCTTTTGCTCTAAGAAAAATTTAAGCAAATCCATCCCATGGGAATCATACATAAAAGTAGCCTATGTGCTATTCCAGTCTATAATCTTACTCTGTGCCAAATTTTATCAAAATCCTTTCAGCCGCTCGAGCGTGACTGAGTAACAAACATCCATCCTTCCGTCCATCCATCCAAACTTTTATATTTATAATATTAGTTGGTTGACTTTTCCGCCCATTTTTACCATTGTGAGGCATAAAATAATCATTAATATTATTATTAATATTAATTTAATGCAAATTTAATTTACAGAAAATGCTCATAGAGAAAAAGGACTGGCTGACAGGACCTTCGCCTTTAATAAAGTAAGATTTTATGTATTTACATAGTTGATTGATTACAAAGAGATTATATATAATAAGAAGTATAACATAGTTTATAATTTGTTCACTATATCCTGAGGTAGATGTTTTCTTAGGCGATTATAATCAAAGTTCTGTTTGGATTCCATTAAAGATGTTATTTGGTTATTTTTGTTGAAGCAAGATCAGAAGTGATCCATAGTTAAGATGTTGCCTCAGTAAAAATAATCATTGCTATCGGTTTCTTTCAAAGGGTTTAATTGCTTTGCGAGCACCATAAAATCACCTGTATGGACTATTTCCTCATATGATAATGTAAAAATATCGCCACGACGTTGAATTATCTCTACTGCGGTCGCCATATTTGGCGTCACCATATTTGGCGTCACTTGATGTATCGCCGTTATTTGGCAAGATAGTAATATTCTGAAAATACTAAACTGCTAGAAGGGAGCCTCCGTAGACTAGTAGTTATCGTAATAGACTATTAGTCTGGGGGTCGCAGGTTCGATTCCTGCCTAGACCCTGGGTGTAATGTTTGTTCTTTAAAAAAATATCTGAAGGATACAAATTAATTTATGGCCACAATATGTGATGAAGAAGAAATGGACTATGCTATTATGTTGTATTCAGTTGTGTAACAGTTTCAGGAGCAGACAATTTTAATATGTGTATGCACGTCATGACCACCCAGTAGAAAACTTTGTTTTGATATCTATAGGCTTCAGTGGCCGTGAAAGACTTAAAATAATTATCATACATAAGTGTTTCACTACTTCGTCAGTTTATAATAAATGTTTGTAGAGTGCAACTTTTCAAACCTGCTAAAACGTTACAATAACAGAAAATTGTAAATATTTTTTCCCTCAATAATAATTGCACGTTTCAATTTATTGTTTATGTTTTTTAACTGTGATTTTTCTTTTTGTTTCTGTTGTCGTAAATTATTTTTTTCATCTTCAGTATTTTAACTGAAGAGCTTACTTTGTCTAACGAATTGTTAATACTTTTCGTTTTGTAAAATGTATTTTGAATGGAGCTGAGCACAACTGAAACCATGAATGAATGAATGAATGCACGAATGAATGAAGGAGTGAATGAGTGCTGTTGATGATGTTGCTGATTATGATGATTTTGTTTCACAAGTTCAAGTATTTACCTGCTTATTTTAATTTCTGCAATAAAAAATAGTTTTTATATGTTCGCCTGAATGTTTCATTTTTTAATTCGTTTGTAATATAATAATTAATACCTTTCTTAAGTTGTTTCTTTGTTTGAGTTTTTAAAATGTGTTACACAATAATAACGTAATAAATACCTTAATCAACAACTGTTACACATGTACCCATTTACCTATGCCTGCTGCAGTTTGTGTGAAAAAAATACAGTGGGTGACATGAGAACAACGCCCCCTATTTATTATAATAACAAAATATCAAATTACAAAGCAGGAAGTATGTACATGTATGTTTAAACTAAATATGCCTGAAAGTAACTAGACTGCAACAGATAGATAGAATTTCTTGCAGAGCAAAAATACACAAGAAAAAAATATTAATAAATAGAAAATTTTCTTTCAATCAAATACGAACGCAATAGAAATGTAAAAGAAAAAATATTAAAATATTTTTGCAATTTTAATTGTGTCAATTTAAAAGAAAATAAACAAGAGATTGCACACATCATTTTCATATTTTTTCCATTTGTTTTTCTTTTTTGGGATCTACTGTAAGTTATGTTTACAGTGCTTGTACATTATTATGATAACATCTCAAATTACTGTTTTTTTAAATCTATATTTAATTATGTGTTAACTCATTTGTGGGAACAATTCACGACATTTGTAGGCAATTTTTAATATCTGTTTTATTATCACATGTTATGTTTATTTAATTGCATAATTTTTAAGTTAAGGTACAATTATGTAATATAAACTATAAACTGCTAGAGGGAAAATTATTAGGCTAGTAAATGTTGCAAAGCAGATCTAGATTAAAATTTTCATTATTAGCTTGAAAGAAATGAAAAAGCAAACACAATTCGGCCAAAGAGATCTTTATTAATTAAGTTATGAATTTTTGTCCAAAGAATCCAAAGAATTTTAAATTATTCTTACTTAAGTTCGTTTGAATTTAATTTATCTATTAATTGTAACCATTGAAAAGAGAAAGACAATTTCGGCTGCATGGGGTATCAAACTGACACACAGAGGAGTATTTGATCCAAAATATGGCCACAAATGGAAACATAAATTTAAAAAAATCTTAAGAACTAAATACGCTATCATATTGTAAATTTTGAAGACTTTATGTTGCGATTTGTAGCTCTGAGACACTGCCAAAGTCTGGAAAATGTAGAAAATTACATGCGCTTTTAATGTTTTTTCGGTTTCACGGTGTTTATATGATATTTTTTTTGTGGCTAAACGAATAAAGGAATTACATTGATTTGTTTTTCACTGAAAGGTTTGATCAAAAGCTGTTTTTGGTATTTAAAATAATAGCACGTTAATACTGTACCGATATCTAGTACTTACTAGATTTCGAGCAAAATCTAGTTGTTTTTGACTAGATTTCCCATACAAAACCTAATCTACTTCTTTACTAGATTTTGACAAAATCTACTCGAAATCTAGTAGTACTTAGTGATGCAACTAAGTTTTTTCTCATATTGTGGTAAAAAATAATACGCGGTGCAAGAATAATAACTAAAATTTTAAAGAAAAAGAAATCAAACGCAAAAATGTTTAGTGCTTTCGAGTACCCAAAACTTTTTACGAATTTTTACTGAACTTTACTGCATTTTACTAAATTGCGTTCATTTACACAAAATACAATAAATGAGAACACATATTGAGAGCGTAAAGTGACAGTTTATGGCTGAGTATTTACAAATTTTCACTGCAGAAATTTTTGGTAGTAAAATTTTTTAAAACAAAAAAACATGATCCAAAAGTTAAACAAACAAAAAGTATACACTCAAAAGAAAAATCAATCCATCCATACTCAATTCAATCCCAAGCGGTGTTAAAGGGACGGTAATCCCAGATTTACTAAAATCGAGCACAGAAAGATTGTTTAAGTACGGGCGGTTTCAAATGCGCAATTTAATTTAAGAATTTTTTATTTAATTCTAGACTTTTCAAGTGATTAAAATTTTGTTTACCCATTTAAAGAAATTTCAGTATTGTTTATATAAAGTAATCCCATTTGTGCTTGCTTAAAGTACAATTTATTGTTATTTGTACTTAAAATTTTGATACGACTCGTACTCAAAGTAAGTAGAAAATACTTGAATTTAGTACGGCGTTTTTCTCTCTGTGTATAATTGTGAAAAAATTATATAACAAAGGAAAATTTAAATAATAATATTAATACAAAATGAATAATTATTTTTAAACTATTCGCTTGTTTATCAAATATATGCCTTTTAAAAGGAAATTAATGTTCATAACAACTTTTGAACATTCTTTTTTTTGTGTAATTTTAAATTTTTGGAGTTGTGAAAGTGCTGAATATATAGTCACTTAGTACTGCACTTTTCTTTAAGGTAATCAATCTCAAAAACAAATAATCATATACTTTTGAATAAATTTAGTCAGACACAAATTGGAAAAATCAAATAAAATAATATGCATATGGAAAAGATTATGTTTATGTTTCCTTGAAATATTCGTGATATAATAAATATTGCATCGAGTACCAACAAGAAAAAGAGTTGAGTAAGTATATTTCAGCACTACATTAATTTGTAATCAGCTGTTTCTGTAGTCAACATTTTTTTTGGAAGTAAATTTTTCAGTTTACTAATTAATTACTCATTTACTGCATTTTACTGCAAAAGTACTCGGACGCACCTATTAATTAACAAAATGGAAAAAATAAATAAAAATTAAAATAAAAATGAAGTGCAAATGGTAAATAAAAAGTAATGTTGTTTACTAAATGCCCATTTCCTTATAATGCCCTTTAATACATTTGTGTTACACTAAAAAAAATGAACAAAATACTAATAAATGTCTAATATTTTCCGATATTATTTTTTATCAAACGCAGTTTTCAAATATGTGTGTATATTTTTTTTCTTTTATATATCTGGTCAGCTGGTTTTGTTATTTAAATAAAATCTTGCTAATGTCAAAAATAGCAATGTAAACGAACTAGATTTTGAGAAAGATTTCAAATCAAATCTTCTACATTTCGAGGCAATGCAAACGCACTATAAATTATCTGGAATATTAAGGTTGAAACAATTCATTTCAAAATAAAAAAAAATTAATATTATACGCTTTTTTGTCAAAAAAAGGAAGGTTTTTAAAATTAAAGGTAGCAAATGTACAAATTATGTTTTATGCCACAATAAAATTTAGAATCTCTTATATTACACCCAAAAAAAGTTTGCGTGACTTTCAAATTTAATTTTTTTTGCTCATCTTTTAATTAAAAAAATTAAAATAAACAGAAATACGTTCAATAATTTTGGCCAGTTTTTCGGGTCAAATTCTCCTCTGTCTGACACCATGAGAGTTCTTTTACTGTTTACACAGTACTCACATGCCAAATAGTTAATTTCAAACATTAACAGCTCAATTATGAAAAAAAATTCCGCGGGAGATTTCTCCCTTTTCCCAAAAAGGAGCTGTTCACATATAATATGCGAACAATTAATATGTAAACATATATGTGAACAGCCCCTCTTTGGGAAAAGGGAGAAATCTCCCGCGGAATTTTTTTTCATAATTGGGCTGTAAATGAATTGGAAAGCTCTTACAAATAGTATAGCGTCTTTTGCGCACTTATTTCCACGAGTTTTTTTGGTGAAACTTTTCCATTTTATCATGGTTTAGAAATTAACGATGTACTTTTATTCTATGATTTGTTTATTTTTTGGCCAATTAATTTTGAATATTTTTAATAATTTCCAATAAGCTAATTGGGATGTCCCTTTTTCTTATTATTGCGTGAGTTTACTTATTTATTTTTCTCCGCTTTATTTTTAATATTTAATAACTTTTTGTAAAAAGTGTTTGCTATTAAAGAAAAGTAAACACAAATCTTTTTTTCCTTTCTTCTACAGTCTAACACACTACACGCTGATCTTTAGTAGCCAGCGAATTTGGGCAACTCGATTCAGAGGTGTTGCTCTTTTGAGCGCGACAAATAAGATCATTGTCCATATTTTAAACAAACGTATCGTTGCTTGAATCTCAACTTCAGAACGAACAATCCGGGTTCAGAAGGGGTAAATCATGTGTAGATCATATCTGTAGACTACGAATAATAGTAGAAGATTCTGTTGAGTGAAGATCTCCATTACACTTGCTGTTTATAGATTTTGAACGTGCTTTTTATACGTTACACCAAACGGCTATATGGGGCGCTTTAGAATGTAAAGTGGTTCGAGAACCTCTGATTCAACTTTTTAAATGCTTATATGATAATTCATCTTGTCGAGTACTGCACGGGGGACTTTTAAGCAACAAATTTCCCGTTGAAAAAGCTGTGAGACAAGGTTGTGTGCTCTCACGTCTTCTTTATCGTTCCAGATGTTGTCATGGAACAATCTATGAAAGGCCATGGATTACACGATCTTGACTACGCTGACGACGAATGCCTCCTCTTGCACAGCTTTAGCAGTATGCCAAGAAAGCTTAATATCCTTGTTTAGAATGGATCCAAAGCCGGTGTAAGGGTTAACACATCTAAGACAAAAGCACGGAACCTTTGAGCATTTTCGAAAAATCGCTAGCAGATGTTGATAACTTCTGTTATCTCGGCATTAAAATAACTTCTTCTGGTAGTAGTAAAAAGGACATAGCCTGCCGCATTGCAAAGGATAATCAAGCGTATGGCACAATAACCAAAATATGTAAGTCAAAACACATAACTCTACGCACGAAAATCAAGCTTTTCAATTTGAACGGTAAATTAGTGTTATTATAAGACAGCGAAACATGGAATGTCACTAGAGAAGACACAAAAGCACTCCAAGTATTTGTTAACCGCTGTTTGCGTACTATACTACGTATTTCGCGGGCCCGAATAATATCAAATAAAGATCTCTGGCGAAAAACACAACAAAACCCAATTAGTATTATTACAAGTATTATTATTAGTACAAGGAAGGCCCTTGAGTACCATCTCCACGGTATTGATTACTCGGTACTCAAATACTCAATACTTTTACAACACTACTGCAAACTCATGGCGGCGTCGAATAGAAAACGAGCTTAGCACAGCCAGAATATTATGGAGTGAAGCAAAAAAGTACGCTGAAGACAGAATTCAATGGACATCATTTGTACTGGTCCTTTTTTCCAACGAGGAATTACAGGATTAAATACCCAGTGGTGTAAAAGGAAAAAAACCATAGAGTTTAAGTAAATACTACATATTTTCAATATTTCATATTAAGGAATTTGTTTTAACGAGTTTTGAGACATCTTGTATATTCTCTAGTTCCTTGAAATTTAGGACACACTGTCTATAAAAATAAAACGCAAAAACTTTTATTACCTGCTGACAGCAACCTTTTCACAATGAACATACCTGAAAGTAAAAGAAGTTTCATTAATATTGTAGCTCACAAATAAATTATGATATAAAAATTAGTTTGCAATTCAATACTGTGCAAATATTGAGATCAACTTTCACTAACTGCCAAAATTTCTTTAACTTTTGCAAAATTGCAAAATTTATTTTTGTTAAACTTAAATCTACAAATTCTTTTTGCCATTAAAATATATTGAGTACTTTTTGAAATTTAAGACAAAATTGAATTAAGAAAAAAAATAAAGAAGAAAATTTTCCACCAAAAATCATTTAATACCGCAGCAACAAAACAAAAGAACAACGTATTTTTGCAGTTATGAAGCGAAAAACTTTAACTAGTGAAAAGTTCGACAGTTTATAGCAGCAAAAGGTGAAAGATATTAAACAAAAATAATAATAATAAAAAGGAAAATACAAAATACACACAAAATTCAACTATTAAGGTAAAATATCAATAAACTTACTATAAAGAACTTAAAGCATTGAGCGGCATTTATAGTCAACTAGGAGACGAAGAGAGAGCTGAAATCTCAGTGCGATGCAACCGGCACTTATTTCATTAGCATCAGTTCTTTGTAGTAAATCGATTTCGATTTTAATCAACAATCGATTTTCATATAGAAATAAAAATATATATAAAAAGAATGAATGAAGAAGAAAATCGACTTCAACATTATCATATTTTAATTACATTTAACCGATTAAGTACTCATAGTAAAAACTGGCTGATCGAAAAATAGAAAATCAACTATCGGGTTTCAAATAAAGCAAGTCGCTGTATACTGTGTAAAATAATAATTCTTGCAAAAAAGAATGGACTTTAAAACAGAAGGAGGGACTGATAGACGAATGAATGATACGGATAGTTGGGCAGACGGGTGGACCGACATGTTTAATCCGAAAAATAATTAAAAACCGTGTCAATCTGGAAGCGAGTCCTTGTGAATAAAACACAAATGTTCTGATTCGGCTCATAAATGAAGTAGTCCTTCGGAGCGAATAAACATTAAAATAAAACAACAGATGACTTTTCTGTTGTGTATATAAAGCGTGTTTAAGCCTTTAAATCAGATAGAGATGGGATCGTGAGTAACTTTTTACTCATGCATGCTCACGAGAAAAAAAGTTTACTCATGCACGACATGTAAGTAGAACCAAAAGTTTGTCAAAATCGCGAAAACTCACGCTCACGAAATACGGCGGAAGAAGTAAACTATAAAATAATAATAAAAAAAAATACGCAACAATCAAGTTAAAAATCTACTCATGCACGTTCACTCACGGTAAAATATATTATGATCACGTCCATGCACTTTCACGTGATTGAAAGAAATTCTGATCACGTTGAAAAACTCCAATATATAATTTCTTGCCCCATGCGTGATCACGTATGTTCCTGATTAGCTTATTGTTTCAATCATGTGAGCGTGCATGAACATGACTATACAAAAATTAACCTGCGTGAGTAGATTTTTAGTGTCACTGTTTCGTGCTGTTTTCGTGAGCACGAAATTTCGTGATTATAACTAACTATTTTTCCAGTCACGTGAACGTGCATGAACGTGAGCCAAAAATATAAAGTCGTGCATGAGAAAATTTTTTCATCGTGAACGTGCATGAGAAAAGTTTTTGATCGTGAGCATGCATGAGCGTGAGCACGATCCCATCTCTACAATATGTTGTTAACTAGGAAAATATACTGCGTGGCTCACGATGTCGTACGATATCGTTCTTTTGTGAAATTGCGTTTAAAACAAAATTTTAGAAATTGTTCCTGTTTTGAATGTAATTTCATAAAAGAACGATATCGTTCAACATCGTGGGACAGGCAGATAATCATGTAGAAATGCCAAAAATTCCGAGAACTTACAAAAGAGGTATATTTAAATAAATGATGTTAAAGTCGGCTCAGAAATTCTCAGCGTCTTTAGACTCTAAAGGCATTTTCTTTTCTAAAAAAACGTGCAACAATTTTTGCCCTTTTTATTGAAAATTTGCAAAATAATGATTTTTTTTAAATAGTGAGTTTATTAGAAATTATTGTATCATCACTTAGGCGTCAAAATTTTTTCTTCAGAAAACTTGGAATAGCAATTTTTTTTTTAAAGAAAACGATTGTGACTTGCACAAAATATTTAACTTAAATATTTAACATTTTCAAAACGAAATTTTTCTGCATTTAATGCTTCAGAAATTTGCATGCAACAGCTTTTATATAAAGAAAAGCTTTTTAAAATATTATACATTTTAATACGATACAATAGTTTTGGTAGAAAAATCAGTAAAATATCACAACTAAATTTTTTATTAATGTTCGAAAAGCCACGTTTTCCCAACAAGGTAATTTAGTGGTAAATATTATATATTTTTAAATACACCACCACTAGCTTGTTTGGTTCAATGTTGGGTTTAACTGTTTTTAAAATTTTATATATTAATTTTTTTTGCCGCCAGATTAGTTCTTTGTTCACAGCGTGTGACATTCACTACTTTTACGAAAATTTAATTTTTAATTTAGAGATCACAAAAGCAAACATATTGCAATATGTGTGCGTATGCTGTTTGATATTGCAAAATATTTCAAAATTAATTGTTCTTATGCTTCCCATTTTACAAAACCTCTTTATTTAATGAAAATTTCCTTGAAATTACGTCAAGGATTCAAATTATTAAAAATCTATCTATACACACTTTCTCCTATAAAATTGTTTTCTCATATAAACTTTACCTTTTCAAGACGAGAACGACAACGACAACGGTGATGATGATAAAGAAGGCGGGCCCTCATTTTGTAGGCAAATAATTGTAATATATTGTACTGGGAAAAAAATAAACTATGTATAACGAAGAAGAAAAGAGTTACGCTTAAAATGGCAAAAGACAAAAGTGCTCGTATAGTATAAATAAAAGGAATATGCTGCACATTAAAAGTTTTCCTTAAAACAATTTCGTTGTTTTTTCTTCTGATGTTATAGTTGTACGTCTTTTTTTCTGCGGGTGCAAAAAAAAGGAAAATTCAAAAACTAAAGAAAAAGTAATAATGATTAAGAGGAAGCGGTACACTGAGGGAAAAAAGACGTTGCAAAATCGACAACGAATGTAATCAATATGATACCACTATTGTCACTTTTTTTGAAACCGCTCGTTTACAACTTGTAAATACATTTTTACAAATTTTTCAAATTCACAACATTGCTTGTATGTTGTCAAACATCAACACTATTAATTTTTGGCAACGCGCTTTCCTAAATTGTAAGCAAACGTGATTGAATTGACAACGTTAGGTTGTCTTAGTTTTGTTATAGATTTTATAAACAGTATAGTGCTAATAAATTTTAACTTTTGCCGGATTACTATTATATGTATATCAAGAAAAGGCAAGAATAATGCAAGTGCAAAACCTTATGCAAAGTTTAGAAATAGAACTTTAAAGAGAAGAAAGCTGGCTGCATTCGTCTAGCAAAGAAGTTCTGGAAATTGATGAATCAGTTTCTCTTACATTTAAAACTTATTTGAGAAATAAATGCGACAATTGGGAATCAGTATGTGAAAAATGAAAAAGTTATCTCAACGTTTGCCAAAAAGACCTACAAATATTAAAGAGTTATAAGTTTTTTGAAGAATGGCCAAAATTATCTGCTTCAAGGGCATCAGATTTGGTGAGTATTAATGCCTAATCTCATACAGTAAGTTTTCTTGTCGCAAGTCATGAGTTTGTTGAAGAGATAAAAAAGACAAATTGAAAATGACGGATGAAAATAGTTTTTTGTTTTTTGTGTTCAAATAAGTTTAAAGAAAATTTGAGAAAATCGCCGCAAGATACCGTGAAAAGAGACAAATATTTTTACATGGCTTATTTTTGTTTATTTCCAGGTCAATATTGATTTCGTGGTAATGTACCCATTAAGAGAACATCTATTGTTTTCAAAATGGGACAAGCTTAAAGAGGCAATTCGAAATTTTTACAGAAAAAATATTCCTGACGAATACTGCAAACAAGGTTACAATAGTCGACTCGCAAAAAAGTTTTGTTTTGAAATTAACAACAATCAACGCCAAATTGAAGCAGTTAGTGAGAAATATTACAACGCCATTTTTTTTGTGTTTGTGTTTTTATTAAAATATTTGCATTGCTAATAGAACAAGACATAATATCTTATAAGTTGCATAGATCTCAGTCTAATTTAAGTTTTCTTTGTTAATTTTTTTTAAATAAATAAAACAATTTTTTTATATAAATTAATTACAATATATTACAATGGTTTTAATATTGTTCGGAATAGAATAGGTTCCTAAAACTCGATAACAGTATGGTGTTGATTTAACACCGGTATGTTATCACTTCGACACCATTACGGTGTCAAAATATACACGCACGTTGTCAATTTAGCTACGGTGTCGTTGATAACATTTCGTTGTCGAATTGACAACGACGTGTACAATATGACCACATATGTTGATACACTTTTGACACCGTACTCGTATGTGGTTATTTTGTATACGGATAGTTTAATTTTTTCTCTGGGTGTAGAAGCAAAAGTTGAAACTTCATTAATTCTCTTGCCGGCGCCACGCATAAGAAGCAACACTATGGTGTCAAGCGTTCACACTAGTTGCGGAATTCAAAAGGTTACCATTTTTTTAAATATAATTTTTTTTTATAAATTTAAAAATTTATTCGTTGACTGAAGTAGTTAGCGCAAGCAAATAATGACTAAAGAACGTGGGTCTGACCCCTGTTTCAGGCAAGTAATAATATCTAGCAATTTTCAAATGTCCATTAGTGTGCGATTTTATTTCTTGTTGTTGGAATGTTTAAGTGATGAAGGCATAGCACTGGTCACTGAACAGTACCTGAAGCAATTGATGCTGGTTTATGCTAGCGGATATCACAGCACCCTTCTTAGTCGGTATTGTAGCAAAATCAAAATTAATAAAATGGCTACACAGCTTAAAAGCACATTTAATGCGCTTACTTGACAGCAGTGGCGCTACAACACTGATCTAAATACTACCATAACGCGCAATATCAGAGTTGCTCTCTCAATTTCACTATCTGTTCTCTCTCACTCTCCCTTTTCCAAAGAATTAATTGCCTAAGTAATAATTTTCTTTATGAAAAAATGTAAGAAAATGTCCTTGGCCATTAGTTAAAGTTTGTTTTTTTTTTCACTGCAAGTGTAAACAGTTCTAATGTCATGAATTATCATTTGTCGGTTTTTCTAAATAAAAAAAGAACAAACAAAAAATGAGTATTAAAAAAATAATACAAAAATCTTATATTAAAAAGTTTAAGTTTATCCTACGAAAAATATACGTAGATAAGCATGCACAGACATGCATGTTTGTTCTAGCGAAAAACATGTATGAGGAAAAATTAATTGTAAAAAATTTAATGGAACCGGAAAAAATATGCACATCTGTTGAATTTAAATTGTGTAAAATTACCGAGACATCCAACTATAAAGGGCTATAAAAACATTTTTTTCCAAAAACCTTTTATTTCTCAACAAAGTCTTCTTTTAGATCAATACACTTAGTCCAACGTTTCTCCAGTTTTTGTATCCCTTCCAAAAAATAGGATTTTTTGAGGTTCTTAAAATAGGTATTTGTTTGGTCAATAATTTCATCGTTGGAGCTAAATCTCTTTCCATCGTGCCATTTCTTTAGGTTTGGAAATAGGAAGTAATCACTAGGGGCTTAATCCGGAGAATATGGCGGTTGAGGTACCAATTCGTAGCCCAATTCATAAAGCTTTGGCATTGAGACTGAACACGTCACACGTTTACGTTTACCCATCTTGCCGATAGCTTTTTCATATGCAAATGTTCATGCAAAATGTTGAACACACGTTCATATAATATGTTTGCCATTTCAACAATCTCACGTAACTTGACTCGGCGATCATTCATAACGATATCGAGGATTTTCTTGATATTTTCTTAAGTAACCACCTCTTTTGGCCTTCCTGTTGATGGTATTGTTGCAGTGCTTGTTTGGCCGCGTTTTAATTCAGCAATCCAATATTTTATTTTAATTTACTTTTTTCCATTTTTCAAGAAACACAAAAGTTGCTTACTTCAAACGACTACAACAAATAAACTAATCGATGAATTTGGGTGAAATTTTAACAGCTAACGTTTGACAGATCGCAATTCCTAAAAAAAAGTTTTTGTGTCTGTGCTGCCATCTAGCGCTAGGTAGCTTCAATATCAATCCGCCCTCGTAGTTTTAAAACTATACGTGATGTGGGAAAAGCTATAATTTAAAGTTTTTAAAGTTAAAAACTATTTATATATTCATAAGACAATTCTAAAAATTTGTATTAATATGTTTTTTCCCTCTGTATATTTTTTGAATTTAGATACGCCTTCTATAAGTTGAGGAAACGATATGTATATTTACAATCGATTCTATAAAGAGCATTGGGCCTCCCCAAATACTTTGCAATGTGCTTTATCCTGGCAAGGACTTATACATTAATCCAACTTCTCTTAATGGCAGTTATCTCGGTTCCGGACCTTTGCCTCCACACGTGAGTGGGTATTTTTCTTCTACAGCTGCCGTACGGTTTCCAGTCGATGAAATTCCTGGTGATATCGTCTAGCATTCTGCGTAAAATATATTCTGTTGTATCTTTTGACAGTTAAATTGTTCACATCTCATCCTGTCATTGGCGGATGTACATTACACTTCGAAGTGCAGCTGAAAGCATTTAAATTTTTAATTTTCGTGAGGAATTGCGTGAATTCCAAACAGATTTCAAGCGGTCAAAGCTTTGTCTCCCGATACGAGCAAGAGTATTTAAAGTTATGTTTGATTTCGGTATACCTGAAAAGCTGATACGTTTATGCAGAATGACGTTAACTGACACAAGATCATTGGTTGAAATTGGGAAAGATCTCTCCGAGATGTGCAACACCCATCGAGGGCTTAGACAAGGTGACAGTCTATATTGTGCTCTATTCAACATATTGTTGCAAAAAAATCCTGCCAGATGCTGCAGTTAATAGAGAAGGCACAATTTACATAAAAAATCACATGCTACTCACTTATGCCGGTGATATTTATACCAGGAGGAGGAGTGTACGCAAGGTAACTGCAACATTCTCTAAAATCGAAAAGCAACCGGCGAAAGTGGGTGTAGTAGTAAATGAAGATAACACCAAGTTAATGGTATCAACTAACAAAGAATCAACAAGACTAAGTCAATATGTGAACGTACGTGATTATAACTTCGAGATAGTGAAAAACGGCATAAACAAAACGAACAAAATCAGCTTAAAAATTAAACGAAATATTCTTGCTAACAGATGCTATTTCGGGCTACGCAACGAACAAAAATTACACTTTATAAAACAATTATAGTACCCGTTCAAGCAAATGAAGCTGCTCTTGAAGTGCTTGAGAGAAAAATATTGCGTAAGATAAGTAGACCTTTATGCATCGACGGAGACTATCGCCATCTTATGATTCACGAGCTGTATAAGCTGTACGGAGGTAGAGCATGTAATGAGAATGCTCCGGCAAAGAAATCATTTGAATTCGATCACGAAGGAAGACGTAGAAGGGGAAGACCTAAACTTCGGTGGAAGGATTAAGCTAAGGACCTCTCAAAATTTGGTGCAGGTAGTCTTGCTGTTAATATACAATTCAGATATCCTGTCCTTATATCCTTAGCTTAGTAACTTATGCTTTTTAGACAAACCTTTGAAATATATTTGCCCAATCCACAAGCTGTTGTAAGAGTTGTAAGTTGTATTAATGTTGTTGGTAATTGCCACATGAAATATGTCTCTATAGAAATGTTTATATAGAAAATTCCAACAAAATACATGCAACTTATAACTCATACAGTATAGTTATTAATTGAACCACTGACCTGATCTGTCTTATTTACTATGCCTTGGATGGCATTACAAGTCCCGACGGACTGGTTTAATATTTTATGGGTACCGCAATGTCCTTGCCGGTCTCATTGAGTATTTTTGAAGGCGTTTTGAAAACTCTTATACTACAGTTGTGGTAATTTGTTTACTTTTTTCCCTTCCTTCTTTTTCGTAAACTTACTCGTCTATTTTAAAGATTGTTTGCTTCAATATTACAAAATTTACTGTTGCACAAAATATCAACGGTAGCATACGTTAAAGATAACTTATCAAGGTAATGTACAATGTAAGTAACAAATTATTATTAAAGGGAGGGGAAAAAATGAAACCCAAAAAAGAAATATTTTTCCAATTACTCACACTAAAAGAAGTTTGAGCAAATTAAAGCATTTCCTTTACTTAACATATTTTCCGCTACTAGAACTTAAGCTGCTAATGTTGGCGTTTAGAATGTTTGCATGTTTGCTGCTGAAAACTAAAGTTTAATTAAAATTAAAATTAAAAAGAAATCTAAAGACGTTTTAAAGATAATCTTTCTCTACAAGAAATATTTAATTTGTTTTTGAAAAAGAAAAATATATGAATTATTTTTTTCAAACAACTAGAGGAAGTGACAACAATGTATATGTGTGTGTGTGTGTGTTTATAAAAGTTTTTTGTGTTTGTTGTAATCATGTTGAATGTATTAGAAGTTTTGATGCGAAAAATTAATTGCAACACCACAAATGACATGATGTCGTGATGTATTGCCAAAGCACGCACTTTTATGCGGCAAGCAAGGCCATGGATAGAAAAAAGACAGCAATTGCTCTCCATGGAAAGTCTTGTGTTTAAAAGAATATTTCATTTGGCAGCAACAGCATGTGCACAGAATCACACACACAACAGACATGCAAAATCTTTGGAGATTGGAGCAGAGAAAAAAATATACAAATTACATTTATCTACAAAACACCTCCAACATTATCATCACCATCATTAGTCATATATTTACAAATATACAGCATTCATTCATTCATTCATCGATTCCTTAATCCAACATTTAACTCCCTCCCACTTTTTAATTTGTCTGCTGTTATTAGTCTCAAAATTTCTTACTTTCCCTCTTTCTTTCTTAAATTAAACTTAAAGAGCAACTGCGACAGTTTTAACTCACATGAAACGTGTGTTTTTGTCAAAGTTTTTATTTTTCTATTTTTCTAACTAAACCACTAAACAAGTTTCTTTCTAACATTTTGCTGATTTTCAAAATCCTTTAGCTTAATAAAAAAACAAAAAAATAAAAATAAAAAAATAAAAAAGAATAGTAAAGAAATAGAGAACAAATATTAGAAAGAAGTCTAACTAGTTTCTTCAAGAAAAAGGCAATAAAAAAGAAATATATAAATTAAGAAGTACAGCAACAAATCCAGTTGCAGCAATCGTCTTAGATTCTACACTAACAAGCTGCATTATGTTGAAATAAAGTTTTGTTCTGTTAGCAAAAGCTGGCAATGCACATCTTTCTGGATCTTCAGCTTCTAATGTTGCTTTTTTACTTCAGTTGTTGGCTGCTTGTTGAAGTTACATTTGTAGTATTTGAATAAGTTTTGTAAAAGTTATTTTTAAGGTTTTTTTCTTCATGTTTTCTATTCTTTCATTTTGGTTGATACAGAAATCTAGAAAATTATTTGTTGTGCGTGTGTGTTTGGAAGGAAGGAGATTTTGAAGTCCTCTGAGAAAAGGTGGCCCAAGTGAAATGTTTAAGGAAGACGGAATCACGTTTGCTAATTCTGTTTGGATTTCAGTGAGACACACAAGCGAAGAAAAAATATAGTTAAGGCAGCCATAATGAAAGAGCAAGATATTATGGTTGAATGAAATGGTTGTAGACGAATCACAATATGATTGAATTATATGGTTAAAGCTAAATCAAAGCCCTTGTATGAATCAGATTGTTGCTTAAATCAATAATAATATTTAGCAACACTGTTGCAATTTCATTTAAACATAACATGGTAACAAATAATCATAATATGATGTAAAATTATAATAAAATACAATCAAAATATAAATCATATCATCAAATTCTTGAGGAACAGTGTAACGAATTTACGTCTTTTAGAAATCGATGCTTGACTGTGAGTCGACTTGAAATAGTTATAGTATTTAGACTTGGGTCCAACACGTTCAGTCGCTCGTTTTAGATAAAAACATTTCATCGAACCCATATAATTTAAATATTTTAGTCTGCCCGGGTTCAATTTTGTAATTACAAAAATATGTATATGTTTCAACATTATTTGTTGCTGCAAAATATTTGAGAACCACTATTAAATATGATTTTTATTAAAGAAAACCTTTTAAGATCATCCTCGACTTTATGTATAAATAAATGTAAGAGAAATATTTTACACGATTTTATTTAAAGTTTTATTGATTAAGCACTGCTACGCAAAACGTAATAGCACGTGATGCGTAACGCAGGCATACAATCGCACACATACACACACAGAGACTTACGTCCCAATACCCATGACAAACAGCTTAATTGAAAATTAAACTTAACGGAAACAAGTTAAATTTGAAAATCTTAATTTTGTAAAAAAAATGTTAAAGGAAGCAGAAAATATCATAATGAAAGCGTGAATTCAACAAATTATACATAGAAAATGTACAACAAATAAAAATGGTTTTTGTTTGGAAACTGAAACAACAACAGCAACAATAACACAAATGTATTTCAAAACCAGCTACAACAGTGATGTGCAGCTCTACAGGAAAACTTCTGGGAATATTGAAAAAAAAACCTTGAGTAAACTACAAAATGGATTGTTTAGTGGGAGGGAGAGAGAGAGAGAGAGAGAGAGAGATAGAGAGAGAGTAGAAAAGGAAACAGTAATCGTCGTCTAATTACAAATTAGAAAATTTTCCAAACTAACGCATTATGTCACCGACATAACGCTACATTAATGTTAATAAAGAAAAATGCTGAAAATAAGTAAAATGAAGGAAAAACTACAAACTTGCAGCAAAATATTTTATTTTCACTCAGACGCACATACACATACATACGTATAATAGCAAACAAAAAGTGCTGAAAAAAACACTACGAGCAAAATTTTAATTAATTTGAGACTCGTATAAGAAGAGTGTAAAAATGCGGCAGTTGACACCTTTAACTAAATGAAATGCACAAAAACGCAAAAAAAACTTTTTACTATTTAGATACATAGAGAATTTCCGAAGAAGAAAATAAAAACAGAAGGAGTATAAACTTAAATAGGGGAAAATGTCAAGGGATCGAAAAAATCAAACATGAACTGCAATTTGCTTTTATACACTTCGTGTGTTTCTATTTATTTATTTTTTTGATTTGTCACAATAATTTCATTAAGGAAATTCAAGTAGTTGACAACACTAAATTTTGACAGCTAATCAAGTGTCAAGGTATACAATACAAAGTAATATATTGATAAATGCTTTCTAAGAGTCAAAGCAATGAACAGTGCAGTTTGCACAGAGGGAAACGTTTGTTATCTGGTTCAACGTAGACATATGTACGTTTTGCTGAAAGGGTTACGGGGGTATTGTTTTAGTTCCGAATGTTCTCGATGTCACTCCGGTTACTCGATATCTAGGCTAGGAATTTTCTAGAGGAAGATATACATTAAGGGATGGCTCCTTTCAGAGGCTACAATGATCGACATCTAGCCTGTCTTATCCTGAGTTTATCCTTTATTAAACAGCGGATGTTGAGAAATACCGGATACATGGAACACTGATGATGGGAGTGTAGCAGCTCCCGCAGAAAACAACGTTGTATCGATTCTGCCTTTTAAATTGAAATTAATTGATGGTAATTTTTCCCTTGTATTTTTGGAATATTGTTTAAATATCAATTTAGTTCGAAAAATAATCAAATTAAATAAATTGAAGTTGAACTGTGTGTTGTAACGTTTTCTTTTCAGAAATCTTTACTCCACAACAATTTTTCGAAGTAAATATTCAATAAAGAATTAAGAAACGTAAGGTCTGCTAAAAATCTTAGAGATAGAAAAACCAAGTTCTACTTAAATGGGGATTTGCCAGCCTTTCGATTGGGTCTCCATACGGAAATACCTTTTCTCTACCCATTCTGATATAGAATATTTTAAAGTAGTTTTACAGGTTGTTGTTGTTGTTGTTGTTGATGTTTCATATTCCCAATGGGTTTTTTCGTTCTTCCTTTCTTTCTATTTATTCCTTTCCTTTGAACAATGTTTGTTTTTGTTATTATTGTGTTTAATTCTCCTTGACTGCAACCATGAGCACATGTGTGTATGTGCAACGTTGAATTTTGTAGCCAACGACCCACTTTCTCAAACCAAATGTGGTAATGTTGGTGGTTTACTGGGTTACCAGGCTCACTGCAGAAGAACTTTCTTCTCCAGCATATACATAACTATTGTGCGTTTCAAAGAACACATGTCTGTGTGCAGCAGTATGGCGGCTGCGGCTGCTTTTGCAACTTCTCAAACAAAATATATGCATACATAAATATATATAAATTTTTTACTTTATGCTGCAAATAACAAGTAGTATTCTTTGTTTCAGTTGCTGCAGTAGCAAGCAGCCTGTTTATATTCCTCTGAAGCCAAACAGCCAGCCAACCAACAAAGATGATGATGATGATGAGTTTGTTTTTACCTGTTTCTTTTATAAAAATCTTCTTTTTTCTTTTATGATGTTTTTTATTTGTAGTTTTTGCTGTGAACCAAACAGCAGTCAGCAAACGAAAAAAACGATATATTAAGAAATAAAATTGACAAGGTGTTTTTGCTAAAATGACAACTAAAGCTATTTGAAGCTTTTTTTTTTCTTGTTTTCTGTAGTACATTATTGTAGTCATCTTAATATAATAGCTGGCAATTTTGCTACAAAATAAAATTCAGTGGAACACATAAATATGTACCTGAAAAGAAAATAAAAATGAAAATAAATTGTTAACATTAAAAGATATAGAAAATAAATTTTAATTAAAATTCTGCATAAAATTTCTAGTGAAGATTTTTTTTGTAAGCAGATAGATATTCCAAAATCAAGATCAAAATTTATAGCCCTATTAAATTATAAAATTCGAAACTAAATTTGAATTTTCTGAAAATACTCAAAATTTTACGAATTTGAGATTACTTTTTTAATTTTGAAAAGAAATTTTTAATTTTCGTACCCAATAAAAACTGAAAATACTGTGGTTTTTCGATAAAATCAACAAAAATCTAGGATTTAAAAAAATAGCCAGTTTATATTCCGACACTAGAAAATAAATTGTAATTGAAGCCGCAATTAATTTCGAAATATTTTATACATTTAAATGTGTCAATTCTAGAATATTTACACTATTTTCAAAATTCGAAATGAATCTGGAGTATAAAAAATAAATGGAATATAAATTATCTGATCCTAATGCTGTAATTCATAAGATAATGCCATGCATTATTGCATTGGGAAGGCAAATAATAAAATGCAAAAATGTACAAAAACAATATACAAATTCTTTTCTATAAAATATTTTCAAGTGAATTAAAATATAAAATTTATTTTGGAAATGATTAAAAAAAATCTAAATTAAATTGGAATAAAAAAATAAATTTTTCCCAATAAAATTATGTGATTATTTCAAGCCACAGCATTTTTTTAAATTTATGTACAATTTAAATTCGAAAAATTGGAACAAAATAAGTTCGAATTAGGTTCTTATAAGGCAATATATTTTCTGATGAATCACACTTTGAACTGATATTGTTCCTGTTCTAGAAAATTCGAAATTAAATTGATATAAAAAATACATATTTTCAACAAAATAATAAGCCATCATTTATTTCGAATTGTTTCTCTGGACTAAGAGTTTTTTTTAGAAAAATTTAAAATTAGTTTGAAGTGAAATTCGAATTGAGTTGCATTTTTTTAAGTCTCACTGCTTAAATTTTTTTTGTTTTTTGTAAAACATTAACTTTTAAAGTGCATTATTTTGTGAACTGATTTTATATCAGCTTTCGAAATTAAATTGAAATAAAAAATTTAATTTTATATTAATAAAATAGTATTATGCTTTTTTAACTGTTTTGATTATTGTAATACATCGAACTTCTTGTAAATAAATGCTTAGCTTACTTTTAAAAATATACAATTTGAAGTTAGCAAAACTTTTAAACGAATTTTGTTTACGATTTCGAAAATTCAGAATTAATTTGGCACTAAAAACATTTTTTTTTAATTTTGTGTGATGACTTTTTGTTGAATTGTTCTGGTCTTTTATTTCCAGAATTTTTTTTTAAATAAATAAAGTGAAGTTTGCAAATAAGTTCGAACTCTTCTTTTCCAGATGTTAGCTTGTTCATTTTTTATATTTTCACATATTTTTGATTTTAGTATGTTAATGATTTTTAAAACTCAAAATTAAATTTGTTTGCAAGAAAAAAATTCTCAAGGAAATTGTATGATAATTAATTTCGAACTGTATTGGTTATTATAAACTGGAGAATTTTTCGAAGCATATGCCCAACTTGAATTCAAAAACTAGTTAATAATTTCGAAATGAAGTTTAAATTAAGTTAAATTTTTTTTATAAATTTTGTAAATTGTTTTACACTTTTATATAAAACAATTACTTTTCAAATTCAAATATTAAATTTTCTAATCTTTTACATGGATTTTTTGTTTTCGATTCAATAAAAAAAATGATAATATTTTTTTTCTGTGTGGGTTATTTGAACCCATAGAATTTTTTAATAAAGTCAGAGAAAAATACTTTATTATTATATTTTATTGAGGAGATAACTAGCAAAATTATGTTGTGTCAAAATGAAGTTTGAATTAAGAGTATGTTCGATTTTTTTAAAATAAATTTTAATGTATATAATTTAGTGCATTTTTATATAAAACACTTACTTTTCAAATTCAAACAATAAATTATAAAATTTTTTGTATGGATTTAGCATCCGATTTCGAATTGCTAAATTAAATTTCAATAAAAAATAAATTCCTGAATTTTTTGTGCTTTGTGGGTGATTTTAAGCCGTAAAGTCAGGGAATACACTTCAGGATATTATTAGCAAAATTACTTTGTTTCGCCATAGGGGGCCTATTTAGTAAAGCGAGCGATTTTCAGAAATATATAATGGTCCCATTGATATTTTTCAAATTATATATGACCAACTAATTTCAGATATGATTATTTCTAATCCTGCAGGAAATGTCAATAGCGAAGTTATTCTGATTATCTATTGACGTTATCACCAGTACTACTGATAAATTATACCACAACTAATGCTATCTACTTTTGTTATTTAACACATGCTTGTCCTACGAAAACTACCAGCTACTGCGTCAATACTGACTAGATAGTTCTTGTGGGCCCATATAGAGAAAATGTCAATAATATGATTGTACTGACTTACTATTGACGATATCACCACACTGTGGCAAATGTCCGTAGTAAAAATGTACTGATTCACTATAAACGCTATTCACTAATTATACTGACGATGCCACCAATACTGTTTTATTTTAATTTATTTAAAATAATATTTAAAAGTATATTAAGGTATAAAATATTTTACAGTCTCTGACGTATACTTTTATTATTGTTAAATGACATAAAACGAACTTCGCTCCGTTTTAAATTAATGATTTGTTTTTAACCACTAAACATTTTCTCTATCAAAAACAAAAAAAAGATAATTTGTTCACAGAGTCACCAAAAAGACACTATAATTGTTGACAAAAATATTGACATGTATACACTTAACCCCATGCTTCTTTCAGGGAAACAAAAGAGAACTAAAAACAGGGTGTATAAATTAAAATTTAGTTATTAGTAGAATTATAATTCTAGTAAACTTATAATGTAGGATATTCTCCGATTTATTTTCAAAAAATATTTTTTATTGTTTTACATGAAATGCACTTACGTATGTAGATTAGCTCAATCCACAACAAATGAAAACATTTTTGGAATTACTTAAATCGATTCAATTTAAATCGATTTGCGGGACAGACCCGTTAACTTTTCCTAAACCAATTTTTGTTGCTTTTGAAAAAGGGTTACAATTTTCCATTGCTATAAAAAATTTTGCACAATTTTTAATGGCAGATAAGGTGTTTTATAACACATTTCTTATAATATTTTTAATGTTGCTGTAGCAGTTTGTGATGGTTTTATTTGCTCTGGTCTAGCGTAGCCGCCATCACCTCCGCGCCTCTTAATAAAAATGCTGCCAAAAACAGTTTGCCATTTGAGTTTTATACCACGTACATGTCTATATATTTTGGTGGCTTAAACTCATTGATACGTTAAATAGGCATTTTATAGTACAACGCCTTTGGCATGTTTTGAAAATCATAAATCTCTACGCAAAAATATATATATTTGAAACATGCAACGCGTTTTATATATTCATACATAAATATGTAAGGCAACGCCGAGGTAACAGACTATTTTAAATGTACAATAATTCAATAAAATATGAGCAACAAATGTGTTGCCATGTGCGTGATTTCTATCTGGAGAGCATAAATTCAAAGCTAAGAATATTTGTATGTGTACGTAAATCGGAAAACTTAATGTATTTGCTAATACCTTAATAAGGCACAATTTTTATGATTTATCTCTGCTATAAATTTGTTAATATCCACTAAGTGGAGTAATTTATGTTTTACAAAATAAGTTTATTTTGAAATTAAAATTTATAAATGTAACAACTTGTGGGTCTTTAAGGCTACTTTTTGTAACAGTTTGTTATTGAATTTTATGAAATAAAAAATGGTGCTTGAATTGTTAAATTAGATTGTAAATTTCATGTTAACCGCTAAAGGCAAATAATGTTCTAAATAAATGTGAGAGATCTAAAAAATTGTATGAGGAAGTTATTAAAATCCTTGCAAAAAAAGTGGCACATTTTTGATGTTAATTTTACAATAAAAGTCTTATTACTTAATTTAAGCAACTATTCTAGTTTGCATACAAGCTTTCCTAACACTGATAAGTGGAACAACTCAGCTTTATTTCAATTCCAATATTATTAATATCATAAAATGCCTTCATCCCTACATAAAATCTTAATTCGTAATGCTGAAATAAGCAAATCTATGCCCTTGTCTATTATAATGTTTTCAAAGGAAGCAATGGAGTCAATAAATAAAAATTTTAGACATCATAGAGAGTTCAACACAAGAAAAATATCTCGCGCATTTTGTTATATCAATAAAAATTTAATCAAAGTACCAAAACTCAAAAATCATAGACACATACAGCCCAATTATAAATAGAAATTCCTCATGAAATTTTTCCCTTTTTCCTTTTCTCCTATTAGGAATAAAACTTCTCTCATTTTACTTTTTAGTCCGTTTTTATAAACCGTGTAAAAGGGAGAAAAAAAAAAAATAAAACGATAAAAAGTAGTTATTCTAAATATATTTAAGTTTTGGGGTTTCCCAAAAAAATTCCCTCACAAAACAGAAGGGAGTTTGAATTAATTGGAGAAATGTTTTCTCGAGAAACTCTTTTCCTCATGAAGCAAATTCCTTGCGAATATTTATAATTGAGCTGCTAGTTTATCACAGTTGATGGCAAAGGAAATTTTTCGTCAAAAGTGAACTTATATAATTTAGCGCCCACTGCACCAAAACTAGTTAAGTAAATTTTTGAACGGCTTTAAAGCTTATTCCCTTGGATACTATTTATCAATTCGATTTTTTATGATCAGACCATTAATTTCGAAGGCAATATTTTTCTGATGGCTAAAGAATTACAGAGCATATAGCGCCGACTGTATCAAAGTCCTTATATCGGGGATTTAAAAGGTTTTAAGCTAACTTCCTTGGCTATAATTAATTTTAATGGATTGAGTTATTAATATTAATGCTATACATAACTTTCCGGCGTCTAGAAACTTCGGTCGTCAAAAGCGGTCTAATATAATAGACTATAACGCCGACTGTCTCAAAAGTAGACATTAAAATTTGAAAAGATTAATTAATATTTATACGTAATTGTTGAACTGTTTAGGGTATATATTGAAAATAAAATTTATGGCTTGAGTTCAAATCTGAGTTGACTTATTTCCTCTTAACTTAAGAAATTATTTTTTGGATAAATTCATTATTTTATTAAGAGAGTACTTTTTATTTGAAACAATTTATTCAGACTAGCAGAACGGATTATTACTAGTTTCGAGATTGCTACACCATCTCATCAGCGTTCTTTGTTCGATTTTACCACTTTTGATGGTGGATACTAGTGACTAGGAATATCAACTATTTAACCGAATTATTCAACGAATTAGAATACGAAAAGTGTACTCTCTAAATAAAAATAATGAATTTATCCAAAAAATAATTTCTTAAATTAAGAAGAAATAGGTCAACTCAAATTTGAACTCAAGCTATAAATTTTCATTTCAATATATATTTTAAAAGATTTCAAAGCTAACCTCCTTGGCTAAAGCTCATTCATACATTTTTCATAGGTCAGACTTTATACATATAAGATATAATTTTTAGTCGATTATAAAGCTGTCCTCCTTAGCTAGAACTCATTAACACATTTTTAATGGAACAGATCAATAATTTAGAAAGTATGACTTTTTCGTCGACTAAGAATATCATCGTAAAAAGCAGTCTTATACAAAAATATATAGCGCCCACTGTGTCCAAACTTTTTTATGATTTTAACGCTTAACTCCTTGGCTGTAACTCATCCATACAACTGACTTCTGTCCCACTGTGCAAAGAGTACTGATAGAATTTTTGTGTTTTTTTGCGCAAACTTTCAAAGTTGCATTCTACACAAAAAAAAGATCTATCGAGTTTTACAGATTTATTGTGATCATAGTTTCCAAATCAATGCTTCGGTGAGATTAGCGTTTGCAAGTCGATTAAAATCGTTATGGTAGACGAGATTAATCGGACCATTTAATCGTAATAGAAACCTTAATCGTTCCTATTTCTTCTTGATACTATTTCAAGCAAAAAGTTTATGTAAAACGTTTCGTCAGTAATATGTTTCGAATTTGAGTGTCATTATTTTAAATATTTCAAATTGCGTACAAATACAATTTTTAAGAATATTTTTATAATATAATATTTTTTGTTGCGAGAAGAAAGATATTTTGTCTCCATGAGCAAAATTCAACATGTAAAATACAAAGATAAACTGCAAAATAAAATAAGAAAGCCAGATTACGTTTAGTTGATATTTTTTTTATCGTAATCGCGATTATGAAAATCTTCGATTATATGCAAAACATACTCTTCAACATATGACCCTTTTTATGATAATCCTTGAGAGATTCTAAAAGCTTTTACATCACCTTTTTCCGTTGACGTCTGAACACAATTTTTTAGGAAATAAGGCTAAAGGCCTCATACGATTTTACTTTCGTTACAAAAATATATAAATCCTTAAAAATCTCGAATCAATATAAAATTTTCGACTTTCAATATATGTAATGTTTCACACCACAAAAAACTAATGCATATACACTCTTGACTGTCACTTAACGTTGTATTCTATTTTCTACAGATTTGTTTGTAACAGAACAGAACAGAACGAACAATTAATTAATTGACAGAAACAAAAGAGCCGATTCATAACAGAACATAACGTACAAACTAATTCTGCCTTTAGGCATCCTTTTTATATTCTGCAAAGAATAATATGCTACTCTATGCTCAAATATCCTTTTAAAAACTTTAAAATGTGCCATTCACCAGCTGCAGAATTATACTTGTAATACATTTTCAAATGGTAAATTTTAATTATGCCATCTTTATCAACACAATTACAATGAAAATACATTTTAATTTCACACAATGAAAATGTTGTAAATTGTGCTAAACTATTAGTTGTCGTATCAATGCAATCAATATTTATTTATGCAGTAACAAAATCAAATTGAAATTTATTCATAACAAAAGTGTCAATAAACTCATAAGTAAATTATAATAAAATAAAATTATTTTTGAATAAAAATTTATTATGATTGAAAATACTACAAATAATGATTTAATTTATTTATTATTTTATTCATTTCTTTGCTACAAATATCTTGATAGCAAATACTCATGAGTACGAGAAATAATCGTGTCAGGCTTGATAATAATTATTTGCAGAAATAATGCGTCATAAAAAATATAAAAATCTTAATTAAATTTTCATCGAATTCGAGTTTTTTCTTTCTCTTATTTCAATATTTAACATTAAATAGCAAATAAAGTTGTTGTTTCAGATATTCTTCTATATTTTACTTTATGATTCTTATTTAAGTTTCTACACCCACTTGGAGTTCATAAGAAAAAATAATTTTTACTACAATATTATTATTGGTATGTGTACCAAGTAGTTCTGATAGTTGATATAAACTCTGCTTAAGAATTGAATATTTTTATGTAAGGCTACTTGAGTGAATAATATAATTACTTTTTGAGTGGTTGTGTAAAATTAAATTTCTGTAGAGAATTTCAGCAAACACATTAATTTTGCCCGAGCCATCAACAATTTGGCTTAAAGAACCATAAAGTAGTTAACTATTGGAAATTGCCTCTAACTAAGTGAAGTTTTGAATTATAATTAATCACTAGCAGAACTAAATGCACACTCTGTGGTGCTACGAAATTCATTAACTGGTTTTGTGGCATTCACTTCGGGTTACAAAAATTCGTCTTCGACTTACATATATGGTATTCGATAACAATCATAATATGGTTATGAATATATTAACCATACTTTTTTCTTATGGCTAATCCCATTCATTGACGTCGATAGGAAAAACTATGTATAGTGAAATTTTCTAAAATAATGGGAATGACAAGAGCCATACCAAAATAAAAATTTCACTACTTTACAGAGTCTACTGCGATAGCATTTTGGTAAATTGATCAGAAGTGAAATAAATGCAGCATTTAGTTTTCCTCTCACAGACTTCAGAACTGTAGGGTACTTAGTCTAATGCTAAATGATGCTGTGTTCTTGGTCAAAAAGTTACTTTAGTTGCAAATGTGTAAATATTACATCATTCTGTTGCATCTATGAACGACAAGCAAAAAAAATCTTAAACAAAGTTTACTTTTTTCTCATTCTTCCTTTGTAAAATTTGCAGTTTTTGCAGAAGAAAGAAAAAAAGTTGAAACCCAAGTTTTTTTTATGACCCCAAATAAAAATGAACATTATTTGGTGTAAATATTAATACGTTTTTGTTTCTTCTTTTAAGCTGTTTGTTATTGCCGAAGACAAATTATGATAATTTTTGTAATTCGACAGCCATAAATCATGATCTTAAATGATAATTTTTCCAAAGAACAATTAATTTTGTGTAACGGAGGAAACCCATAAAAGCTGGTACGGCGCAAAAAGGGATATTTTGAGAGAAGCCGCACAAAAGTATTTTTTTTTTGGTAGCGATTGGAAGAATAGAAAAACCATGTGAAAGTTTACATTTGAAACCTTAAAAATTTTAGTTCCTTTTTTGATTATTTCTTTTTCGTATCGGATGATGCAAAGTGCCTTTTAACATTTGTGAATAAAAATATTTTTTTTAATTATAAAATTTTAAGCTTGAACAGCTCATATATTTTTTGCTTTTATATACTTATTATAAAATAATAAATTTTGTTCAATATATCGACCTCTGTGCGCGAAGTTATCGTATGTTACACTTTTTTAGAAATCCACTTTTTTATGCAAATTGGTTCTAATTCCATTAATTCATCTGTTGACAAAATAATATAGCGATAAATATGACAGTTATGGAGATGACACAATGCACATTTTATCGTATGTAATAGTTTTATAGAACGTAACAGTAATAAAAACGCTCTCCTGTAAAATTTCGTTTTTGTAACAAGCGATAATATCGCGCACAGGGGTCGATATAAGTATCTTAGCTGTCAATATCAAAGAATTTGGCATCTCTGCAATATCCGGAACCTTCGAATATTATTTTCAAGAAATGTTTGAAATTTGACCTAAACTCCTCATTAAGTGGAATACAATTGTTTGTCTTCGTAAAACTTTGTGAACTGTCTTATGCTGTCGTATAATGCAAACTTTTCTCTTCATTCCATAGTTTGTTTGCTTATATTTCCCCTATTCAAAGCTGGACTAAATATTTATGACTCAAAGTGTGACATTTTGTGTAAAAAATGTCTGGTCAAAAACACATTGTACATTTACATTTACATTTTGACTACTTTTCTTGCAATCTTAAAAGTTGAAAGGAAAAAATGGATATAAAAATTATTATTTTTTTATTAGGCAAATAAATCATATAAATCATATTTTATAAATAAAAAATGAAGATTGAAGTTGAAAAATTCGAGTAGTTCGTTTGTCTTCAGTTCAAATCATGAATATACAAATTTGTAGATTTTTTGTTAAGAGTTTTCGATAAATTCAAATTGTTTTTGTAGGATTAAAAATATATATTCAGTAATTTTCTTTGAGAGCTAAGAAGATTTTCGAATGTGAAACTTTAACAAATAATTTGGTATACTCAGAAAAACTATTGTTAATGATAATTGTCACACATTTACGACAGCAGGTTACCGATTATAATTTGTCAAAAGTAGAATACATGTGTGTATATGAAAATGATAATTATAACGACTACACGGCTACAAGGCTTTAGTCGTGAAATCAAATCAAACTAATATCTACTTTTGTTGGCTTCAAAACAAAAACAGTGTTGACATTATAATAAAATATGTGAAGCAATTGTACTTAGAAATATTTTTTATTGTAAAATAAAAGAGAAAATTACAAAATTTAAGTGCTTAAATTGGGGGATTCAAACGGTGTCCTATTTAAGGTCATATAGCCTTACTATTAAAAAAAAAATTGTTGTGCTTCAAACAAAAAACTCATAAAATAATAAGACTTTTTGAAGTATGTTTATTGTTTTGTCATATCCAAGGAGTAGAAATTTGAGAGATTGTGAGAGAAATTACATACTGCTTGTTCCTCTTCGTCATATTTTTCATTTTATTATTTTAAAACATATAATTTTATGACAACCATTTGAATCTCCCAAATCTTTATGTACCAAGAGTTTTTAAATAAATGAATTTATATGTTTTATTTTTGTACGAGTATCTAATCAAACTTAAAGTAACATCATTGAAAAATACTTCAGTTCTGATTACAAAATTGATAGTATTGTCTGTGCGAGTTGATTTGAGTTAAGTTGAGTTTATTTTTTACCTCCTCTAGCATACTATACATCAAATGAAAGCTTATTGTCTTTGCTTTTAGAATATATACACAAAGTTTGTACTTTTAAACATGATTAGACACGACACCACTGAAATATAAATGAATCAGCTTCTCAAGCTCGATTCAAACATAAAATTTTTGACCGAAGAGAGAGAAATGATTTGGTCCGGACAACTCTCAACTTGAATTGGCTTAATTTTGCCAGATTATAGTGTTTCAAAAGCGTTTTTACAGCAATTCTTAATTTTTTCGATTTTTTTCTATAAATGTATTGAATATACTTTCTCTTTATTTACTTAATTCACTGTTAACAAAAGCATTGGTCTTTTATCATTTTTTATGCACAATTCGTCACAGATATTTATTCATGTCAGCCGGAACATTTTTTTCAAATGAATTCACTCAGTGTTGCCGAAAACTCTCAGTAAACAAAATCTTGTCCGGACAGAAATTTTCTCTTATAATACAAAATTTGTATTTGTATTTAGGACAGAAACAAATGGGTGAATCAACCTTTACTATGCAGCTGTCGTTTTCAAAATAATTTACTAGCTGACTGCAGGGCGACATTTGTATCCAGCTACATTTGTAACCTTTTAGCCTGCTGTGGTCAATGTGCTTAAGGCTTTAGCTGATTTAAAAAAAATATAAATATAATAACAAATTAAATTGTGTTGTATTTAAAAAGGATATTTCAAATAAATTTGAAATAAATATGAAAAAAATATATAAATAAAAATATAATTACTAGTCATGGACCGATTGCCCCCAATTTTGATATGACCATGGGATCGATTCTGGTTCTGTGAAACTGTGAAATGAAAAGTTTTTTCGTATTTTCATAGAGTTTCTGATTCTCGTTTAGTGAAAAAATTATAAATAAATTCAAATGTTTTCATATGAAAAGAACAAGTGGAATGAAACAAACTGTTTTCACAATTTCACAATAATATGATTCTTGTTCTGTGCAAAAGTACAAAGAAGTGTCAAAAATTTATCATTTCTCACATATTTTTACACTTTCATTTTAGCGGTGCAAAATGGAGAAATCATCGAGATGCAAGCCCACAAGCGGGAACAGGGAAATCTGTACATTGCCAACGATAAGTAATATTTAAAAAAAAATAATAACAATAATCTTTTAAAAAGATGCAATTTACACAAAATGACGGATTACATAATTCTTCAGAACTCCCTCAGTATAGTTGTCAAATAAAAGGGCTTGACTAGTAGAATAGAGCACACTTTCAAAGAAATTGCAAATCCAATATTGCCGCCAACAAAATGGCGGATTACATATATTTTTTTTACAACCTATTATATATGGGTAGCAAATGAAAGCGCTCGAAGAATACTGTAGGACAAATTTTTTATTCATCACATAAAATCTAAAAACTTCAAAATAAAATAAGTATAAAAAATTTTAATGTTAAACAGTTTTATTGAAAAAAGTATTATGTACTAAACGCTAACAAATAATTAAATCAATCTAGGACATTGAACAGAACTAAATTTATTTGGAAAACCAATTGATTTTATCTTTGAATTCGGCTGGTTTACTTAGAATATCATTTGCCAGCATTGTCATAGCCCCATATCTCAAAACTACAACTTACAAAAATGACAAAAAATACTTTAAAAGAAAAATAATTATTAAAAAAATATTGTTGGCTGGAAGGTATTTCAATTGTTTATTTGTAATTTGTATTTTTGAGAAATGGGCCTGTTCCTTAAAATCAGTGTCACAAAGGGTAACAAGCTGCTGAATATGCACTGAAAATCAAAGTAGTACTAAAAGGACTTTGCCTTTTTTCAATAAGGATAGAATTCTATTGATTTCTATAACATTGCCGTGCAAGCATGATCCTCGTGGTAGTCAAAGGATTAAACCTCCTTTGATACCATTGAGCTCTTAGGTATCACAATTGTGTACCGAAGTATGTATGCTAAATTGCATAAGTGGGCGTCCATGGAGCGTAACCTTTTATAACAGAGAATTAAATTAATTAATTAATACCTTATCCATCTATAACTTTCTCACATACATACGTGCATTTGCCACACATTTTTAATTTATAACGCCAGACAGGTGTAATTTATCATTTAAGCATTATCATATTTTGTTTACAACAGATAATTATAATTATTATCAAATGTATAGAAAACAACAACAGCAACAACATTAATTCATACTTAATATTAATATTAAATATATATTATTCCCCAGCAATTTATTAACAATAACGCACCTCCTTTTTAATAATTTAAAAATAACTTGTCATTAAAATTGTTTATTCAACAAAAAATGCAAAAACATATATAATTTAAATTTATTAAAAATACCCATAATCTATTTAAAATTATTCACAAAAAATAAAACGAAATGGAAACAACTCACAAACACAGCTTGAACTTTTCGCACATTATTTTTTATACAACATAATTTAATTAAATCACTATTTGTAGCATTTTTTTCTTTAATAATAAAAACGCAGCTCAAAAACATACTAATAGACTGAGGCCTAGTAACTGATTATGCTGAGAGTCAGGCAGGGATGTATAAATTATACTCTTAAAAAAGCAATATTTACCATCCATCATCAAGCTTCAATGAATGGCATGATAGATTAAACTGATAACATTGATCTTCGTAGAATAATAGTCTGTTTAACAATTCAACTTTGTGGGTTATAATCTCTGGGAATGTTGGTTAAGGTGCTTAAAAGTTCTTGACGTTTCGTTAGACTTAACTTAAAGTCCAGTAGTTCCCTTGATGTAACCATACAGTTGCCAGTTATCACGCATTTGGTAAGTCAGCGTTTAGACGGCTCGTGTCTTATTGCTATAATTCTTACTTTTTCTTCTTTGAATTTGCATTGTTGTTCTCACATGTCATGTCATGTTGACGACATTTGCTCGCAAATGCCTTCGGGCATAAAATTACGAATGAGAAAACAAAACGTAATGACAGTACATGCATCTGAGTACTCGTTTCTTTTCCCCTCGACTCTCTTGCCTATAAAGTAGCAATCATGTCAATAAGACATGACGTTTATAAACGCAGACTAACTTTAACAATTCATTGCTTAATAACTAGAAGTCTAGTTTGTCTTGAATTTGTGTTGGGAACCCGGTCATGAGGGCCATGCTGGCAACGAAAGGGCTGACTGTTTGGCAAACAGTGGAGCGTGCCGTCCATTTATTGGCTCTGAGCCTTTCTTCGGCATCGTTGTCGGTCACATTAAGGGTCCGAATGTAAATTCCTTCACACATGGACCCCCACTTCCGGATTAAGACAGTCCAAGATATTTGTGACACTGTTCCGTGACAAAGCAGGTAGGCTACTTCTAATTGAGAAGGAGGAACTTAAACAACTTGTTGGCCTGTTCACTGGCTGCTGTGGTTTTGTATACCACCAGTTTATAATGGATGTGTAGATTTTATAAGATTGATGATGGAGAGCATACGCTCTGCTGCTGTCCCGCCTTGGGGACTTCCATGCGGAAATTTTTTAGGGGCAAATAATGAGCCAAAGTGAAATTTATGATTTTTCAGCAGACAGGGTTATTGCTTCTGCTGACAAGTATTCGCATTAAATTTGTTTAAGTTGTGTATCAATTTTTTTTATTAATTTATTTACTTCGCCGTCGATTTTGCTACAATACCATCTACGAGTATATATCTATCTTGTCTTGAGACTCTGTTATTTCATCCACTGATATGTTCTGCCTAAAATCATAATATAATAGTTTTTTTATGATAGTGACTGATCGATGCTTTAACGGAGTTTTTTTTTCAATAAAGTTCAATAATGCTATTTATAATATTTTTTTAAAGAAGGCTAATTAATGAAGGACATATGTGGAGTGTATCACCAAGAACTAACAGTTCCCTCATAAATATTTTTACGTAAACCGATACAAATCAATTTTTCTTTTTTCAGATTTGGTCCGATCAAGTGATTTCAAAACGATTTTAGGTTGGAATGGTTTTCAGATTCCTTTAGAATCCAGCAGAAAGAAAAGTTTTACATTGTTTTTTTTTTGTTTTGGAAAGTTAAAAAAGTCAAGTTTTGATGCGTGCTTCACATATAGTTGAAATGGTTCATATACTAAAGAAGAACGTCTCTTCAAAAACAACGTTCTCTCTATGTTGCTTTATGGGTGTGAAACTTGGCTCACGTCTGTTGAAATCAACAACAAGCTGCAAATCTTTGTCAACAAATACCTGCGTTATATTCTCCAAACATGGTGGCCACATAACTGGATATCAAATCCAGAGTTATATCGTAGAAGCACGGTTGCCATATTTGACGATTTATCGTTATTTTGACGATTTTGGATATCAGAAATAGCATTTTGACGACTGAACGATTTTTGCCTTCAATTTTACGATTTTTAGATAATTACAAGTTGACAACATTTGTTCAGAACCTTCAACCCATTTTGAAGTTAACCATAAATATCAGAACAATTTGAGTTTTATCGCATTCTTCAGCAAATGTAGAAATTGTATTTCGCCAAGTAAATTTAAACGAAATCAGTTTCAAAAATCATCCTTAGAAGCAATCTTGTATGCTAAAGATCATTTAAAACTAAATAATTGTAATTGTTTTGACTTGAAAGTAGTACCTGATCTAATAAAATTGTAAAATTGCAATATATATAGTACGAGTATGTATTTTTTTTAAGTTATTACAAATGTGTAATAATATGAAGAATATCATATCTCTACATTTTTTACAAACACAAATATGTACGTATCGTTTCTTTATTGCAACGTAGTTATGTATCCAAAAAAGTGAACTTTATAAAATGCGTGTAATGTTTTAAAAATTATTCTGATATACTTTTTCAACCTTTTGTTTTTTAAATCAATATAATTTATCTCGAGCTATAGGTACATTTTTTATAAAAAACGTTTACAAAACTTTATTAGTTAACCGATATTTCAGGGGAATCCCTGAAGAAGCCACACAAGGAAGTGGCGAAATATCGGTTAACTAATAAAATTTTTAAACGTTTTAAAAATATTAGGGAATATGCATTTGTCGGTTATTAGCTTATTAATGGTTTCCACTTCGGTTTGTGTTAAGATATGTTTCTTAAAAAAAATACATACTTATAAAGATGGTTTAAATGAAGAATTTTAATTAATGAAGTTATAAATTTTGCTTTTTTGAGATATGGTTGTTACATTCTGCCACATTAAAGGAGCAATATTTATATAAACGATTTGATTGCTGCTCTTTGTTTTTTTAATATTAAAATATTTTAATTAATGTTTATGTATGTATTATTTTACTAAAAATACACTAAACATGTAATTAATCTGTTGGATATCTTTATTGAAAAGAATTTGGTTTACTTTATACAAAAACAATGAATTTATTTGCTGTCTTAAGTTTTCGTTAAATAAAATAGAAAATTAATTTAAAAAAAGTGTTTGTTATATTTTGGACGAATTTTTGACATTTTCTTATAAATTTTTTGACGATTTTTTGCTCTTAAATTTAACAAATTTTCCCCGATTTCATCTGGCAACTGTGCGTAGAAGCAATATGAAAACTTTTGCTATTGAAATTTGTGAAAGGATATGTAGATTAAAAGATCATGTGCTACGCAAGCCAGCCAATGATATGCATATGCAGAGAAGCCTTCGATTCGAATCCTCAAGCAACGCGAAGAAGAAACAGACCGCGAGGTTGATAAACACGCAGTCTTGAAGAAAAGATAAGCCTACATCCAGGAAATTTATCATGAAATGGAATAAAACCCTGAAGATCAAATATAAATGATTAGAATAACTTTGTATTGGCACTATGCGCCCCCACGACTTGGTGTAAAATAAATAATAAATAATAATATACTAAAATAAATAATAATATACTAAAGAAACTAATGAAAAGGCATTTTAATTATTATAAAATCATTTCAAGCTCCCACCGCTGTCAGCATTATAACATGTCGGTATAATGAAATATAGTAACATAATTTATTTTTCTGTTTCAAAAATTAAAAAAAAAATACATTGTAAAATTTTTGTACGGTTTTTATCCCCAAACAACTCTTAATATGATTATAATTAATTGAATGTCAATAACAGGAGCAAATGGAATATTAATAAATGCAACAATTTTAATAATGAAAAATTATTTTTATAATTCAGAAAAAAACACTTGTGTAAAAAAAGTGTTACAAGACCGAATGACAACATATTTAAGCATTTTATAATAATAAAAAGCTTTCATCATTAAAATACAAAGAAAATGTTTAATAGATTTTTTTTTATAAACTGCAGCACAAAAGTTTATCAAAAACACTATGGGGAAGAATGCAAAATATCCCGAAATTATAGTATCACTAGCCCGTCTGCTACTGTTGCTTTAGCAATGCAGAAATGCATGACGCATCAGTCAGACTGATGTCTTTTTAAGTATTATCGAAATGTGAACTTAATTTCGAAGCTTGTAATTCTAATTAGATAAATAATTTCGAGTCTGAAACTAATACTAATAATGATTTACATGCAAAAATTTTATATTAGCGCTAATTTTCAGCATTTGTCGTTGAAACTAATTGGGCGTTCACAGTATATTTGAAATTCAAATTTTCGAACTGAAGTTAAATATTATATATAAGGCTGTAGTTGAATAAAATTGTGCTTGTGCCAGATTTCAAAGTTTTATTTTACAAAAAATTCGAAGTTTATTTCGAAATTCCATAGACTACAATTGAATGACATGTTTATCAAGACATAATTGAAAAATTTATAAAGTACACAAAAATCATGAGCTTTCGATTATTTTCGAAAATTCTAATTTTATTAAGAAACTTCAAATTTCATTAAAGAATTTTTTCAAAAAACAAAATTTTTTAAAATTTCTTGTTCATCGTAATCAAAATATACTGGAAATTGCAATTTTCGAATTTAAGTGAAAATATTAAATTTTATGGTCTTAGTTTTATGAAATTGTTATTCATAAAATGTATAAGTCTGAGAGTTTTGTTTTCTTCAAAATTCGTGCTTAATTTCTTAAATTTGGTAGAACATAAAATTTTCGAACTTAAAAACGGCTTTCGTTTTATAAAATCATATTTGCTATGCAAAAGGTGCAGAGCTTAAAGCGTAATTTTATTAGAAAGTTTGAACTTGGTTTCGAAATATGATAAAACTAAATTTAAAGCCACAATTATCAAGACAACTTGTTAGCAATTATGAAATATATAAATATAAAATCAAGCAATTTTGGTTATTTTCAAAAGTTCAAAGTGAATGTCGAACTTAGTTTCGAAATTTGGAATTTCATTAGAGTGGAACCATATGCATCAATATATTCATGTCAGATGGCAAAATTTTAAAAATCATGCGAAAATTTTATATCGTTGCAAATTTTCAACGTTTCCTTCTGATTTCTTGTTTCATGCTCACAATTATTTCTATAGCGGCAGCTGTCAAAAATATCCCGTATATTTTTCTTTGCGCCCCACAGTGAGTCATTAACCTATACAATGACCTTAAATGTGGACTGTTTATTAAAATTCAAATGAAACTTAACAGCAATTAAGTTTGAAAAGAAAATAATAATTGATAAGTTAATGACTGATTTTATAGAGGGTATAAAAGTAATTAAACGAGAAAGTATATAAAAAAGAGTAACAGACTTTTCGTAATTAAACGTATTTGTTAAAATTGTGCAATTCGATGTAAATCTAAAACATGCCTTTAAACTTTAAAACAAACACTTGTTAAGCATAATTTATTATTATTATTATTACAGACACTGAAAAGTTTTAACGGTGATCATGTTGAAATCTCTACTAAAATTTCATGTTTACTTTAATTTAGGTACGAGTAATTGTTTGAATTTCTTTTTTGCTTTTTTTCTAATTTCCGAGATATGCTTCAGTGAGCATAAGCCGCGCAGCTATATTTTAGGTGTTAACTAGTTTGCAAATTAATCTAGGCTTTCACCTTAACAGCACATCACATCACCTTCATTTGAAATGGGCACATAGCAAAAAATGCAAAATAATGTTTTGGCTGCAGACAAACTAATGGCGACTGTGACCGTTTGTTAAAGCTAAAGACATGTTTGTGAAAGGTAAGAAGTTGACAGATAATAAATTAGCTTAACATATGTGGGAGTTTCCTTAAGATCGGATTGTAAAAGTAATGGATGACATTATACTTTCTTATGCAAATTCGTTTTTCTTGTTTGTCTGTTTAATTTATGTGTCTTTTGTTTAATTTAAATCATTAACACCTTTTAAGTTTTTTTAATTACAGAATTAATGAATTTTTAGCAGGTGTTTGTTAAAGTTTTAAAAAAATCAGCTTAAAGTAAAAAGTTTGGTCATTAAATTTGAATTTCGTCAACACATGGACGTCGTGTTAAGCAAATTTCTACACAGATATTGGATAACAATTCAAATTTTCGATCTTTATTAATAAATAGAAAGTTAAATTGCCAAGTATATGACATAACGAGTGCTGACGAAGTGTACAGGCAGCACAGAATTTCAGGTTGGTCGCTGAGACTGAATTGCAGGCATCTTTTTAGCCTTTCGATCGCTTTTAAATTGCAAAATATCAGATTCTGAACCTGGAGAGCTGTACATAATTGAGAAGTTTTAAATAACTTGATTTATAAAGTTACTACGGTAGGATCTTGAAAAAGTTATCGGAAATTTTCAGAGGGAAATAAATTTTTGGAACAATTAACATTTTTTTTTTTTTTTTTTTTTTTTATCTTGGACCAGCACTCAGGGGATGACCCCTACACATGCAATGCATTGTGCTGGAACTAGAGGAAAGGGATAGTGATAGATATGAAAGGAGGTGAAGCTTCATTCGTTCTATACAACTCTGCTTTTTTTTTTCTGCACGTTTATTCGTAGAGCAGTGTTGCAGCGCCTCTGGTGGCGAGGAGGACATTACGAGTTTTGAAGCTGTGTTTAGTTATAGTAGCCACTTCTTTTATTAATTTATTTTACTTCGCCGTTGATTGTGCTACTCAGTACCAACGAAGGAGGGCGCTCTGATGTTACATTGGAATTAGTATCAGCTGAAGTTGGTAACTGTTCAGTGACCAGTGACCATGCCTTCGCCACTGAAACCTTCCGCCAACAACTGACACAAAGGCACACCAATGCACATCAGAGAAATGCGTGGTGTTTTTTTTTTTTATTTATTTCATGACTCTGTCTGACACTGGGTTTGAACCCAGGTCCTTCGGTTTGTAGTCAACGTGCTTACTACCTGAGCCAACGCCACCCTCAAACGGTTTTCAAATTTCAAAAACAAGACATTAAAGAGATATGGGGTATTCAAATGGTAGTCATAAATTAATTGGGGGGATAAAACCATATTCATATCGTGTCATAAAATCATAGGTCTTAAGTTAAAAAATAAAAATATGACTATTGCGAACAACACCTCATAATTGGATGTAATATTTGAAACATAAATGAGTTGAAGTAAAATAAATGAAAACAACAAACAGAGTGTATCTACTACAGTCGAACTTCCATAACTCGAACTTCTATGACTCGAATTTTCTCTAACTATATCCAATTCGATTTTGCTACTTTGGTAGTATACTGACAAAGAATGGTGGTACAGACAAGGACATCATGATGCGCATCAACAAAGAACGAACATCCTTTCAATCTCAACATAAAGTGTGGCGTTGCATATCTCGCTTGACAAAACTAAAAATATGCAATGTTAGTCTAATGTCGGTCTTACTACATGGTTGCAATACTTGGAGGACTACACAACAACAAAAATGATAACTACAAACGTTCGTTAGCCGGTGCTTAAGACAACTCCTTCTGGACAAACTGGGTAACAAATGAGCAAATTATACTTATTTGCAAATTTTATTCCTATCGACAAACAAATAATGCATAGAAAATGGCCATTAATTGGAAACGTTTTTAGAAGACCTCTGGGAGACGTAGCTAAAACAGTGCTTGAATGGAATTCGCAGGGGCTACGACGGCCAGGCCGGCCAAGGAGTACTTCGCAACGAACAACACGTAACGAAAGTTTGAAGGAAAATCTTTCCTGGACTCAAATAAAATCACTTGTTTATAACCGAGACTCATGGAGAGAACTAGTGATTTTTTATTATTTTTTTTAGCTATAATTACAAATATGTGTATTGTATCATTGAAATAATAAATAAAGGACATATATCAACGTTACAACTTTATGTATTATAGTACAAAAACTGTACTATTTAAAAATATTTGTATTATTATTTTACCATGAAATTTTTGTACCTGTTTTGTGCTATTCTGCTAAGTGCAGAAAAAAAAATTAAAACAGCAAATTCTCTAAAGCATATTTATAATTCCTTTCATATTATCTTAGTATTTTAACTAATTTTAATTTAATTTTCCAATCGAAATCGCCAATGTTATACAAACTAAAAATTAAGTTATTAAAATCAATCCTCATAACTCATAAGTTATAAAAATGCTTAACATTTTTTTTCGTCTAATTATGCTGATATTATAAAACAAAGAGATTTATTTCTGATTTTTGACACAAATGACCTTTTTCTGTACAACAAAATCAAATGTATTTTGGTGTCGCTGCACAAGGGACTCTTGAATTTTGTTCGGAATTAGAGCTAGCAAAAATGTATATCGATTTCAAAAATTTTTACACTGAAATTATTACCCAAATTAAAAAAAGATCCAAAATTTGCACAATCGTTTGATATAAAATCGTTATCAAATTTTAAAACCAGATTTCCTTTCCTAAAATTAGACAATGAGTGGCGCGAACATGCATTTTTGGACCACAAAGATCTAAATCTTTCTAATGACTTAGATGTCGAAATTTATTGGACAAGAGTTTTTAAAATAAAGAATTCTGCTGATGAAACTCTCTTCCCAAATTTAGAAACTATTATAAAATTTCTTCTTATTAAGCATGTTAACATTTTAAAGTACAAATATAATGCTCTACTTATGACTTAAATAAAAAGAATATGTTTGATAAAAATAAAAAAAATCCTTTGATCGAAATTTTTTTTACTATATCATTTGGTTTTGTACTATTTTTTTCACACAATTTTAATTTTCTGTGGTGACAACGCTGACATATACATATATATCCAATTCGATTGGCAGTAGCGTTAAGAGAGAAAATAACTTAAGATTCTCTTTCCATAACTCGAACGAAATTACATGCATATGAATTCTATAACGAGAAGTGATTTGCTTACTTATCAGTTGGTCTGTTCCAAACATATTATTGAAGTGCATTGTTTTGAACATATTTCTTTTTATTCGGCGGAAAATTTTCAGTAGACTTCCAGAAATGACTTAGTAAATTCTTATAGAACATTGAAATTATAATTGCAAACTACAACTGATGACTACTATAAGGCTTTAAATAATTTAGAGTATTTTTTAAATAAAAATAAAAATAAATAAATTTCAGTCCCTAATTTCAGAACATTTAACTACACTTTCTTATTATATGTCGTTTTCAGTAAGTATTTGTTTTAAATAAACAAACATATTTTATATAAAACACATTTAATATAATTGCAATTGTTTTTTTTTGCAACAAATAAATTTTGTAACTCGAAGTTTTCGTAAATCGAAGACTTTTTTGGGATAATGGTGATTCGGGTTATGGAATTTAGACTGTATTATAAAATTAATAAAATATTTAATGTGACAATCCAGGAATATCTGGAAATAGTTAAAAGGTTTCCATCTGAAATATTTTCTATTCAAAAAAGAAAAACAAAAACACACTAAAACCTTTTAATTTTATCAAAACTTACAGGCTTGTGAACGCCTGCTGGCGAAATGTGCTACTCAAAAGATTTTTTCTTAAATAAAAAAATTATAATTTATGATTTTTCGTACGGTAATAAAACTAAATTTCTGTTATTCGCTTTTAATATTTGCTGTTGTAAGAAACACAATATTAAAACATAAATAATGAAATAAAAATATGCTTAAACCTCAAAAATGTCTGAAAATTAATGATGCTAATTGACTATTAAAGGCAAGACTTATATTTTTCGCAAAATTTTCACTTTTCACAGCTGGTACTCGTATTATATATAAATAGCAAACTAATACTGAACAACATTAAATATATAATCAAATTTAATCTAGTTTGTTCAATATGGAAAAAGATTTTAATAGTTGGCAGCTAAATATGGAACAAAATTTTAATGAAAAAAAAACTTAACGGCTGGGATTAAAAATTTCAAAATAAAACAAAAATTTTAATAAAATAAATGTTTAATATGTATTATACCAACAAAGTTTAATAACCATAAATGCATTAAAGTGAAAGTCTTTCTTAGTAACTCTGATAAATATTATTATTTCTTTTTTTTTGAGCTCAAAATAAATATTTATTTTCAAAACAATATCTAAACAATGCCATCAGCAAATAAGCCAAAATTAATAATGAATTTATTTTACACAACATCATGGCCAGAATTTTTGTTTATTTTGACCGATTTTTTTTATAGATAATTTATAATAATATTTAGCGAGTGTTTAATTTTTAGTTACTAAATGTTATAACATGTTTAGTTAGCATACATCGACTTTAAAATTAACAATATTTTCTATTTTTTGCCGTTCTTATTTTTCATGGTTATTATGACAGCTTTTGCTGGTGTTTGCACAGTGGTTTGTTTATGTTTAAAACTATTATTAACGAATTTATGGAAAAATCTTCAAAAGTCTCAGACTTTAAGGGCCATTATTGCGACTTGCTTTTAGTTAAAGGTAGGATTTTGTCTACCCGATAAATAGCCTTGCATTAATAAAACTTCCATATTTTATTTTTATTATTATTAATATTAATAACATTTAATGGATCAAAAATAATAAATAAAAGTTTTATAATGCAAATCCATTTATTGGTTCGACAAAATCCTGCCTTCAACTGATGGCAAGTTGTAATAATGGCCCCAGGTGTAATAGTTCTCAAAATCAATGATAACAAAATAAACAGTGTGAGACCCTCCTCCTTCCCTTTAAAAAATTATATTGATATCGTTTCCCAGTTATTCGGTAAATATTTGTCGACGTTATAATAAATCATCACTTCGAAATGAATTCTTGTCTACTCGCTGTCGGCAACATTTTACTATTTTTAACTAGATATGGGCATCGCTCACGTGTTTAGCGTAATTTTTTTTTTCATTTAATTTTTTAATTATTTTGTAGTTTGTTTTTTCCTGAGTATTTTGTGATTGAGAGTTTTCGTGACTGTATTTTACTTTTTTCCACTCTCGCGAGCGTGCATGAATTTGAATCAAAATATAATTTCAAGCATGATTGTTCATGAGTAAAATTTTTTTATCGCGAGCGTGCATAAGCGTGAGTAAAAATTTACTCCCAATCCCATCTATACCTTTAACATATTCTTACCCTTTTCTTGGGCTTAGAGAATATTAACAGCCTGCAACAGTAGTAAATGATAGTCGACAGCGATTAGGCAAAAGCTTATTTGACTTGATGTGACGTCGACAAGTAGTTACAAAGTAATGGAGATTATTTATTACTATGCAACAAAGTAAAAGTACTTTTCCATGGTAAAAAATAGCTTGACCTTGTACATTTTTTTATAGAATAATCTGTTATCAGTTTTATATGTGCAGAATTTTTTCCTTAATATTAAATTTGTTTAACCACTGTGCACTGCCGTAATTAACCTCCTACAGTTAAAGTGGAGTTGGCAATTGACTGCTTAAATGTGCGGGTGTATATTTTATGTACATAGTGGGTTAAAATACAGGTTTCGAAAACTGTGAAGTCATTTAAATAAGAGAAAATCCAATCAAATTTATAATTAGTTAAATTAAAAAGCAGAAAAATGATTATTTATTTTATATTAAATTCAGGTCAAAGAGAAGAGTTCAATGAAGCAGGCATATTCCAGTTTAATTATCTTTTTTCTGTTTATTTAAAGCAAAGCGCACTGCTTATTTGTAGAATCAATGTTAACTTTCATTTTCTGAAGAGTTCGTAATTTGCCTGAGTGTTACTTCTCTTAAAAAAAATAAAACAAAATTTAGATTCATATTTTATGATTTCATTTTGAGTCTCAAAACAACTGGCCGGCGGTTGACCGACCAATAGCTTTTATTTCTACGGGGCCTCAAGCTTGGTGCTGTTTTTGGTTGGATGAATTAGGCTTCAATTTGACATAATAATTTTGAAATCGAGCAATGATAAACTACTGTCTTGCAGGTTTGAAAAGGAGTTCTTAACAAGCATTTACAATCATTAATGGCAGGAGCGAAATGAATCGCTTAACATTTTTGTAACACATGTTTCAAGAAGAGACAAACAAAAACTGCTAATTTGTTTAACTTAGAATATATTGGTATGTGCGTCTGTCCACTTATCCGGCTGAGCAAGCCTTTCTTAATTTAATAGGAATGGGCGTAGCCAGTTTAGCCTATTAAACTATATATTTTGCATCTCTTTTCATCGTTCGGCCTAGAAATGTTCGTTTTAGCTTTGTGGCTTTTTCCTAAAATTTTCATTTAGTTTGGACTTTTTTTTAATTTTTTCTCCATTTATAAACTTTTTTTGTTTTACTCAAATTTTTCCGACTGGAGTTCAAACTCATAAAATGTTAAGAAAAATTTATTTTCACAAAATTATTTAGTTTTATGATTTAGAATTATATGCTAGTATTTTCCGCGATATTTCAATATTTATTTAATTCAACTTTACTCGGTTTATTTATTATTAAATAGCTTTGATTCTTTAACATTTGATGTACACTGCGCGGCATCAAGTGAACGCAACCCCTTTTACTGATCGTTATTGTTAAATATTATCTGAACCAATTGAGCAATAGTGTTAAAAGTTTATTTCAGTAGAATCTTATGGATTCTCGTTGAAATGAGACATTAATCATTGCTGTATGATTCTAGATAATATTTTAATTAATTTTTTGGAAAGTTTTAAATGTGAAGAAAAGCCGTTTTCAAATTTCTATTGTAGTTGTTCGCATTTTCGCTTGTGCCATAGTAGAATACTGCTGCGCACAACATCATACCACTCAACGAGCCGCGCATGTGGTGCAAATAAGGCTCCTTTTTCCGAAATTATGAAAATAATAATTAATTAATTCTGAGCTAAATTTGTCTCCATTTGAAAAGTCAACGTAATGCCATGGAATGTGTAGGACTACAATAGCATTTTGAAAACGTCTTTTTCCCACGTCAAAACTTATTTGTAAATCCAAAGTGGAATTTTCATCACGATAGTGCTCCAGTCCATATAGCCCGATCCGCAAAATTGTGGATTAAAAGCCAAAAAGTTGACGTGATGTCTATCATACTCGATCGACCTAAATATCATCGAGAACGTAGGGGGATGGTTGGCTAGGAAAGTGTACGATTCCGGAAAAAATACAACATACACACCGAATGAATCGAAGGCAGCAAATCCACTTGGTTCAATATTTCGTTGAATTATATTCAGTGACATTACAATTCAATTCCCAATCAAAGTTTCGAAGTGATTTCCAGCAAAAAAGGTACGACGTATTAATAATTATCATCTAAACTATTTAAAATATAATATGAAAGTATAATATGTAATATGTAAGTTAAATTGAAATTATCGCAGATATGCTATCATGTAGATTAATTTTTCAAGGAGTTTTCATTATATAGTTTATCTAAAAAACTAATTAAAATATTAACTTGAATGCTACAGCAGTGATTGTTATTTAATTTCAAAGAAAATCGATAAGAGTCTGCTGGATAAAAATTTTAAGATTATTGTTCAATTGGTTTAGATTATATTTAACTTTAACTGTCATTGAAAGGTGGGTGCGTTAACCTAATAACGCACATCTTTAAATTTTTAAAACTGTTCATGATTGCATAGAAATAAGAAATAACAAATATTTACCAATGAGTTTTTTTTGTGTGTGACAGATTTGGTCGAAAAATTGTATTACGAAGGGAGTTTTTACAAAAAGTAGAAAGTTATAGAGCAATAATGTTTATAATCTCTAAATAAATATTTTTTTTCGTTTTTATCGAATTTTTTGCGATTTAGCTTATTTTTGGGATTTTTAAAAATTTGATTTAGCTGAGTTTTTCTCCAGCAGCTGGCAAAACTGTAGCAGTTTTGAAAGAAGCAGTGCTTAAGATCATACAAAACAATTAGGAGTGATCATATTTTTCTGACTAAGCAGTATTTCGTCGGTAATTGGAAAATATCTATTTACTATTGCATGTAGCAACTTAACCGCAAATGCTTCAAATATATTGCTAGAACTATGAAATGTGGTTAAAAATATTAAATGCAAAAACATACAGTTCTCCCAAACTTCTGCTGGGAAATTTTTTTAAATTTGTATTTCTTGAGAACATGAAATTTAGTACATATCGCATGTTTTAGGAAAGAATTTCATAGTATGAAATTAGGAAATGTTTCGTACAATATGCGCCAGGTTTCATTTATATGTTGCATGATTTTTTTTTAGTGTTCCATAAGACACCATCACAGAGATAATAACATGTTTTTTTTAAAAAGTGAATTGCTATTATAAAATTGTTTGATGTTCATTGCTAAATAGCTTCCACGATAACAAGACGAATTTTGGAACTTTTCATTTAATTGCTTTAATAATAATAATCCTGCGGCATAAAAATTTTATAATTTCTTTCTGCTTTGTTATGTATTGAAAAGTTTCTTATCTTTTACTCAAATATACAAAAACTTTGTAAAAAAATATACAAATGTGTTTTGAAGAATATATTATTTTTCCATTACACTGTGCTACCGAAAAAAAAAATAAAATCACACCCCACTACTGACTCAGAGTGGAACTGCATTAAGACGACTTCTGTGTAGAACGCAGGGATCGCTTTGGTGTAAGTAAATATTAATCGAGGCTTTTAATTTAATCGACTAATCAGTTTGGATTAATCGATTAAGTGCTTAATACAAATTTTCCATAAATTAATTCATTTCAATGAATAAAAGTACATAAATTATTTATTATTTTGAGATTTTACTTGTAAAAAAACCACTAACACGAAAAGAATTATTAAATAAGGTTTCGTAGCCGATTTGTATACACTTGGTTCTGATCATACTTCTATGTTTTTTTCTTTTATTTAATGAAAGAACTAGTTCTACAGTAATTGCAAATTATGATTATGATTCAGCATCTCTTTTTTCGTGATACAGAGTCCAGCCATAAAATATAATTTATAGGCATTTGTGCTCAGTATCATGTATACGAAAATTTGCTAAAAAAAATAGGGACCTTAGAAATCGTGTTGACATGGGCTCGAATCATCACATCGTGTGTTCGTTATGAGTGTAAGATATAACGATGAAAAGCCAATTGGTAAATTAAATTGCATTCTTATTTCGTACATACAATATTAATGCATATAGCTCAGAAAGATAGTTCTAAACGGGTGTCCTACAGGCACAGCATTCTTTACAGATTTGTAAAAACGATTACGTTTGACCAAAGCCTCTCCAATGCAACAAGAGTTTCACTAGTGCTGAGTACACTTTGTAAAATATAATGTGAAGCAAATGAGGCGTATGAGTGTAAGAAGGAATTGACCATAAAGCATTGAGACCGGTCACGTGTAGCCTTTTCTTGCGAACAATTTTGGTTTGTATTTAATTTGTTATAACTAATTTTCGAATCATAATAATGTTACGAAAATTTCATTTACTCACAATATTTTCAATCAATTTACATTTTGTATAAAATTTTATTTCCTCTCGAACGAGTTTTTGCGATCGTTCATACAATCACGGATGTTGTAAACTCGATTTTTACAAAATACAGTACGTTCAGGTATATCATAATCCGAAAAGTGTATTTATACGTGACGTGTTTTACGTTCACGGATGTCACGATGCGAGCCCTATTTCTTTAGTTTTAATAAAGCTTAACTTAAAAAAATCTTTTTACTCATCGACCCATATTCATTGAAAATACTTTGTATTTACAATGCATTTTAAGACAAATTGTTCTTAAAAATTCATTTCAAACACAATTTTTTTAAAAGACAGTGGATAAAATCTTCATCCGATTTCTGTTTTGATTTTTCAAGTTTTTTTTACACTTGTTTCTAATTGTTTTGGTGGATTACTTTAGATTAAATTAAATGCAAAAAAATAAGTCCAATTAAATTGGGAATTTATATCGAATAAAAAATTTATTTAGTAGTCAATCTGAAATTAAAACTGCTAGTGGATAGTAATTAATCGGTTAGCCGATTGAACACCCTACTAAACGAAAAGATATTGACTGCACCCTGTAGGTTACTTTATCCGCTTGCAAGTTTTCGAGGAAATTTTCTATCGAATTCTAATAATGCTGCACTTTTCAAAAGTTCATTATCGCCTTTTGAATGAAAAATAATATATAATTATTATATAATTTTTTTAAAGTCCTGAAGTATCTTTAAGCCAGGATCATTTTATGGTTATGAAATTCTCTGGACGACAATGATTTAGGTGTGCTCTTTTAATTTGATTTTCTGGTTATCATTATGCACGGAAGGAACAAAGAGTCAGTTGTGTTTTCTATAATCACTGAATTTAGAAGAAGCTGGGACAGATATGGACAGGATCGTCGAATTGTTATCAATGTCGCAGTTTCGTAAATATTTTTATTATTTGCCGAACAGTGTAACTAACAGGTTTTAAATAATGTTACATTTTTTCGCTGTTTCACCTACAAAACTATTAAACCATTTTTTTTAAATAAAGCACAACAAAGGAAACTTCTTTGGGGAAAATTAAGTGTATTTTTAAATTCGTTGCTGTTTTTCTTTCTCAATTCTTTACCAAATAATACAAACATGAATTGGCATAAAGAAAATTGTTAAACGTTGCTGGTTTTTTGTTAATAGTAGTGCTGGAGGTTTGCTTTACAAAGCACCCACAAAAAAAACATCAAATTGAACAAGAAATACCCAACTACAGGAAAAGAATACTAAATCAGTAAAAAAACACCAAAAAAGTTGCACAATATTCATAAACTCAATGTTAAGCCAAAAAACAAAAGCAACAGCAACAATATTTGTAATAATATTAACAACAAACATTATTTATTTTTATTTTTTGTTTTGTTTGTTAAATACATTCAACCAGAGTAACAAACAATGGCTACAACAATTACTATACATAACAACAACAGCAACAATAGTTGCTCATTTAAAACAGGGACGGACGGTACACGCTACTTTACAACTTTTAAGAATGTTGAAAATGCTTGTTAAGCATTTTCTGTTTAACAATATATTGGAAGCAGCCAAAATGCAAACAAACAAAAAAAAAATCGAATAAATAAAATTTATCTATGCAAACATGTGTGTTTACAAGTAAAAACCAAAAATCGACAATCGGACAAAAAAGTGAAAATAAATTAGCAATAGTGATCAGTGGGTAGTGACAAGATTTAATTTGCTTAATATATATTTTGGTAGAATCTAGGAATCAAGTTTTTTTTTTTAATTTTACAGGTCGAGTACATTTTAATGCTTTTAGAATGCGATCGATCTAGCGAAAATTCAATAATTAAAAAGTTCCTGGTGCCGAACGGCAGTTATGCTCCATGTTACAAGATTATGCCAGTTTCATATTCCTTCATATCTAGCAGATTCTTTCCTATGGCGATCATTTAAAAACCGATACACTTTTCTTGCTGTGTAGCATACTGGCAAATATGAAAAATTTGCAAATCTACGGCAAATAAAAATCCAAAACACCAACACCATACCAATACTAACAATATTAAAAACAAATCTGGTTGGCAAAAACAAAAAAAATTCTTCAATTTGTTAAAGTGGGCGAGTAAATTTACGAATTATTTGCTGACCCAAACAACCAAAGGCAATGCCAATAGGTGGATGGTCACTCACTCACTAACTTCTAACTAAAAACACAACTACGAGTAACAACAACAGGCAAGCAACATTTATTTTTTATTTTTTTCGTTGCCAACTTCAAATATATAGACTCAATACTTTTTTGTTCTACTTACGGCTTAACACTGAAACAACAAAGTTGGAAAAATGGCTGGCTGGTTGGCTGCTTGGCTGGCTTGACTGCTTGAAAAACATTTACAATGTGTCGAGAAAATTACAATATACGAGTACACGTACATTATGACGACCCTTTAACATGTTCATGCTGAACTCAAACGTAAATATGAACATCTACGAGTATTATGTAGGAAAGTATGTGTATTGTCAATTCTAATGATATATGCGATGTGGCTAACATGCGTAGTATGTGTGTGTGTGTGTGTGTGTGTGTGTGCATGTGTGTATGTATTGCTTTATGAATGTTTATCCTCTAAATGGTTCATATTTTCTAAAGTACAATTGCAGAAGAATGTATTCATAATATTCAAACTTCAAAAACCATTAAGCCAACATTACCCATCATACATCAGCTATAAATACGGTGAGCTGTAGTAAAATTTAATGTGGCGAGTACGTGCTTAAGGGCAACAGAAAGGCAGCCTAATGGGAAAGAGATTTTTTTTTTATATTTTAAACATGTTGTTTACTTTTTATCTAGAAAGAAAATGTTTCTTAATATAAAACTACAAAGAAATAATTGTTTAATAAAGAAAATGTAGTCAGTCAATGCACTATTTGCAGGGTTTTTTTAGCAAATGCAAAACAACTCTTAATTTTTTCGAAATTAAAAACGGTATTCGTTCTTTAAGAAAACTAATGAAAAAACTGTAAATTTCATCTTGTAAACTTTTTTTTAGAATATAGAGAGCATGGTGGAATAATACAGGTGGCGTCGAAGCTGCAACAACACTGCTTTTAGGTTCGAGGCTGTCAAAAAGGCAAAATGGTTGCATTTTCTGTGATATAAGGATATTTTTTCCTTTTCTTATTTGCATTTGAAACTAATAATGAAGTATTCTTTTTTAGCAGTGTGGGTGTGTGTTAGTAATACATAATCAAATTTGGCACACTCCAACCCCAAAAAAAGTCCGTTAACGCTTCGACACTACCTGTATTATTCTACCATGATAGAGAGCGATAAAGAGTGAGTGAAAGAGTAAGAGAGATAAAGTAAGAGATATCTTTGTTCTGATAATTTCTTTTTAGTGTATACAAATTTACAAAGTCAAAAAATAATGAAAAACCCATTAATCAAGAAAACAAGATTGTATACTCAGCCGTTAAAAAAAAATTTCTACTTCTCATCTGCGTCATCATAGATAACAAATGAGTGCTTGTTGTACAAAGTGTAAGAGATTTTTTGCGCAAAACTGGAAATAACTAAGTAACTTCTAAGCGGGTGCATCGACTTGAACAAAATTTTAATTGGCCCGAATTGCTGTCGAGTAAAACTTTTGAATTTGGGCTTGAAGCCCAATGCGCAATCTAGTTTTCTTTCCTTTACTAAAGGAAAAAGCCGCGTTCTCAGTAAAAAACATGTTTGGTTTGATATTCTATCAATTAATTTTGATTTTTTTCATAGGAGGAATTCTTTCAACCTACTAGGAATTTTAGACGGCAAATTAAAAGTTTTAGTAATTAGTAAAATTCCAAATTAAAAGCAGGCACAGATTGTCAAATCAAAAGTGTGTGTCTCTCTCAGCAGGTGGCTTTTTCCCGGAACAAAATAATTTGGGATCTTAAAATTGTTTTGGTTTTGTAACTTTGAGGGCACAAAGAACCAATTTTTTCTCTTTTGAATAGTTTGTATTTTCGAATAATTCAACCGGCCGCACAGTATGGAGTTCTCAATCATGAAAATATACGAGATTGAAATATATCGAAACAAGTTTGAAATATATAGAAGCATTTCTAAAATTACGTTTTCCTGTGGTGGTTTAATAAGCAGATCTGCAAAAAGGGGAAAATGTACATATATTTGGAAGTTTTTAAATGAATATAAATTTTATGAAATCTTTTGTAAACGCATTTTTAAATTAACACTTTTCTTAGATGTTTTTTCATAAGCAGAGTAAACTAAGAGGTGAATTTATTTATTTGAGGATCCTGTTTAAGTAGTATCGAAACAGAAAACTTACATAAGTTGAGTAACAATCGGTATAACACATTTTAAAAATTTGCGTTTTTCTGTGGTGTTTTTCATTGAAGCAAGCTTTGTGGAAAATGTTAATATTAAAAACAGTTTTTTTTATTTATTTATAATAGGGTCCTGCTCAAGAACTAGCAGAGAATTAAAAACAGAGAAAATCGAGAAAAACACATTTTTGAATTTGAGATTTGCTTTTTTTATGAAAGGACCGAATTTTAATATGAAAAAAGTGAAAACATACATATTTAGTCTGAGTCTAAATTTTAATTTATTAAATATTGGATCCTTCATAAGTATTAAAAAACAAATAAAAATTCCCTTTTTTACAACCCTTTTATGATAGTATTTTGTTCGGAGTCCAGACTTTTAAGAAGTGTCGTTTGTCCACTGTACGTATGAGCAATATTATTTTTCTTGAGGAGACAATTTTCTATTTAAAAATAAAAACCATTAATTTCAGCACCAAATTTAATAAAATTTTTTGTTGCTGTATAGGATAATATATATTATAAATTTTAGCAGTTATAGTGCTTTTAATAAAGAGGATAATCGGCCGCCACCACTGTCGCTGCTACGATTAAACAAAAATTTCAAGAGTTCATTTGTAACGTTACAAGTGTAGTCAAAATTTGTATTTTCAATATTTTCCTTAAAAATTTGTTAAAAATATTTTAGTTTTTAATTTCAGGATATATGCTAATCCTTGCTCCAAATTTTTATTTTTTGTTCAAGTGAGTCGATTTGAAACTATGCACGAAATTTCAAAAGTCTAGGTTTGCTTCCATAATTTTGGCCAATCGCTATATGGGAATGAAGGAACGCACAGTGGAACGGTTTCCGGTTGTTTCACACTAATTAATATTTTTTTTTTATTTTTTTATGAGTTAAGTAAGAGTTTTTTTTTAAATAAATACATGGTTTTTGTAACTTTTAATATTTAAACAGGGTACCTCAAATGATTTAATCTAATAACATGCAGGTCATTATTTTTGTTTCTAAAAAGGATTTTTTTTTTAATTTCAAAGTAGATATTTGCCGGGAATAAGTTTTTTGATAGTTAAATTTTTTTGGATCTGCCTAATATGCTTAAGCTCTGGCCCTGCTGTCAAAAAGCAATAAAACTTCAATTTGTTTCAATATATTTTATGAATAGTATGATCTATTAAATGATTTTTCTAAGTATTTATTTTATAGTTTTCTTAGACATTCTTTATTATTTTGTTATTACTATAAAGTATTTTACACTGGCAAATCTAGAGCAGCACGTATTTAGATGAACATGCCGAAAATCTAAAAATTTATGTAATGAAATGAAATCAAACTGAATAGAATCGACGCAAAAAAAACTAGATTTATGTTCTAATACCACATCTAACCTCGAATAAGTGTGAGATGGAAAAATGTCTACAACACAGCAACAATGAAAAGCCAAATTCCACATTTGTGTGCAGTACAACACAGACGCAATAAACTCAAGAGTGATTGACTTGTTTAATTGTTTTGATACCTGGCCATGGTTAAAAGTTGAATAAATTTTTTTTTTTAAGGCTCATTTTATTCTGATGCATGAGCATGTTGTTGTGTGGCGAATGAATGAGCAGCAAGTATGTAAAATATTTAGAGTACTATTTGTTTAGTTATTTTATTTTCTGTATATTGGATTTTTGAAAATTTATGACACTGACATCTCTATTGTTGTGAATAAAAAAAGAAAAAATCGTAAACTAATGTGACAGTTTAAAAGATCTATAACAAAAAAATTTTACAATGGCAGTGAGTGATCTGTTTTAGGATTTATTTGCATGAGTTTTTTTTACGATTTGTCAAAGACTTATTTTGATGTCTCCGCAGTTTAAGAGCTGTAGTTTTTTTTGGTGTATATTTCCATACGCTTAGTGTGCAATAAATCTTGAGTGTTTTAAAGAAGTAAGTTTTAAAGATTTTTAAGAGAGTACTCTGTATACTTAAATACACCGAAATGTGAGAGTTCATTTTCATATGTTCTGTTTGATAAAGCTGACACAGGCAATTGGTAATTACATTTGTAAGAATTATATCAATGTAATAGTATAATAAACAGTGAGGCCATATTAGCTTTTTTTCGAGCTAAATTTAGCTTTATTTTTAATGTTTAGCTTGAAATATTTCATTTGTTTTTGAGCTTTTTTCAATAATGCATTTAGCCTTTACTAGCTTTTTCTTTAATTTATATTTCGTGTTAATAATTCTTACTTCAAAATAAAAACAGTTTATCAAAATAAATTTAATCTACATAAATATTAACATCATCTAAGAAAATAAGGAAAATCTTTGTCATGAAATCGTTTTGAAGTACGAAATTTTTTACCGATTAAAATCTGATTTAGATAATTTAAGATTTCAATAATATTTGAATTCAAAAAAAGACATAATAGTTTCTTTAACACATAAAGAAGTAAGATACACTTGCAGAAATAATTTTTTAACTTTCCAAAACACAACATCGTTTCATTAGAAAATAGTCTAAGCAATACAATAGGCCAATTGTATGAAAATTGTAAAGAAGAAATGTCAAATTTTATCGTAGATGATCCACATAGCTCTTATGGAAGCATTTTGGGTTCACATTTTTTAGTACAAAAATGCAATGAATAAAAACCATTAACTTTTGTGATGAAATTTTTATTTTTGACCTTTAGTAACGCAGAAGTTGAGCATGTATTCAATTGTATGTTTATGATAAAAAAGAAATTAGAACCAGATTTAGTTTATACACCATGAATGAACTTCTGTACATCAGATGTTAAATTAATGTTGGTAAAAAAATTTGATAAGGATATTTCACACACATATGTGTAAGCCCAAGATTCTTTTGAAGAGCTGTTATTTTAAGATCTTATTTCCCTCATGAGACTCTTAATTTTTAGTTGAAGAACTTTTTGTTGGTTTTTTTTCTTTAAGTCATATTTGAGTATACTTATGAACAAAATCTTTGCTTAATAAAGAATTTAATTTGGTTATTGATTCAATAATTTTTATTTAAATGAACCTAAAATATATTTTTGTATAAGAAATAAATAAACACTATTTTAACTATGAAAAATATCGATGTAGTTGAATGTTAAAGCCGGGGCACATAGAATCCGTCGTACGTTATACGTTGCTTTTTTCAACTGACAACTAATTTAAAATACAGGTTTTCTTATGAGCTTTGTCTCATTTGGTACGTGTCCGTCAACGCAAAGTACTAAAGTTGGGCAACTTTTAACTTTTAACGTACGTTGAGTACTTTGAAAAATATACTTTTTTTGCTTTGTTTTTATTAAGCTTTTTGTTTTATGTTGTGACAAAATTAAATTAAATAAAAATTAAAATTCAAAAAAGAAAAACAGAATATCCTGGAATTCTATTGAAAATGTCTACTTTAATCAAATGAAGCTGATTTAATGTCCGTCAACAAAGTACTCATTTTGTCAATCTCCTCCGCCGATACTTTAACGTCAGTTGAAAACAGCAACGCATAACGTACGACGGATTCTATGTGTCTCGGCCTTTACTATTAGAAAGACTTAAAAAATTTTGCTTATTTTTTGGTTATAAATTTCCTTCTTTAGCTTTTTTTAGCTCTATTTTAAACGTGATTTAGCTTGAGATAAACAGCTTTGTGAGTAATTCAAGGATTTCCCATATGATGGCACAAACAGGGGGTTATTATGTAGTTCGATTCGAAAGAAAATACTTTTTAAACACGATGTATCAGCTATAAAAATTCGAATGATTTCCGTTTCGAATCGAAATACAAAATAACATCCCAGATATTGGAGGATGCTAAAATTACAAATTTATATTATTTTTACTGTTATTAAATTTTGTACATGGCGATATAATAAGTGTAAATTTAAAAAATGTAAATAAAATATAATTTTGTTCTAAAATCAACGATTTTTTAGAGTTGGGAAAAAATGTAAGAATCTTCCTTCTGTGTATAGGAAAAAAAGGCGGAATTTTTGAGGCATGTAGGGATTTTATTAAATTTCTGAGTGTAAAACATAATAGTATAATATGACAGTACAGAAGATGGTGCAGTGACTCTTATATTATACTTTAGCTATTCCTGCTATTCTTTCGTTATAAAAATAATTCAAATTGACAATTTTAATTAATAAACTGCAACCTGATTGAAGAATTTTTTGCCAAAAGTCTCTGTCACTCAAGAAAATATCATTTAATTTTAAAAATTCTCTGTACTGTCATAGTTTCCAATTTTTTTTCTCTTGTTAGTCAAAACCCATATTTCTTTATGATTTTATAAAAATTTGTTGTTTAAACTTTTGAGTTTTTTGCAGTTTGCTTTAAGTTATTGTTGATTAAATTTAAAATTGTTATTGAATTGTTCATAAAGTTATGTTTTTATGTGAGTGCTATTAGCCCATCGTTTAATCATCTGAACGTGACTTTGAAGTTTGCTCTTAAACTGTATTTATTGTATGAATTTTACTAGCAATAATCTGCTAAATAAAAAGGGGCTTTAAACTTTAAATAAAGTATAACCAGCATGAGCTATTTATTCATACAAAGTATTATTTAACCATTAAATTATTAAATTATCATAAGCGACTAAATTTGAATAGTTCAGGAAAATATTTTTTAAATTATATTTTAAATATGCTTTATATACGCTAGTTGCTCCATAAGAAATGCTTAAATGCAATAAAAAATTAAAAATAAGATTATAACAAGCTCACGAATCTAACATGACTTTTTTCCAAAAAAATATTCTTTTTAATAATTTCTATGAACTGAAAATAACTTAAAAAAACATTTTGAGAATTTTAAGTATTGAAGTTGGAATTTGCATATTGATGGTCACACCTCTTACATTTCTACCGTACAAACTGCAGTACATAAATTGAGTTTTTATTTTATAGAAATAATTGTGAAATTTGTTAATAAAAATGTTAAAATTTTGTTCAAGCAACTTTGGTGTTTTTCATACTTGAATTTTGAAATGGAAGTATTCCAGCAGAAAATGAACGTACCAGTCATTAGCAACATCCCCGATGCATAGAACTATAAGTTGCTGTAGTTCTGGTGCAACATTAATAAATTCAACAAAGAATTGTCATAGGAAGGAAATAATTCAATAAGCTGAGGCCTATACGATGTTGCTGAAGAAACAAATGGCGTGGTTTTTAATTGTGTTCTGTCAAGTAGTTACAGCTTACGCCATAGCAACTGATAAAATGGCGGGCTATTAAGAAAGCATCGTGTTATTGGAACACCTTGGGAAAAATATAAATTTTAATTTAATCAGTTAATTGATGCAAACTAACCGATTTAATCGTTAATCATAGCCAACTTTAAATGAATCGAATATTTAATCGGGTAAGCGATTTACATAATACTCTAGTAAATATATGTTCATATATTCAAGACTTGAATATTCAATAACACATACCGAACTTTAATACTTTATTTTTATTTATTTATGAGATAAATCACAAAGTCAATTTATTCAAGTATGCTTAAAAACAACAAGCATTTTGTTTTTGCTATTACTCCTAAATTATTAATTCAAACACCAATCAAATTATTTCAATAATTTGTTGCCTTTTCTATTATTTTTCCACTTTTTGAAAAATTTCTCACGACACATACAATAATATATTTTTCAATTGCAAACAAAATTTAACAATTGAATAGAGATCAGCTGTCCGAAGGAGTGTTCGTTACACTTAATACACCTTCAGACAAATAAAAAGAAACGTTTACTGAAATTTGTTTATGAATTTAATTTACTGCATGCTGAACAATGTATCTCTTCCTCCTTCATAAATTTTTTTTGCACAAATATTCTTTTTTTGTTTTTCAATTTTTGCACTTTTATTTATCTTTTTATCACGGCTTATTTAATTTTTTATTTAATTTTTCTATTTCTGACAATTAAATTTGTTCACTTATGAAAATTTTCAACTTGAATGTAAACAAAAGAAATAAATAAATTTTGACATTCAACCATGAATTCGCCTTGGATAAAACTAAAAATAATTATCAGCTGCACAGTTAAGTTCCCCTGTATGAATTCGCCTTGGTATAAACTGCTTTTTATTTTTTATTTTGTAAGCCAGAACCAAGGCAGATCCACAACAGGTAGTCCCATCCGACTTCGCCTTGAAAATTAGAACAGATGTGTCAAGAACGGTTGACAAATTTATAAGAAGAAGAAAAGTTTTTGGAATAATGTAAAGGAAAAACTTCCAAAATCAAAATAGAATAAAATTATGCTAAATAAAATTAAAATAAAAGTGAATAGAATTTGTGCTTTAATAGGAGAAGTATTACATGAATTTTAATCTTGGACTCAATACATTTTGTGCATACGTGTTTTCAAAGGCCTCCAAAGTTGCTACAAATACTCTCTTTTGACGAAGCAGATGAACAATAAAAGATCCGGTACCAGCATGAAGGCATTTTTTCTTTTTATTTTAATTTTTTTTACCGTGCAAAAAATTAGCACTTTTATCACTATTGTCACCTTTAAATGTAAAATTAAGACTTTAACCAGTCTTTTTATTATCCTTATCCAATTATAATTTGAAATTTAAGTTTTAAATAAAAAATGTAACGAGTTATTATTATTATTTTTACTTATTTTTCAAACAAAGCAAAATAACAAATAGAGTAAACAAATTTTGACAACAAAATTTCGAACGAATTGCGTCACCCAAGGCAGATACAACAGGTAGTCATCCGAATTCGCCTTGAAAATTGGAACAGATTTGTCAAAAAACAGTTGAAATATTTAAGAGAAAATACAAATAAAAGGAAAAATAATTAAAAATAAAAAATATGTATCTATGTATGTATGCCTTGGGAATATATGGATATAAAAATGGTTAAGGCAAAATGAACATAGAAAGTATTTCGGATGCGACATCACGAACCGTATCTGCAAAGGCAGGAATAGTGCTAAATGTGTTCCCAATAAATCACGTAAGTTTGTTGGACACACATGTGGCAGAAGCAGCAGTTGCATCTCCTACATTTCTACCAATATAAGTTTCAAATACTTTGATTGCCGTTACTAATGCAGCAACGCTAGCCACTTATTTACCCCATGCTTATGTTACGTCAACACATGATGAGTGGGTGTTGGTGTAGGCGTATCTGCAGCACAGAGTAGTGCTTTGGTCTGCTTTGAGTCAAAGTTAAGTTACACCCATTCGCACTAACCCAGCTTCGGTTACATGTACTGGCACATGTGTAAATCGCAACAGTTCATAACCTACCGCCACAGTTATACGAGTATCACCAGCACTACTTCCATGACAGCTGGTCCTGCTAGGTGCAATTAATACATGAAATATCTCTTCAATTCTGACAACTTCATATGGAACTGTCAGGGTATTAGTGGCTTTCCAGTTTCCGCAGGTGGTTCAGTTGGCACTATTAGTAGTACGCTGCATCGCGATGGTTGTAAGTACTGCCAAAAGCCAATATCGTCTGATATTAATAAGCAACAGCACATAATTTATAAAATACATAGAGCTCAATGTAAGAAGTTTTTTTTTATATGAAACGTTACTTAAAATAATAAAAATTTTTTTGTATTAATATACTTACATGAATGATTTTTTTTTGTAAACAAATAAAATAATTTTAAAAATTTTGGCAGCCAAAATTCAAGCGAATTCAATCACCTGATCTCTCGAGGCTACCTGTTGTGAATTTGTCTTGGCCAGAATATTCAAATTCCCAATCAGGGCAGATTCATAACAGGTAGACTCGCCTAAATTCGCTTTGAGAAATACCTGCTTTCTTTGTCAAAATCAACGTCATATCAACTATATATAAATCAAACATAAACAAATTTTGACAAACAAAAGTGAACAAAACTCAAGGAGATACAAGGAGCAAAAAATAATCAGCTGAGCTGTCGAGATCACCTGTTATGAATTTGCCTTGATTCCCAATATGTATTTTCTCCAAAACTGTTGTTCTTCAAAGGATATTGAAGGATGAGTTTTTGAATGTGAACTAACTGCAAATTAAAAAATTCGTCCTTAGAAACAGTCCAATCTTTTAAAAGGGAAACAGTATAGCGAAATAAAAAACTGGAAGTGTAGCTTTACATCTTAAAGTATCTCCTTTCAGTCTACTGACGGATACAGTTTTGTTAGTTTAAAAGATTATATTAAAGAAACTCGCCTCAAGTTTCTATTATTGTCAACTCTTGCACATTTTTTGGTGTAAAACACAAGGAATGTGATTGTTTAAAACTTATAGTTTTTGTTGCTAACGCCTTTATAAGAGTAGGAAAATTTTACACTAATACTTGTCTAAACTAATTATCGAATTAAGTTATAAATATTTTTAAAGTTGATCGAATGATTTTTTATTTGGTCAAACGACTTGTACATAAAATTGTATTTTGATTAATGTGGTGACCAAAGTAAGACAATGTATTTTAAAGTAGAATGAATAAAAAAATTTACGAGAAAAAGTCATGAAAATCAGCTGGAATTAAATATATTGTTTTTATTATTAAGTGATTTTTTTGGTTTGGATTTGACAATTTTATTGCACTACGAGGGCAGATGAAGAATTTTCAGATGAAAAAAAAAGGAATGCACTTATTGAAAGATATTGGAATAGGTCTTTGATTAATGAAGAATATTGTGGTAAGATTTCAATGACTGCTGGAAAATAAGTAAGTAGCATTAGAATAATACCATGAAATTTGCTATGATCGTTCCAATTCATGACCATATTTTTCAATATTAGTCAAAAGCCATGCACGATGTATCGATGTTCTCATATAATTGTAGGCATAAAGATGAGCTTTTAAGCTCATAAATATTCCAAATTAAAATGATGTTATTAAAGTGTAATGAATGAAAATTATCCTACAAAATATTTACAATCGCGTTTGGTGGTTTTAAATATGTAATAACTATTGAATAACAAAAATTTGTGTCGTATACGTATTAATAATAGAATACACAAGGGAAGAAGGTGTTTGTTGAAAAAGAACTAAAGGTTATTTTTGAAGTTATTTGGGACGCTGAATGCAAATCTGCACTTAATTTTTTTCCATCAGCTCGACGTTTCGCGTTATGTCCAAAATTAAGGCACTTTCATTATATTGAAAAAACTTGAAAACGGTTTATCATATTCAGTTAAAAAAATTCAAAGCTCGTCAATTCTACCCAGGAGTTTTAGAGATATTGTTGAAGATTTACATGAAAAGAATAATTAAATAAAAAAATGTATGTTCTTTAAAAATTCATTAAAAAATACGCCAAAAATCACAGTCTTGGGCTAAAAACATTTGGTTAGATATATTTCGAATGCAATGAGCCTTATTTCATTGTCATTGGTGCACAACTCTTGATTTTGTTCACAATTTTCTGAGAAAACTGAATTCATAAAAATCAATACAAAAATAAAATTTTTTAATAATTGTGTATTTACTGCTGTTCTATTTATTGTTAATATAATTGTTTTTGGATAAAAGAGAAACGCGATCATCGACTTTTATGGTCTATGTCTCATTTTGTTAATACGTTATGCGACTTTTATTTATTTAGATAGAATTAAGAAAAGTCAAAAATATGCGACACAGAACTCAATAAATAACTCATTGAATTTTCAAAATATTTTCATGCACATATGTGTTCTAGACTTCTACTTAAATATGATTTTTCATAAATCCGATCAACTTTAAGCATGAAGAAAATATTTTTTTTAATGTTTTTTTCCTTTTTACAAGCCATTTTCAGGTGATTTTCAAAAATTTAATTGTTTTTCAAATGTAACAACTACATCTTTAAAGAAAAAAATTAATTTTGAAAATCACTTAGTGAACAGTAAAGTTATGATTATTTTAATTTTGAATTTTTGAAAAAGTAAAAAATTCGTTTAAAAATGCGAGCTGATGAAAAAAATGGAGATTAGATTAGAAATCAGAGACGCCAAATTAGAAAAAAACTGCAATAAAGTTCCACTCAACACAAAAAAGTTCAATTGTGTTCCCTTGTTTTTTATTAAAGATTAAGCAACTTTGGAGGTAAAATGTTATTTAAATAAATTTAAATTCAGAATCTTACGAATGTGATAAAATAAAATTCAGTAACAAATATTGGAGCGAGTAAAAAACCTACTCGCGGGCAACGCGCAATAAGTTGCGTTAATCAAAACACAATCGCCTTCAGAATAAATATGACGCCGGTAAAACTAAACAACAAATTACTTTTAACCTTGAAAAAGTTCCCTCAATCATGCGAACGTGTATCAGCGTAAGTTAAAGAGTTGTCGCCAGTGAGGGTGTTATAGTAATTGAATATAGAGTTTTAAATAGAAATGCACCAAGTCATGTAAGAATGATCAAATGCTAAGATCTTTCTTTATCAATAATTCTGTTTCAAACTTTTTTTTACATATTGTAAAAGATTTTTAAAATAAAGAATGAAGTTTGTAGAATATTTTGTATAATTTAATGTATTTCATTACTCAAATATCTCTAAAATATAACTACAAAATCTGGCTGACAATGATGCTATGCAGACGAAAGGATATGAAATCCAAAATAAAAATCTGAAAAGGATGAAGTTGCATCTTTTAGATAAGAAAGAAAAGCTAAACCTGCTTATAAAAAACAGATGGACAAACGGACTTCGAATGTGAACTGAATAAATCGGGCTGGTTCGGAAGTATGTTCTCTTTAATTAAAAAATTAAAACTGCTAAGAATAAGAACTGTTTATATATACTTAAAAAAAATGTATAAAATAATAAAAACCTTTAAAAAATAGCAGTGCTGATGTAACAAAAAAAGAAAAATACACACGACATGACAATCTTTTTTTTCGGTCGGCTTATTAAAAAAAGTCTCTTCCATATTTCATAATTAAATATCTTAAAACTAATTCGTATGTTCTGAAGTGTATTAAGGAAATGGTGTACAGTGTTTCGTAGTCATTTGAACAAAAAACGTTTTCTGTTAAACTTTAATAGAAAAAATCAAACAAACGATTTAATTAGTTTTACTCATAATTTCTCGTTAGAAATCAGTACATAAGTAGATTTCTATTCCCGTGAGCATTCGTTATTGTTACTGAAAATTTATTCACGATAACTTCTCTAGCACAGAATAGTATTTATATGTAAAGTGACTGATGCTGTGAAATATTTTTTTTTAGTCCAATAAACAAATAGTAAAAATATGTTACGGAAAATACACTGCCCCATAAAAGCACTCACGAGGTTATGAAATAGTTTTTTTTTAACAAACACAAGCTGCTTAAAGCTTTTTGGGTTGTCTGCAGAAACACCCAGGATCTGTTTATGCAGGCATCCATACAAATATTATTATTAGTTTTTTAACTTCTTATTATTTAATTCAACTAAAAACGATTGACAAATCAAAAAGTCAGATTTAGTTTATAAATGCGGTTGTTTAGTTCTGGAGCCACCCTCGTACGCCTCTTAAAGAATTTTAACATTAAAGTAGCAGTCAAGTTGGAGCTTGCAACACAATGAAAAACATACAGCCAGCAATTCATTAATGCATTCAAAGAGTCCGAACGGTCAGTGAGTCCACCACCATCACTTTAAGACAACATGAACATGATTGTGTGGAATTGCCAATAAACAATAACAACAATGCCATGAAAGGCCTGGCTGGCTGCATGGAAATTAACAAAACGGCAACAACAAAAAGTTTTGTTACCAAAACAATTGATACCGGTTTATTGTTGTTGTTTTTATACTTGTGCATAAAATCTTCAATTAAAAAATGAAAACTGGGTGATTTTCATTTTCAAACGCGTTTAGTCGTAATGTTGTTGTTGTTGCCGTTGTTGCTGTTATTGTTGCAGGTTTTTTTCCTTTGGTTTTCTGCAGTGATGCTGCTGACCAGTTTAAAATTAGTTTTTAGTCGTTGTGCTTTTTCTTCAACTGCCAGCAGCCTATAAAAGCAAAATATTTATTTGTTGTTTATGCATCTATGTGTTTCTGTTTCTTTTTTCTTTAACCATTTTTGGTATTGAGATCAACAGCAGTTTTTAGTTTGAATTTAATACAGCCAGCAAGTTGTTTGTCGTTTCATTTCAGTTTTTTTTGCTCTCAGTTTTTGGTCTCCAAGGCTTTTTTTAAATAAGTGCTGAGAGTTTACAGAAATAGTAAATTGAAATTAGAAAAAAACCAACTTTATTAAGGCGTGTTGTTGAATTAAAGCTAATTTTATAGCAACAATTTCCTACTATTTCTTAAAAAAAATCATACAGTAAAATAGTTAATTTTATAGCAGTAACATGGAAAAAATAAAAGTAAAAGGAAATTTTTCAAATTTTATACACTTCAGTTTTTGGTTTGGAAAAATTCACAGAAACTACAAATAAATAATTCATTTCCTGAAGATTAAAAGTAAAATTAAAGTAGGTTTTTATTTTATTAGTAGCCCAAATTAATTATTATTTGTTATATAAATAGGCAAAGACAAATTTTTAGATCGCTTTTTCTCCTGTGATTGCCAACTCAGTTTCTTCATTTTTTTACCAAATAGAAGATATTGTTGAGCTTTAGTGAGCCGTTTGATAAGTATTGTCTTAGCTCTTCAGCCATTCCAAAAGAGCATCAAATTGACCACTTTTGTTTGAGAAATAAAAAGAAGTACAAAGAAAGCAAGCTTCTTGTTAGTCTGTTTGAATCGGTTCCGTATTTAAGGAATAAAAGGCTCCAAAAGTTGACACCACTACAAATGCTAAAAATACACACGCATATTCAGTTATGCAAGTATTGGTTCAAGTAAAGCCATAAGCAAAGCAATGAGAGTGTCTAAGAGTGCGTACATACATACATATGTATATGAGTGATATTGAAAAAGTGAAGTTGAAAAGATCAGATTTGAAAAAGATTAGAAATAAAAAATATACATGTTCATAACAGTTTTGTTTATGTAAATGCCTAATATTCGTATTTGATTACTAGAATATCGGCGATTGCATCGGTCACAGGAATTACTAGTAGAAATAATGGCTGAAGGAGCAAAGTAGATTGTATGAAAACTGTTGTACATTCCTACAATAAGAGATTTTGAGGAAGTTTCAGAGATGATATAGGAGTCCTGCTCGTCTTATCGGAGCTAAAGAAAATTGCATTCAAATCCTTATATTAAAAACAAAAATTAAAAAATGTTTTGTGTTCAATACAAATGTTGCATTCATTGATTGTCTTCTATATATTTCGTGAAATATACTTGAAAATATTTTCAATTAGAGTCCATCAGTTTTCCAAAAAAGCGAAATGGCCAATAAAACTGTTTAATTTTTTCCAGAATTTCTTTCGAATTTTTTTCCAATTAAAATTAAAAAAAATTAAAAAAAAATTATTTTAATATATAATTTTCCAACCTTTATATTTTTCTTTATTTATATTATTCTTCTAATTGAACTTGAGGTCACATTTTAATTTAATTTTTAAGTTCGTTTCCTCAATTTTCAAAAAAATTTTTAAACTATTTTTTCAATTGACAACCAATTTTTAAACTAAAGCGGAAAAAGAAAATGTTGGTTTGAAATTTATTAATTTTTTCTTGTTTAAATTGCTTATCGATTTTTATACTCCTGAAGAAGTTATCCAAAAGGTAACGAAATATTGAGTAAAATAAATTTGGATTTTTTTAATAAAAAAGTTACCTCAAGCTCAATTAGAAGAATAACATAAATAAAGATTAAAAATTTATTTTAATTTACAAAAAAATTTTGTTTTTCACAAAAAATTTCCAATGAACTTTTTTATAAAAAAATGGTTAAAAATTTTTTCTCCAAACAATTGTCTAGCACCTTTTTTTACAAAAAATTAGCCAAAAAAATTTAGATTTTGACTAATTACTTACAAATATTAATTTCCGAAAACTTTCCCAATAATGTTTTTTCACAAAAAAGTTCTTAATAATTATTTTTAATTTTTTTTTTACAAAAAAATTTACAAAAATATTTTCTCAAATATATTACTAAAATTTTTTTTGGACAAACAAATTTAAAAAAATTTTTTTTAGAAAAAATCCTATTTCTTCAGACAAAAATTCTCAATAATTTAAAAAAAATAAAAAATTTTGTTTTGCCAAAAATTGGAATAAATTTTTTTTGAAAAAAATTTTCAAAAGTTTAAATACAATGTAAGTAAATAAAAAAGAAAAAAGGATCAACTTAAAATATCCAATTTTATGTTAAAAATGTGAATTATTCCAAATTCTAGCTAATCGATTATTCATAACTGATTGTGAATGCTTAAAATCGAAATTCTTTACAAATTAATCCTTAATTTGAATAATGAAGTCATCTATTAATGAGGTTTTGATTGAGTAATCACACAAAAAGCCAATTTTATTAAAAAACGAACAATACAATTATGTTACAACATACGATACAACTTACATACATCACAACTAGAAATAAAATTTTTGTCTTTAGCTTTAATTTTGTGTTCTTATAAGAATATGTTTTTTGAATATTCGAATATTAATTTTCTTTTATTTTTAATGTGTTATATTTATACCGTGAACTATTTTTGTTTTTTTATGTCTGCTTAGACTAAACTGAAGTTGAACTTTGGATCACATGCTCAACTGTAAAGCGGTTCGCATTATTGTTATTATTTATTAATTAATTATATGCTGCTAATATCAATGCACAATATATTGTAACTTGATTTTCAGGGGGAAAATTTAACATTAATTATTTTAAAACTACAGCGCCAGAACAGAACAGAACAACGTTGATTTCGAAGGTCACCACAACTGCCATCATTAGTGTTCAGAGCGCATTTCATCTATTTCACCACTTGGCAAGTGGTAGGTAGGAATTAATTTAATAAAATCGCAACGAACTTTAGCCTAATATCAAGAAACAAAATAAAAATTACATTTAATTAAACTTTTTTTATTTTAAATTCATTTATTGCTTTCAATCTTGTGAAGAAAACTTCGTAAAATTAAATGTTTGTTAATCAATAGTGTATTTCCGACCACTTAATGAAAATTTGTTACTTTTAAGCACATTCACATTTTTAGCTTTTCCAATAATAAAATATTTAAATAATAAAAATTAACATTTATTAAACAAAATAAACAAAACTTTTCCCTTCAGCAAATATTATTTTAAGTTGCAAAAAAAAAGGAGTGAAAAAGTGTTTCACTTGATTTACGAGTACGACTATCAACTTGTCAGGTCGTGTTTGCCTGTCTATTTTATATTGCCGCTTAAATATTCCCGTATGTTTGTGTATGTGTGGGTATGTAAATTGATTTCCGATCACTTTTTTTTCATACATTGTTAACAAGTGTAAAAGGTGGCCAACGTATTTTCTGTTTCGTATGCAGCTTTTCATCATCCTCAACATCTGCAGACTCTGATTGATGGTTTTGTTGTGTATGAATAATGAGCAATGAACGGTAATGAATTATTAAAAAAAATATTTTAATATTTTGCATGAAAAATAATCATAGTGAAGGGGCTTTAAAAATTAAAATATATATTAAATTTTGCAATAGAGGAAATCCTCAAAGAAAAGTTAAAAACAAGCAATTCTTAATGATTTAAAAAAATAAAAGTTTGGCTTTGTTATTGGCTTTGAAGAAATCAAGGCATATTAAGTTAAAAAGCATATGAATCCCGTTTTCAATTTGTATTATCGTAATAAAGAAATAAAAAGGACTCAAAGAATTTAGATTCCAGAATCCTCATGAATCGGGGCATTAGTGAAGAAATTGGTTTAAACATAAATGTCGGAGTTCGGAACAAAGAAACATTCCAAACCATTTGTTAACCATTCTATGAAGTCGGCTAAAAATTGTGTTATTTTAATATGATTAGTTGATATTCGTAGCATTTTGAGTGAGTAAGAATTAGACATGAGACAATATGCGAAAGGAACCAGAGAAAAAATAACCTTAAATGATTTCAACCTACACCGAACAGTCAGAACAGAAACAATGGGTTTTCGGAGTCCGCTACACGCTCATTATTAGTGGCCGAGTATATTTTCATGTATTCGCCACTTTTCAGGTGCCTCAGGCCTTAGCCCAAAAATATTGACTTTGGATTAAAAAATTTCATTTACATATTTTAATGTGCTTATTTTACGAACTAAATTGATTTTTGATCCAAAGTGATTATTACAAGGCTAAAAATCGTAACATTTTTAGTCAGAAAAAATTTAACATGATACAATATTCTGAAGCTTAGGTAGGTCCATCGCTTCGGTCCGGTTATGAGACAAAGTTACAACTGCCTCACCGCCTCTTCAAACCACTTGGTTTCTTTTGCAAACGCGGATAGTTTGATTATCTTTATACCTGCGAAGTTATCTGGCAAAGTATCAAAGCCGAGTATCATAATCCTTGTGCGCTTACTATCACACCGCATTGACATAGAAGATGAAACAGTGTGTCGTCTTCCTCTTCACCGTTACAACTCCTGCAATAGTCGTTGTAAATAAGACCCATTTTTCTAGGATGGGCCCAGATATTTCAGTAGTGCTCTGTTAGCAATGCTACTAATAGTCTCATCTGACCTTCCACGTGTCCTGCTGGGGTCGTTGATCTTTCCATTTGGCACTTGCTACATTCGTTACACCCATCTGTATTGAGCAAGTCGATACGACTCGCGCTGAATCCACAACTTCATGGAGGAATGCCAGTGAAGGGGCTGATCATTAAGTTGTCCAATGCAATACCATCCGCATAATAGTTACCAGGACAATCAGCATGTCCTTGAGTCCAGATTAGTAATACCCGGCATTCGTCAACTAGGGGGGATTCAGAGTAGGCACCATTTATAGCAGCGATGGCCACTTTACTGTCGATAAATAAATAGATATCCTCTGAAATGCTATAATACCTAAAGGCCGCGGCACATAGAATCCATCGTACGTTATACGTCACTTTTTTCAACTGACAACTAAGTTGAAATACAGGTTTTCTTATGAGCTTTGTCTCATAAAAGAAATGTAAGAAATAAAAAAAAATTATAACAAAAAGGAGAAAATTTATAAATATATGTAAAACAAAATATTAATTGAACAGAACAAGCAAAACAATAATCAAACGAAAATATTAATAGAAGAGAACAAACTACTTCGCGAAGACAACCTCAAAATATATCAACATTTTACGGAAGAGTTTATTGCACTAAAACGGACAATTAAACGCAGTTTAAAAACTTTGGAGGGTTTAAAATAATATATTTACGAAGCTAACCCCATTCTACCATTTCAAAATTAAGATGAATGATTGGCATTTGAAAAAAATTTAAGTTCACCTCCTTTTTTCTGTAAACAAAAAAAATCTTATATTAATATTAGTTTCTTATTTGTTTTGAATAGATAACAGAACATTAAGAAATTTATTGTTGAAAATTTAAAAGCAATATTCGGCAATGACAGTTTTGCACCTAAATTTTCATGGACAAGCGTCAACAGAATCGTTGCCGCGAAGAATTTTAAATTTAATAAGATTCTAAAAGGTACGTTGTAATCACACAATAAAAGGAAATAACAAATACTAAATTTTTCACATTTCTGCAGAATCATGCATCAACAATTATAGCCAGACAAATTACGAGAAAATAGAGAAAAAAATAAAGAAATATTTTAATACCGCAAAGGATCAACAGCAAAAGTCATTAAGAAGAAAAACAACAGCCGACTAATCTGTCAATTTTAAAATTGTGATTGGTTTTATATATTATATTAAATTAAATTGTAGCTCATAAATAATAAATTAATAAATAAAATGATGGAAAATACTTTTTATCTCTTAATGATATCGTACCTACATATCGTTGCGATTTCGAACCTACATATCGTTGCGAAGTCATGTCGACCCTTTCATCGTTCCGATATCGGGAATATTTCGGTTCCGAAATCGGAAGATTTTGTCGAACAGTCGGTACGAATTCTTTACGAAATCGGAACATTTGGTTTGGTGAGTTTAGTCTGATAATAATCACCTTGAGAAACTGTATTATTTTATTTTTATATAGTATAATTATTGATAACAAAAAGGAAAGGAATTAGAAAAAATTAATTAATCGAAATTCCGACCAATCGATAAATCGATTAATCAAGAGTTAAATATTTTCATTATCGGTTAATGAAATTTAATTAGTTTTGCTAAATATATAAAGCAAACTTATCTCGAAGAAAATGAAATTATTACATAGAAAAACAAATGAATGAAATATAAAGTCTTCCAATAAGAGGTTTCACTTTTTTATGTAAAAAGAAGGTGCATTTTTAAGCAAAATCATCGGATGTTTATTTGATTGTAAAGAGGAGTGTTTGCTATTAATATTGAAAAAGAATATCAAACAAAAAGAGCCAAGGCTGCGCTTGCAGGACCATATTCTTTTCATGAAATTTTTGATCGCCAATTCACACATTTGTGGCCGTATATCCTCGATAACTTCACAAATTTTATCCTTGAGGTCTTCAATTAATTGTAGGCCATTGGCATAACCCTTATCTTTCCCGTAGTCTCAAAGACAAAAGTGTAAAAGGGTTAAGTCACAAGATCTCGGTGGACAATTGTGATTTTTCAGGCAAGAGAGCGATTATATCGTAAGTTTCTGTCTTGTCATTCGTTCTTAACTATACGTCATCATTACCCATCAACTTGTTATGAATATCATGTCGAACATCGCATATGTCTAATGTAGACCGCTTATGTCCATGTTTCATCCATGCTCTGACATTGATGCTCTGACATTGATGGCTGAGCAACTATATTCGACATCAAATGCAGTTTTTAAAGGATAGTACAAGAGACAACGCAAAAAAAATTGTGTCTTTATTGCACAAATTGAAAATTATATGAGCAGGCAGAACATGAACATGGTATGTTCTCCCCACTCAAAAGATGGTGAAAAAATATTTTCCTATTATTCTGCTAGCGTCATGTTCCTATAACAGCGGAATTATGACGTAGTGTAAGCGTGCACGTGCACGAGTTCGATTTTTCACATCACTAAATTGTCGCAGCAGTTCGAATTTTTCCACCAGTTATGCAATTGATGGTCGTGGCGGTGCTTAACGACAATTCAAAAAAGCTTTAATTTTGGGAACTGAGTTTGCGAAATTTTCACAATTTCTGCAGTAAAATTTCAATAATAATTTCAATGCGTTGTTGTAGCGTATTTCGTTCCACTTTTAATAATAGCATCGTTTTTACTTATCGTATGTCAAGTAGTTACATGTTGAGCCTTGACAGCCTTTTGGAAATGAAACGTCTTGTTAAAACATTAACGAAATCTAGTAGATTTCAATTGAAATCTCTATCAAAATCTATACCAAAAGCAGTTGATTGGCATTTACCTTTTCAAATGTCAAACTCCATACAAAAAATTATCATTCAAATACAAAACGGCTGGTGAACATACCTTTCAAAGAAATTTTACTGAACAGCGTAGTATTTTTCAGTACAATTTAGAAAAATTTATTTGCATCACTAGATTTTGGGTAGATTTAGTCAAAATTTAGTGACGAAGTAGATTTTATTTTATATAGAAAATCTAGTCAAAATCAACAAGATTTTGCTTCAAATCTCGTAAGTACAAGATTTTAGTCCAGTTTAAATAGTGTAAAGAAACCTAAAAACAGAAAGTAAAAATAAAACAAAAGGAAAGACGTAATAAGTCCAATTATTCAAATTGTAAATTTATTAAAAATTCAGTTTTATCAATTAATTATGATTTTGAATACTCGAAATTGGAATTAATCCCGATTTCATATAATCAAAATCAGAATGAACTATGATTTTGAATTAGAAATGATTAATTAATCATGCATTTGAATTATATTATTTTTTGATTTACCTTATAACTTATTAATTCTATTTTGATTAATTAGAGTTTTTGAGTAATTGATTAATCGCACTTCCCTGATAATAAAAAGTAGTCAGAATTTACACGATGACTTGTGTGCTTGATTTTATAATTTTTCTCGAGTGTTTCAATATCTTTCTATTGAAAAAGAGAGAGAGAAGAGATAAAGTAATATTAACCATTTATATTCTCCTGTTTTCTCTCTGTAACATCCGAGGCCAAAAAGTCTACGTGTACATCCTGCATGTTTGAAAATCAAATTAATACTTTTAGCATAAACAAAAAACTTCTTTTAGTTTTAACAATTAAATGTTATAAATATAATAAGTTGTTTGTAAGGAATCATACAGATTTTAATAAATTTGTAATTCCTGCAGGTAACCAATCATACTTGCAGTGAGTATGTTTTTTTTCTCTGTGTATGACAATTAATATAATTAAGTAATAAAGCGAAAAATTAGTTCCTTAATATTTAATTAGCGAATAAAGTTTTTTGTATCATATGCATATTTAAAAATATATATTCTTCAATATTACCTTTTTGGATAAGGAAAGCGCCTGTATTTAAAGGCCGTCTCCACATCACGCATTTTCATTCTGAATGATTTTTCGCCACTTAAGCTCATCAACACCAAAACCAATTAATTTGATTTTTAATTTTATTTTTTCTTAATTTTATTTTTTAGAAATTTTTAAAGAAATTCTTAAAACTCTAACAACATCAAGCACTTAAAATATTTAATTGTAACCTAATTATTTTATCTTTCTTTTTTATTTTTTAATTTCTCAAACACTAAGAAGACAAATGTGTCACTCACTCACTCACTAGCTGACTACTTTTCTTTTATTATTCTTGATCAACATCAATTTCTTAATACTTTTTTTTCTTTTGAAATTCTGTTCGCCACAACAGCAACCAACGGCTTTAGTAAGTGTAAGAAAACAAAAAATTATAAGACCGGCTTTTAAGTTTTTTCTCTCTCTTTTAACTGTAGCACGTTTGTTTTCCTTTCAAGTCTTCAAAGTGAAAGAACGTTCAAATTTCTTGGCAGTGAAATTGAAAAGCATTGAGAGCTAACAACGTCTTGATCTTGAAACGTTCGCGTTTGAACTGAATTTTTAAGTTTTAATAACAAATGCTTTTGGCCAAAAGAAAATATGATCATGGTATCGGTATTAACGAACCATCAAACAAACGATCGAGCTAAAAGGTTGCATAGTTGTAATGTTGTATTTAAGCCAACCAACATTCTCTTGTTTGTCTTGAACGTTTCTCTGTCTATTGTTGCCAACAAGTGTTTTGTTTGTTTTGTTTGTTCTCCGTTCAAACACATAATTGACTGATTGTTCTTATTTTTAACCGGGAATTTAGTTTGGCATTATTTGTTTTATTAAAACAGATAAATAATATGTACGTTTCTTAATATTTGTATAAGACGTTTTTAGTTTTCGTCTGTGCGTGTCTCATTTTCTTAACGATCCAAACAGTTTGAATTAAATGAGTACACTTCTACTTACAATGTGTCTTATTTAATAAAGAACTATTTTTGTTTTAATAGACGTACAGATGTACATATTTGAATAGGTATTTTTAGTTATGTTAAATTTATATAAAGTGAGTGAGATGCTGAACAAATATCTAAACAGAATTTTTATTCGATTCAAAGAAAAACCTGATTTACACGATGATTTATTTTTCTTGATTTTGAAACAATTTTTTTTCTGGAATGGACAGGGAATTCGTATTGCGTTAAAGTTCTACAGGCTTGTTATTGGATCCTTTGTTGTTATTGATTGTTACATTTAAATAGAAGGTTGTCGAGAATGGTTGTAGTCCAGTTGTAATTAAGTTGTTACCAAACTAAACGTATGGCGAGTACCGGCAAGTCTGTACACATACCCATTTTCCCAATCTCTCACTTTCTCCTATAAACTGAAAACTTGGGCAAGAAAACGTGCTAAGTGGCAATAGGGTCTAGGTTGGATTTTTCTTGCAGAGGGGGAGTGACGTATGACATTAAAGGGAAACATATTTACTTATGTTTGCTTCTGCTTAGCGAAAACGCAAAGAAAATTGTTCACCGACAGTTGTCTAGTTTTAATTCATCACCCACTCGTTTGATTTAGCTTGCTGGCTGAGGTTCCAATTGTAATTGGTCTGTTATAAATAACAAATTAGTGCAATCGTTGTTGAAGTAGTCCAGAATTGTCAAATCTGTGCAAAAAAAAAATTGTGTCACTTTTTTGAACAAACATAATTTTGTAGTCATAAGAACTAAATGTGTGTGTTAAGTCTCATAAAAATCGGTTAAATACAAGGCAAATTCATAACAGGTAGACTCGCCTCAATTCGCTTTGATATCTGCTTTCTTTATCAAAATTAACGTCAAGCAAGCAGCTTGAAATAAAAAAGGGAAGCTCTTAGAATAATACTTACTGAACTAAAGAACTTAAGACTAACAACTGCTCACTAATAATTTAAAACTAGAAAACAAAATAACAAAAACAAAAAAACAAAGTCAATTCACAATAAAAAGGGAATAAGAAATTATTTAAAACTATTGAGCAGTGTTATATACTGTATCAACTATATAGAGACTACGAGTCCTTCGATGATAAAAAAAGAAGGTCTGCAAAAATCCTCGGGCGAATAATACCGACACATCTGAACAGTCTCCAGATCCCTATTCCTGCAAGAGCTCTCTCTCACCAAAAGGTTCTCAGAGGAACGCGCCCCTTCTAAAAATTTGATCGCACCCTCCACCATATAAACGTCTATACGGCCAAAATCAAGTGCCCCATAAATGGAGCTACAAGATGGCCTGCGGAACTCACCGTTCAGCCCAATGTAAGGTCTAAAACCAAGGCAAGCAACCAAGATCTTTCGCTCCTTTCTTCTTAGCCTTTCCATTTGGGATGAAGAAATTCCAAACCAAGCTGGAAAGGCATAGGAGACGAGTGGATGAATGATCTGGCGATACACCGAGAGGCGAACTCTTCTGACAAAACCACCCCTACGGTTGAGTACACCCTGATATGCACAATAAGAACATTTTGTTTTCTCCAAAACATCATCAATATGACGATAATACTCAAAGTTCTCATGAAAGTTGATCCCGAGGTACTTGATCCTGTCAGACACCAAAACCATTTCCCCTCCGACCCGTAAACATGCTATATATGACCTACAATTTTCATAGATGAATTTGTGCCTACCCTTAGGGTGTGCAAACTTTGATAACAATTGCTTAAGTAGAAGTTGACGAAAAAAATGTATTTACTTTGTTTGGGCGTGGCGTTGCTCTTTTTTCTAAATATTATGATATATTGTTACGATAACTCAATGTGCTAGCAAAACTTCATTAGAATCGGCGTTGTAAAATTTGTTTTCTTTGTGACGGGAGCTTAATGTGTATGCTAAATTTGATTTTATTTATTTGGTTTTTATAGGCTTGACACTGCTCACTTTACAACGGAACCCATCTGTAGCTAAAGAGTGTCTCAGTAAGAATGCACTTTTTTTATTTTAAAATGAAAACATGTATTTTTTAAAATAGTTATGATTTTTATTTATTATATTGTAAAGAAGACATATTACGATTAATTATGAAATAAAATATCTGACGAATAGTCTACACGGCTTTGATGACAGGTCTTTAGTCCTTTTATTGAAATTTTCCATGACTTTTTCAAAGGGATGTGACTTTATCTCACCGATAACGAGATGAATCTCGAATTTCAGCGCAAGAATTGTTTCTGGGTTATTCGCATAAACCCGAGATTTTACAAAAACCCAAAGAAAATAATCACACTGCGTTATATGGCTTAATCATGCTGGCCAGTTGACATCAGAATTTCTTGAGAAAATTTGTTTTGGAAAGCTTTACTGCAATAAAACCGTTTGTCTTATGCGCGGTGTGGCAGGTGGTGCCGTCGCTAGAACTCCGTTATCATGTTCTTGTAACGTACGCCTTTCACAATCACTGCAATTTCGGCATCATCTTCAAAAGAAGCAAGGCCCAATCACGTCACCTGACCAAACTCCGCACCAGAAAGTTACTCTTTGTGGGTGCATTTGTTTCTCATGGATTACATGAGGATTTTCTGAACATAAAATTTGACAGTTTTGTGAATTCACTATTTAGATGGCAATGCGCTTCATCGGAGAAGATGTTTTTTATTTTTTAAATTGGCATCGACATTATTTTGTCCATTACCCATTAACGTGTTGTTCCTTCGTAAAGCGCTCCATTTTTAATAATAGGAATAAAAATGTCACAACTGCCAAATTTCAGAAAAATTAACACTAAATTTAAAAACTGCATTCTTCCTGGAAACCCTTTACATCCTATCAAATAAAGAAGAAAACCGAAATCAGCTTATAAATTACAGAGTTATGAGAGGATACACATCCAAAACGGGGAACAATACAAACGAGTTGATAACATTCTCTTCTTTTGAGGTCGGCTAAAAAGACTTTTATAATGAAGTGGTTTTTATAGGAATCATTTGTTTTCCTAAATCAATTCCACGAATAAAATAAAATGCTGTCGAAGATTAATTGTTATCCCAAAGATCCAGCTGATTTTAAGCAGCTTTTCAAAATTGTTAATCTATAAATCTAAAACTAATAAAATAGCAAGAAACGAGAAGAACTATTTAAATTCATTATTTCATGTATTTTTTTTTCTTTTTTTTCTTGTAAAAATATCAAAGGCCTTTAAACAATTATTGATACGTGTGTTTTCTCTATTGCTAAGTTTTATTCTTTTTGCTAAAATTAAAAAAAATTTTTTTTGCTAAAATTTAAATTAAAACGATTTTGAATGCAAATTTTTTTTAAAGATATTTTATTTGTGGTTGATAAATGAAATAAATGGTAGTCAATTTTTCAACATTTCATAGAGACAATTTTTTCATGCATTTGATTGTGTCAAACTGTGAGGTTCAAAATGTTTATTTATGTACAGCTGATTAAATAAAATAATTTATTTTTCATAAAAAGAAGACTAAGAGATAAGTTTTTTATGTTATCTTAGCCGTTTATTTTAAATATAAAATTTTTATTAAGAATATAAAGCTAACCAAGATGAACTCATAATTTGCCTTGAAACTGACATATTTTTTTCAAATGCTGCTTTTTGGAGTTTGTCGAACTACATATTTATTTAGAAAGTCAAATAATATGTAGCAACGATATTTTTTTTTGTATTAAAACTTTAAATTATATATTTACTATGCATGTATAGACAATTGTTATTAAAAGATCCCAAAATAAAAGTTTTATCTAATTAATTCAACTTGTGTTTTAAAGATAATTGTAACAATTAAAATAACAATTCTGGTTCTTACGATAGAGGCAACCGTTGAAGCCACCAAGGCATGTTGCTTCGAGTGTTGCTTTGTGTGTTGCTTTATTGCCAATTGGAATTTATGTATGTTGCCTCAACTGTTGCTTGAAAATCAAACAATTTTGATATATTGTGTTTGTTGCAGCAGCGATTGTCTGACGTGTACTGTTGTGTACTGTTTTTCATATTTAATTGTAAACCAAAATAAATATAGACAATTCAAAATAATGAAAATTGGATACCTTTTTTAAACTATTATGTAAATACAACAATACAGAAGTTACCAGGATACCTTTCTTCAATGGTTGAGTAGTATGTAGCCCCTGTGGAGAGTTCTTTGTGTATTTAAAAAGAAAAAATAATATAGATTTTTCACTATTTTTTCTTTGAAGTTTAATTACAATTAGCTGTGGAGTGTGTATTTCTTGTGCCGCCACGCACCAAAACCCAATTGAGTTATAAATATCATCTGGTTAATCGAACAATACTAATTATTATTATTTCTAAACTTCCTGCCTGGCTCACGACGTCTAACAATGTCGTTCTTTTGTGAAATTACATTGAAAAGAAAAACAAAATTTAAGAAATTGTTTTTGTTTTAAATGTAATTTCACAGAAGATCGATATCGTTCGAGATCGCGGGCCAGGCAGTTCATTTCCCATTCTCCGTCATGCGAGTATATTTATTTAGCATAAAATAAACTCTTACTAATTTTTTTCGACTTTCTAGTCCTCCTTTAGTATATCAGCATATCTAATAATTTTAGTTCCTATTTATAGTCGGTGTTTGTATAATTAATCTAATATTGCTAAATAAAATTAAAAATATTGCACTTCAATTTAACCGATTTCAGGTCAAATTGAGGACAAGAACTTAAAACTTCAAGAAATTCTTGTTTCTTCAAATCGTTTAATGTTTTTCATAAATAAATTAATGACGCTGTGGCTGAGACATCAGCTGATATAGATTTTGAGCTTTGAACGGTCTTGATATGCAGAGAACAGGAACTATTTTGTATTTTTTTTATTTTGATTGTTTGTTTTTTTTATTAAACTTAGCGTTACTTAATTTTATATAAAAAATTCAAAACAAAGCAAAATAACAATTTTTCAACTCTCATCGATGCGTTTCGCAAAACTGTGACCATAATTTACTCATTTAGCTTTTAGCAGTTATTAATTATTACAGCACACTTGATTTCAGATAAACTACTCTCCCAATTATTTTTGTAGGACTTTTACTTTTTTTGAAAAAATTTTTTTCCATATAATATATTTTTTTGGGTCTAAAAATTTATTTAAGCACTTATGCGGTTGTTCATAAAAAGCAGGGAGTACACCTATCTAGCATAGGATGTTTGTTAGACGATTGTGTTTAATATAGGGCTCCTAAACGAATCCTCCGATGACGATCTGAAGAGTAACAATAAAAAAACATTTACTTTTTTTTTCTTGATTATTAATATTTTAAAAAATTTTCTGTCACGCTCGTCTTTTAATCTGTGAATGTTTAATTTGCAAGTCGTAAAAAAACCTTCTAATGATTATTTGAAGCGTATGAAAACACCAATGTTACACTTTGTTTAACTACACAAATATCAAACGATTCCCTCTACGATTAATATAAGCGACTTTTGCTGTGTTATGGAAGAATCTCATAGAAGAGTAAGTTCGTGTAACAGTTTCTCCCGCGCAAGCAATCTTCTACGATTAAAAAAATGCCCTCGACAAAGATCAAAAAACGTTCTTTATGAGATTCCCAGTAGGCTGTTTTACGATTCAAAATACTAGCTGGGCATAGATTTAAATATTACTATCGAGTAATTATTAAACAGTTAAAATAATTTCGATGTATTAAATATTAAATGCCACTTTTAGCATTTTTATTATAATCTAAAGAAAAAATAAAAGAATACAACATGATTTGAATACAATTTTATTACGAAAAAACTACAATAGTCAACAGAAATTGAAAAAAAAAACGTTTTGAAATTTTTTGTAAACTTAAAATGAAATGCATTGTTTACGTTTGTAAAATCTCAAGCAAATAATAATTAAATTTAATGCACTGCCAATACACATACATAAAAATATATATATACATACTCGTACATATGTACATATATGAAAAACATAATAATCGTAAAAGTTGTATAATATACAAAAACAAAATAAATGTTTTTTTATATATGTAAGTACATATTTTTTATTGTTACAATAATTACTAAATTGCCAACTAATTAAAAAACAGCGGCCGAATTCAACAACAACAGCCGCAACGAATGCAATGTACTCGATAACAGCTGCACATGCATGATAAATTTTCTTTAGAAACAAATTCATTTAAGATTTAAAATTTTGTATTGAAAATTTATTGAAAACAAAAAAATTTTGTTAGAATAATTATCAATGAGAACACTTTCCAAATTTTTGTTATCGTCAAATTTATTTTAAATTATTATCCGTTGTCGATAAGTTTGCTAATACAAAGATTCTGTTATTAAGAAATTTTGCTTGCTATTGAAAGTTTTCAAAATGGTCCAATAATCTTTTCAGAAAATTTTCTAACATACACATTTTCTATTGAAGTTTTTTTTTTTGTGTTTGTAATTTTGATTTACAACATTTTTTTTATTCATAAATTTTTTTACAGAAAAAATTTCGCTATCGATGTAGAGAAAACTATTTGTTATGGATACATTTTCTAAAAATATTTTTTTATCGATAATTTATGTATTTTAAACATGTTAGGTCGTCAATAAAATCTTTATAACCCATTTTCCGCTGTTTATACATTTGCTATGAAGAAATTAAAACCTCAGTTATAAAAACTTTTCGATATTGAAAAGTTTTCTATACTAAATGTTTCATTATCGATGGATTTGCTATACAAAAAGTTTTGTTTTATATAATTTTTTTTAGAAATGTTACTAATGATAATGTTCCATCAAAAATTATTTGTTACTGATATAGAGCAAAATTAATGACATCTACAGAAAATTGTTCGTCATCGTATCGATTTTCGATAATTTTTTTGGCGTTGTCGATGAATTTTTAATTGGAAAAAATTTGCTATCGATAATGTTTCTATAACAAATGTTGTTCCATCATTAATTTTTCTTCAATAAATTACTTTGTGAAATTTGTTCGTTATTGATATCTTTTCTATACAGTTTTATTTTCGAATCCATAATGTTTCGTTCGGAAATTATCTGATTAAATTTTTCGTTATAAATAAATTTTCTTAAGCAAAATTTTTTATCTCATAAAGGTTCTTGTAGAAAACTTTTGTTATCGATAATTTTTCTGTAGAATAATTTTGCCATCGTCATTTAATAGAAAACTTATCTTTTTCTCTAATTTTTCGGTTATCGATAAGTTTTCTACAGAAAATATTTTGTTATCTATAATTTTTCTATAACTATATTACTATCGTTTATTTTCTGTTGATACGTTTTTCGATATCGATCGATATTCTTAAGAAATTTTTCTGTTATGGATATTGTTTTTATAGAAAAGTTTTTCTTATAGATAATTTTACTATAAAAGATTTTTCAATATCGATAATGTTTCATTTAAATTTTTTCTGATATCTAGATTTTAAACACAAAATATTTTGTTATACATAAATTTTTTAAGCAGTTTTTTATCCCTAAATTTGATTGTAGAAAAATTTTCGTCATCGATGATTTTTTTAAGGAAAAATTTTCATTATCGATAAGTTTTTCTATAGTAATATTCTTTATAACTATTATTCTTTTTAACATTTTTTTTCATCCATGAATTTTGTATAAACATGTTTTCACTTTGTATGTGATATCTATAGTAAATTTGTGGTCGTCGATAAATTTCCATACAAAATGTTTTGTCATTGATAAATTTACTATAAAAAATTTTTCGTCACCAATAAGTTAAAAATTTCTACAAAAAATTTTTAATCAAATAAAAAATCTGTCGTTATATATAATTTACAATACAAAATTTTTTTATTTTGTGGTTATTTTTCGTTATCGTTTGTTATTTTGGTTATTTTCGTTATAGAAAATGTTTCGAGATCTATGATGAATTTAGGATTTGAAATTATTCGTTATAAGAATATATATTTCTATATCAAATGTTTCGCTACAAATAATTATTCAGTATAAATTTTTTTGTTGTAGATAATTTGTTTTGTTACTGATAACTTTTTCTAGAAAACATCGATGATTTTTCTGTAGCTAATGTTTTATCATCGATAGTTTTTCTGTGGAAAATTTTTCTTTTTGAGATAAGTTTTATGTAGGAAATTTATTTTGTTTTCCATTATTTTCTATAGAAAATTTTTTATTCTCCTTGTATTTTCTATAAAAGATAAGAAAATTTTTGCTAATAATTTTTTTATTAAAAATTTTTCGTTATCTATAATGATTCCCCATTTCGTTAACGATAATTTTATTATAACATAATTTTGCATTATCAATAATTTTTCGTTATCGTAAATTTTCGCTATAAGAAATCGTTTTTCATCATCAATAAATTGTCTGTAGCAAAATTGGGTTATCGCGCTTTACTTGTTACAAATAGATTGTCGTTATTAATATACAGAAAAATCGTACAAAAACTTTAAATGTAATACAACCCTTGTTTTTTTAGTTGTACTCTATCACAGACATTTTTAAATATATTCTAATATTAGGGGCTTACCAATTAAAAAAATGAAAAGCCATTAAAATAGTATGCAGTTTGCCGGTGCAGGGGCTATCTAAATCATTTGATATCACACCCTAAAGTCTCTCTATATGTACAATCAGCTAGAATTGAGTTAAAGTTTGGAAAGAATAATGAATATTTGATACCGATTTTGTTATTTATGAAGAAAGTACTGCTTTTAAATTAATTCATTGAATTAAAAATAATCGAAAGTGGTTATGTTTGCGACCAATGACTCACGTGAATATGTATTCACTTTAAGTTCAATTAAATTCGATATTCTTTAATTATTTTCAACAACTGAACGCCACACTAATGTGCATTCCTTTTAATATAAAATAACGAAAAAAATTAAGTTGAGGCAGAGGTTCTCGTATTACAAGCAATTATACGTCAACAAATTAAATGCAGTTTTTAAACTTTAACTTGAGACATGTGTACTATTAAAAAATGCTTAAACTAAATTCATAGAAATCGACTGCTTTTGTATTAGACTTTTTTTTAGGATGAGTACACATAAGGCATTCGTTGAGATAATAAAGGAAACTCTTTACATAAGCCAGTGAAAACAGCGCACAACAATACTTTCTACGAAACCGTGTTTAAAAATATTTGTGAGTCTTGGTTGGCGTTCTTTTTAGGCATTGTACCAATTTCAAATATATCTCTACAAACTGCTGGCAACATCTTCTACAGCAACAATAACAACATGCAATTTGTTTTTGTTATTTTTCCCTAATTGTCAATTCAAAGTCCAACCAAATTATTTTCGTGATTTCCTTCCCTTTTCCAAGATGACCTCGAGAGATCTGGTGATTGAATTCGTTTGTATTTCGACTGTAGATGACCTCGAAAGATCAGGTGATTGAATTCGTTTGTATTTCGACTGTCAAAATTTTTAACATTATTTTGTTTATTTACATAAGTGCGCGATGTTAAAAGAAAATACTAAAAAGATTTTTTATTTTAAAAAACATGTTGCTTATAAATGAAAAAACTTCTTACATTGTAATCTGATTCTGCGGTTCGAGCTTTCGCATCTGAAATACTTTCTATGTCCAGGTTTCCATTTAAATATCCATATTTTTGTAAGGCATTTTTTTGTTTTTTTTCTCATAAATTTGTCAGATCTGTTCATATTTTTAAGACGAATTCGGATGCGACTGCCTGTTGTAAATTTGCCTTTCCCTTGTTTTTATTTTTTATATTATCAGTTATTCAAAGCGTATTCATAACACGTGGTCTCGACAGCTCAGCTGATTATTTTTTGCTCCTTGCATCCCTTTTGATCTGTTTTGTTTGTCAAAATTTGTTTATGTTTGGTATATATATAGCGTTTGACGTTGATTTTGTCAAAGAAAGGAGGTATTTTTCAAAGCGAATAGAGGCGAGTGTACCTGTTATGAATTTACGTTATCAGTTATTGAAAATTTTCTCACAGCACATTTAATTTTTATCTTTCAATTGCGAACAAAAATTTTACAATCGAGTAGAGATCATACGCTAATCAGCTGACGAAATGAGCGTACTTGTGCAAAAGGCTCTCCAATAAGTATTTGTTAGTAAATTTGTGAGAGCTTATAAGACATCGGATTTTGACAAATTTTGTGTTCATTTCTAGCAAAAAAAATTCATGTTGTTATTGCCTAATTTTACCTGTTTGCATGTGCTTTGGGAGAATAACATTAAACATAAAGAAACAAAACTTACCTTAATTTAAAATTAAATAACTTCCATCCACGACGAGCTCTTCAAAATCGTTCTGCGATTTAATTAACTAGAATCTTTATGCTTAGCAGGACCAAAACTAAACTAAACATAATGATTAACACTGTTGTGCGAAATATTAACAAAAGATCCATTGCAAAAGCTTAAAATTGCATAAATAATAAATTTTTAATTAGTATGACAAACAAAAATAAATAGAAAAATGTTATTTTATTTTTTTTGTACAGAGCTGTACCTTGCTTATGTATTCAATATGAAAACTTTTTATATTCTGGTAAAGGGCCACTCTGTGTAGGGCAAGCGGCTTTAGATGTCAAATGAACGCGGTACATTTTGAAGGAAAGGAAATGTTCAACAAAAAACTAAATAAAAAAAATATATAAACCAATTTTGAATTGATAATTCGAGTTTTTCTTTATTTAGAGCCGTTAACAATAAACAAAAATTAACTTGAAGTTAACATTAAACTCAAAACTTTAACTTTGGTTTGAAAAAACTCATCCATACAAAGATCTCTTAAGTTTTAACTTTTAATTAAAATTAACTGAAATATTTTTTGAGTTTAAGTTTTTAATTTGAAAAATATATGAAATTTAAAAATTACTTATTTTTTTGCTTATTTTTAAAATATTTTTCATAAATTCGTAAAAAAAATTTTGATTTAAGCTTTATGATCTGAAAGAATACAAACTTTTGTGCGGAAATCGTGTTCACATGTTTTTTTTTTGCATTTCTAAAAAAATAAATTCTTGACGTGATTCACAACAGCTGGTAAAAGTAAGTTAACAACACTTATTTATTGTTAATGAAAATATTTAACTATCAATTGAAAATAAAGTTAGATAGTAAGCCTAAAAATAATATAAATTTAACTGAGCTTTGTGTTAGTCAAATTAACTGAATTTTATATGGAAATCCTCAACACGGAGTCCCAGGATTAGTCAGGGATTATTGACCGTATTTACTTTATTTTTAATCGTTCTTATCTCCTCTCTTCGATAACAGCAAATAAAGCAAATATTTAAATTTATTTTTTTAATTATTTATTGTTTAATTTTTTTATTTTTCATTTATTTTTTTAGTAATTTTTTTGGGGGTTTTTCCTTATTTCATTTTAATACAATTTTTTCTTTATTTTAATTTTTTTATAATTATAATTTTTTGGTTTTTCATCTATTTGATTCAGTGCGTTTTATTTAATAATAAATACATACTAATTAATATAATACAATTTTAAAATAAGTTTGGTAAAAATATGTCGGTTGAGATTTGTTGAAAAATATAAATATTTAGAAAATAAAGGCAAATATTTACACAACTGAACTATAAATATTTATAAAAGTTTATAAAACATTGCATGCCAAATGCTGTTAAATATTTCTTTTTCTTTAAAAAGAATAATATTGAAAAACAATAGTTTATTTAATGTTTATTAAAAAAAAATCATGTTATTAAATTAAACTTAGACAGTTGGCACAGTTGTTTTACACTATTAATAATAAAAAAATAAACAAACGATATTGTTGATGCCTTAGATAGATAGTTTGATGCCTTTGCTTCTGTATGAAATTAAATGTGCAGAAGGTACTTAAGAATTATAAAAGTTTTTTTCTGTTGATTCCATTCAAACACAATTGGACAAAATTAATTCAATTAAAACCACAAAATAAATAAAAATTACTTACACAATTTGTTAACACTTTTTATAAATAATCTTATGGTTTTAACAATTTAAAGATCTTTTTTTTTGTTTTCTCTTTTTAATAATATCTCTACCATAAATATATATTTAATGTGCGTGTATCTAAATTAACAAAATACTATTTATTTTTATTTTTTATAAACACTACAATTTACAATGTGATTTTATTTTGTAACTTATAAGTACTTATAATAGCTTAAATAAATTTATTCTGTTATCATTATAATGATGCATAATTATGCATTCGCATTTTATACTTTTTATTTATTATTTATATTAGTTGCAATTCATTAATATTTTATTACTTTCTTTTATAATTTTGTTTTGTATTATTTGCTGTTAATTTCTGGTGTTAAAGGTTTCCTTTGAATATTTTGTAATTATATTCAATATTAAATAACCTTTCTTTCCTAATTTGTTTTTTTTTATTTAAAATTACTTTTATTAAAATTTCTCTCATTTTATATAAAATTGTAGTTATGTTATTTAAATTATTAATTGTCTATTTTTTTTATTTAATTTTTTAAATTATTTATTGATTGTTTTTATGTATTCAACCATATTTTTGTTTGTTTGTTTGTTTTATTTTTAAGTTAGTTAATGTTTTGGCATTCATGTTATATTTTTTCTTTTAAAGATGTACATGTTTTACATCTGAGACATTATAAAAATTAGTAAAAAAGTGCAAAAAATTATAACAATTAAAAAAGTATTCTACTGTTCAGAGCTGAGTATATTCTATTTTTGTATAGAACTTTTTGCACAAGCTGAAGGAGAATCCCTTGAAAATTTAAAAATCCCATTTTCGGAGTTATGACGTTGTTTGAGCTAATGAGCGATGTGTTTAGAATTTACTTTGCTGATACAATGATTTTTTCTGCTCATCACTTTAATATTTTCTACGCAATTTGATAATTTGAATGTGACGCTTAGAAAATTTCAAAACTTAAAGAGGATTTTAGAAAAAAGCGATGGGGATCTTTCCAAAAAATTAGGCAATTCTTTGAAAAATAAATACTTATGGCCTTATTCGGAAACGATTAATAAAGTTATAGTAGGTTTAGTGTTGGATTTTTATATGGGAAAACCGATTTTAATGAACACATTAACGTTATTAAGCGTTTGTGAATAAGGCCATTAAAATTTCGAGTATTGTTAAAATAAAATACAAAGTTCAATTTGAACTCGCTGAAGATTCTGTGTTCCTGTAAACGGTTATAATTTTGTCCTTAATCTTACTTTCTAATCGTTTCAGTTCAATAATCCTAGAAAGAATATTAAAAAAAACAACAACATATTCATGTAGTTTTCACGAAAAACTTCTCAAATTCAAATACTTAGCGCCCCTAATGTGTAAAAATCTGACTAAAAGGCCGACTTATTTCACTTAAGTGGGGTACACTCTATGGAACTTGAGTGACAGTCAATAATTCATCAGTTATGAATGATAGATTTGACTGCCCATCGATCATGTTTGACACTCAAACCGTCATTATCTACATTTAGGCAGGGAAACATTTGGAAGGGAAACATTAAAATTGACGGCATATTACGGGTCGGGAAGAGAGCATCGTTTTTGTGTTCGGTACTCGGCTACACGCTTTATGCACATTTTCTTTATTGACGTTTACAAATAAGCAAATAACAACAATAATAATGGAATGTTGCCGAGAACATGTTCCTCTGTTTGAACACGAATCAGAAAACAACAGAGAATTCCAGATGTTTTTCTTCCAAATGTTCGCATGTCTAAATTCGGCCATTAAAAAAAAGTTAGACACACAAACATGGAAAATACGAAAATTGGATGCGCTTTATTGCTAACAAAAATTTTTTATAATGAATTATTTATTAGTTTTTTATTGTTATTTAACAACTTTTCGTACGATTTTGTTTTCACATCTCACACAACCTTGCATTTCATACAAAAATATATAAATTCCTTAAAAAAAATTATTAGCCGCTTCCAAGTTTTGTAGTTTATGCTACAAAAATAGCGCTTGACAGATACTTTTTGGTACACGCAAAAAGTTATCGAAATTGTTTTTCGCACTGTCGATCAAGCCAAAATTTGAGCAAAACTGTCACTTATGTTCGATAGGTGTACCCTACTTATTACTGGCACGACAGTGAAAAAAAGTAGCATTTAGCCATTTTAGCTGCACAACGGTCACATTGAACTTGGTTATTTATTAAAAGCACAACCTAAGGCTGTTGCATATTTAAAATATACTTTTACAGTGTTCAAAATGGTATTAAAATTTAATTTGTCAGCGAATAAAAAGGTTTTTTTCTATTTTTAAATAAATAATATTCTAAATTTAATTGAATTTTTGTTTAATTGAAAACAACACAAAATTATTTTGAATAATTAATGACGTTCAACTTAGTAGTGAGAGTGTATGTGTATGTTTGTATGCATGTTTCTGTGTTTGTGTTTTGTAAAATATATATATATATAGATATATATATATATTTTTTTTTTTGGCTTTTGTTCTATTAATTTTTTAGTTCTTTCGTAAAATTTATTTAAATTTTTAACTACTTAATTACAACAAAAATTTTTACAACATAATTTCTAATTATTTTAGTTTAATTTATTGAATGTGTAGATGTGTATGTGTGTGTGTCTCATATATTTTATATGACATGTTATTTATTTATCAAAGTGTTTATTATTTATTTACTATATATTTTTTCGTTAGTTTTTAATTATTCTTTATGGTTTTTCTCTTTTGAGACAAGTGCATGTTGTAATTTAATTTAAAATCGTATTAGCATTTATTTATATTTTTTTTTTTTCATTACAAACTAGTTAATAGAGACTTAATTGGAGATTTTTTTTGGTTTATAATACATTTGGTTTTATTATGTTAGTGTTTTAATTTCATTTTTAGTTCTTATTAAAAATTTACAGTTTTGCTAAAATAAGTTTTTAAATAACGTTAAATAAAACAGAACAGGGGATCATGTCAAGGACAGTCAGAATAAAAAATAATTTCTGTAAATCTCACTCCTTTAATTTCAGAGCTAACAGTGATATTCTTGGGTGTAGTTATTACCTCTACAATAATTCTTGTAATCCCTAAATCTTTACAAAATTTTACTACATATTTTGTTTTTTTACAAAAATGGTAACGTAACCCTGCAGCCAAACGTTCAAGATTTTCTTTCAAGTTTTTTACACACACTGCTCAGAGCCGATTTGAATTGAGAATGATGTCGCTTACGTTCTCTTTTGAAGTCCCTTTTTAAATCCACTCGCGTTTACATTAAAACTTTTTTGTCGCGAGAGTCAGGGGACTTTTATAAATTTAATTGATAAATTCTTCTTATTTCTTCATTCGTAGCAGTGTTGCCATCAAGAAACAATTTCTTAGTTTGTGAAATATAAAATTAATATGCTTACAGGCAATACTGACAATAATTTATAAAGCAAAAGTAAAAGTAATTATTAAAAGAAAAATGTCTGATTTAACCAAGGAGGAAATTATTGAAGAAATTGACGGCAAACATTGGTCTCACTGGCAACACTACCTCATGCGGAACAAAACAAAAATACGAGCGAAAGAAATATGAAAAAATAGCTTCTCTATATTTTTGCCCAACAAAGTCGGGTCGAAAGCGACGTGTCTCATCAAAATTCTTATAATTTTGCACGCAATTTTAAAGCAATTTTATTTTTCTAGATGTCATCGTGAAGAAAACAGCTTCAAATGGTTGCCCTATACGTCACACAACATTATTATATTTATTACTTTTATTCACAAACATATTTGGTTATTTGATTTAAATTAGTAGTTTTTAATTCCGTTAGAATATTTGTAAAAAAACAAACTAAAATGTGTGTTGTAAATTGACTATGACTGTAAATGAAAACACTCATGAAAAGAGAATTCCAAAGGCAATTTCGTATAAAAGGTATGAATGTATTAGTAAAAAAGTGTGAGTGTATTGAAACTTGATAGACAAAACTTGATCGTTTAACCCCTAAGTAAGGATTTTTGTTAATTTTGCTGTATAATTACACTGTTCGACATTAAATAAAAAGTATTTACACTAAAAGCAGATGACGTACTTCCGAAATGCTGAACTATGTAGAGTTTTTTTCGTGTTTCAGTTTTGTTTTTGTTAAACCACTTGAAATGCTCCAAGGACAAAGCTGTGCAATACAAATATAACACATATATTACAATGGTTATAAACAATTACATATGTATATATATATATATATATATATATATATATATATATATAATCATTGCAGTTCAAATAAGATATAAGTCTTCTCTTAGAAATATTAATGTTGGCCCGATAAATCAATGCGATCATAACATAATAACGTAGACGAAGGGGTTTATATGATCTAAGTTGCCTGTTTGGAATGTTGATCTTTATTTCGCTGTGAAGCAGCGTTGGGTCCAACTCGTCCAACCTTTCGTTTTAGACAAAAACCTTTGATCAAACCCATATAAATTACATGGGGTTGATCAAAGGTTTTTGTCTAAAACGATCGTCTGAACGAGTTAGACTCAACTCAACTGTGAAGACAAGTAGAGTCAATTTGGCCTTAAAACAAGTTTACGAAAAATACTGTGTTGGATATAATCCCTCGGCTCTTCAAATTCGGGAGGTTTACAAGTGCGAATCGACTACGATAGGGCGGCATTGCAGATTCAAGAATTTTAATATATGTATTGTATTGCGGATTCCAAATTACAGAGCCATATTCAAAAATAGGCCTTACTAAAGATGTGAATAATTTTTTTGTTTTATAAGGATCAGTAAATTCTTTTGCCCATCGTTTTATTTATTTATTTATTCATTTTTTCATCTACAGAACTTCAGTCTTGCAGATTACTAGAAGGTTTTGCCTAATTATAATATTTAAATAACATTAACATAAAAATATCATAATTTACAATAAAATTTAAAAGGGGAGGAAAGCTGTTCCATAAATGCAAGCATCTTGCAATTGGCTCATTTTGCGTATAGTTTGTTCTGTGAACAAGTTCTACAAACATTCTATTATTTTTTAAATCTCTGGGAGGACAATAAAGGGTAAAGAAATTTGCAATTTCTGCACATTTTATTCTACCAGATAAAACGTTGTAAGCAAACATAATGGAAAAGTACGTTCTTCTATCGGTTAAAGCTTGCAAACCTATGAATTTCCTCCTGACATAAAACATAAAACAGCAGTAGCCTTATTAACCGCAAATGTGACATGTGCTGAAATTAAGCTTTTTGCCAAAGTAAGTGCCAAGATCAAAAATTGAATCAACAGCTATTAGCTCAGTGCCATTATTAAAATAACTTGTTGAATACGGTGATTATCGACAGAAAGTCATCAATTTACATTTAATTCCAATAGGTCTACGGTGCATAATTTATAGAAGTTATTCAAGTCCGCCTGGAAATAAATGGTATCATCATTTTTTGCTATCCTTGAGAAAAGTTTAACATAACCAACATACATCAGAATATTACAGAACTCAATGGTGTTTGGTAGATAATTTATAAAAAAAGAAATAAAAGTGTCCAAGATGGCTGCCCTGAGAAACACCTGAAATTATTTCAATATACTTAGATTTGGAGTTTCTAAAAATAACACATTGTCGTCGGTTTTTTAAATACGATTTGATGCAATATAGGAAGCTACCAGTTAACCCAGTTGCACAAAGCGTCTTAAACACAAGCTCATGATTTACTTTGTCAAAAGTTTTACTAAAGTCTGTATAAATGACATCTGTTTGCTGGCTATTATAAAAGTTTGCGTTGAAGATCACATTTAAATTTTTTTTTCTTAGAGCATATTTATGTTGAAAATTTTAAAGGATATTGAAAAGTTAGTTTTTGATGGCGAACTGACAGCATAATTTTGTGCTTAGAGGCATAAAAAAATTGCATAAAATAGTCCTGTTTCTGGACACCAATATTGGTAATTTAAGATGGAAAATATAATTTAAAAATCTTTTTTCTTAAATTAATTTCTTGCAAACTTTGAAAACTTAATCACAAAATAAAAAATATCCAATACGTAGCTAGTTTCAGTTTTATATCATCTGTTTTAAGTGCAATTTATAGTGTGGGACAGGGTTGTTATAAAAGAAATCTGTGAATAAATAGGAAGGCTGATTGATACTCCCTAGTACTCGTGAAAAAGCCTTCTTAAGGATAAATTAAAAATAATAAACTTGATTTTTTTAAAGAAATACAGCAGACAATTTTTCAAAGGACCTATTTTGGCATTAGGAATCGAACAAAATATTTCCGGAATATTAAAATTAAATTGACACGTTTGAAGCACCAAAAATTAGCAGCTTTGTTTGTTAGTTTTTAATTAGTTCTAATGTAATGTGAATCTTTAAACGACATCACAACGCTTTCGAGATCATTTTATTTTTATATAAATACTTATACACATAATTGATTTCATTTAATAGAATTTGTTTTTTTATTTTAAATTAAATACAATATTTTTGTTTTATTTTTCATAAGTGCTTTTTAACTAATTTCGTGCCGCTATTAATAAAGTTTTTGGTTTTTATTTTTTTGTTTCTTTAAATTTCTTAAATTATTTACGGACTTATTTTAAATTAAACTAATATAAATTTAATTGTTTTGCCTTTATTTGCGACGATTAATTACATTTTCATTAATTATTTTTCATAAAGGTACCTAATTTACACAGTAGTTAATCATTTTCGCGTATTTTTCCTCACACTTTGTTTTAAATTAATTTAATTCTTTTCAACAAACCAAAAGTTTTTTTGAAAATCTTTTATTAAGTTAGTTACACAAAAATATATGTATCTTTAAATTAAAATTAATATTGAATTTTAGTCGGTTTTTCACAAACTACAAGATCGGATGGTCTAGCTTCTTCCTATGCGCATTTCACTGTTGCTAATGCAGATCATCAGGGAACTTTACCCAAATATTTCTTAGAACAACTGGAGATATTATATTAAACCTTCATTAAAACAAATGAAAAGTTTAAACAATATCAAAGTTGTAACAAGAACTCAATAATCAACCAATTGTTTTTGTTTTCTTACTTTACCATTACTACCTAGGCTGACTTTTTTCAACTCTAATTGTAGTTGTAAGAGGTTTGTAGAAAATGTAATGAAGGTTTAATATAATATCTCCAGTTGTTCTAAGAAATATTTGGGTAAAGTTCCCTGATGATCTGCATTAGCAACAGTGAAATGCGCATAGGAACAAGCTATACCCCTCAATAATCAATTGCAATTTGTTTTTAACAAAATGGTTAATGTTTTACTGAATAAGTAAAATATTAATTTTGGGAAAAAGTGCGAATAAAAAATTTAACACTAAAATTTGAAAGATTCCCATAAAAAGCACCAACTAAAATAAATAGTATTGATGCCATCGTCAGTATAATTTTAATCTTGAAAGTTCCTGCAGGTGGTAACAACGTCTATAGTGAATCAGTAGAGTTTTACTACCGACATTTCCCACAGTGAGAAGATATCGTCAATAGTAAGTCAATACAATCTTACTATTGATATTTTCTCTATATGGTCCCACAAGAACTAATAAGTCAATATTGACACAGTCTACTGGTAGATTTCGTAGGACAAGCCTGTGTTAAATGTCAATACTAGATAACATTATTTGGGGTATAATTTGTCAGTAGTACTGATGACATCGTCATTAGATAATCTGTATAATTTTACTATTGACACGTGCTGCAGGGTCTGTATCATTTCTATACAAAAGCAAATTGGACAAACACACATGCACGTGTAATGCGTGTGCTAAATTTAAGCTGCAACTTAACTGGTTTCATATTAAAAGTGGGACTATGAATACGACTCTTTTGTTTTGAAAAAATATGGAAAATAAAATCGTTTAATATGTACATATTTTTAAATAAGCTCATTAACATAAAGTTATGAAGGTTCTAAGCTTTGGTTTAGTCTACATTGTTTATTTTTTATAAAATATTTGAAGCAACGCTTTCAAGGGTACAATTTTCAAAAGAGTTTTTTTCTTGTAACTTTCTGTTCAGACAAACCAAAGGAATGTTTTGCTTACTTTTAAGAGATTAGTACCATCCATTTAGTGTCAATATTGCTATAAAATAATATAATATTAATGTTTAAAAAAATTATATAATTTAATTATCCTGAAAAAATGTAGAGTCCTATAAAAATGAACAAAAGCTGAGAAACGGAAAGACTGAGTATATAAATGAGTATGCCAAATTATTCATGCCTTGAAAATTCTGTTGCACGGTGTTATATTAAAATAAAATTATAGTATACAGTTGTTTGATTTCAAAAATTAAATAAGAAAATGATTTCTAAAAAATTCATTTGGTTGTAAGGCAGTGATTGTATTGATTTTTTTCTCTCTTAAATTAAAAAAAAATATTTAAATTTTCCTTAAAATCTCACTTAAGCCCTTATGTCACTTGTTTATATTTTATTATCATAAGTACAGGATTTATAGAAAGATGTAGCAAATTTAAGAAAGTAAAATATATATATATATATATATATATATATATATATATATATATATATATAACATGTTTAAACAATTTTTTTTTACTGCATAATTGACAGTTGAACAAATGTTGGAGTCCTTTTCCATGAGCAAAGTTTACTTTGCAAAGTCTTGTGCTTACTGGCGATAAGGGAAAGGTGAAAAGGGGTTGAGTACAGACTTCGCTGTACTCGCAAACTTGCTTTCTACTTCGTTCGTCGTTTACACATACTTGTATTTGCATGTGTGTGTTTGGTTTCCATGTTCATCCAACAAACGAACACAAAAGTTTTCAAAGTAAATTTTGCGTGTGGAGAAAAGAAAATTGAAAAGACTTTGTCAAAGTACACTTTGTCAGCCGAAAAGCCGTTTCAGTTTATTTTGCAAGGAACAGAAAAATTGAAAAAAGTTAAAAAAGAAGCGCTTAAATGCTGAATTCGTTTATAAAACGTTTTGCAATTTTAAAAGTCAATTCCAATTTTACATTTTTTATATTTCTTTGGCAGCCTTGGTTTTTTCTTATCGATAGCATTATTAAAACGTTTGCAGTTTTTGCATTTATCTTAATGGGGCTGCAAAATGTTCCTCTTTGATATATTTCCAATGTTCTCTAAAGTCTAAAAATAACAAAAAAATAATAATAACAAAACAAGTTCAATAAGGGCTATAGCATCCATCCATTCTTTGTTAATTTAAAGTAATTTGTTTTTAGTATGTTATTTTTTTAATTCTAGTTTTAACATTACTTCTTAATTTATTACTACGCTATAAGAGATTCTTATGTTTTTTTGGGGGAGGGGTTTTCTCAAGCATTTAGAAAAATCTTCATTTATCATTTTATATTTTTCAATTTATTTTACTTTCATTTTATGGGGTTTCCTCTGTTTTTTAATAGTATACAATTTTCTTGCAGTTTAAGTTTTTCTTTATTTTTAATATTTATTAATTTATTTTTAGTCTCCCAGAGAACAACACTTCAAATATCCTAAAATTAATAAAACAATTCTTCGTCTCTCATCCAGGCCGCTCGCTTTTTCGACAACATATCACACTGTAGTCTCCCGGTCGACATGGATATACTCGACCGGCTGCAGGCCGTGTCAGGAAGACGGATCGATATACAGGGACTCTTTTTTGAAGTCCTTTTTCAGTGTACCACCACCGTTGACAATCGACTTTTGTAAAATAGTTTTCTTACGTTTTCTAAGCAAACCAAATATACAGAATATCAGGCAGGCTGTAATGGCGGCTGCTATGCAACCGAGAGCTGCAAAGACACCGCCAGGCAGTTCGAGCAGTTTGCGGGCGGTTCCGCATTCTTCTTCAGATTCATCAAAGCCGGAGGGACAGTTGTGATGGCCTGCAAAACAAGAACAGGGGGAAAATGATAATTAATTGAAGTAATATACATAATTTGAAGGTTTCACTATTCCTATAACAAAGTTATAATACTAAAACCGAAATACTAAAAGTCCTGTCTGATTGACTTACATAAAATTTTCTCTCTCAAATCCCCTTAAATACTTTTTTTTTAATAAACATCTCGTTAACATGTGGTTTTGCCAAAATCATTATGCTTCATCCTGTTACTAAATAATAAATTTTCAAGCATAAATTATTTGATATTTTTTTCCTAAATTTTTAATGAACAGCCAACTACTGTTCATCCCAAAACGAAATAAAAATCAGTATAATCCTCAACCACCGGAAATTTATTCATGAAACTTTACGTAAAGCTCAAGAAAAAAGAAATAAACAAATACATAAAAAAATCCTGCAACTTTAATAGAAATAAATAAATGCAAAATTGTAGGGAAACAACAATAAAAAAAAACTGTATAAAGAGTTTTGCCGCATTAGAATTAAGGGCATAACAATTACATGCAACCAACTTGAGGCAGCAACAACAGCATGCTCATCGACGAAACCATCATCTTTATCATCATTTTCCTTGTCGGTGATCCCCAGTAAGTCATTCAGTCAGTGTAAGCAATATGTTGTGGCAAGTTGTTTGTGATAAATTTCCTGAACGTTAGTTGGGGATAGAATATGAGCAGTTGATGTTTGTTTTTGTTATCATTAACTTTTCAATTGATAACATTCGGTGAAAAATATCTTTTTGCCAGTGGTGACAATACCACGACTTAGAACAAATTTATCGGTTTTATTGCCTTGAAATGAGCAACATTGTTTTTCTTATGAAAACAAAAAAAAATGTGTTTATTAAAAAAAAATTAAAAAAATGGACAACAAAATAAAATTAAGAGCTTGTACTGCAAGGCATTAATTACTGCAAATCGTAGTTGCTGCGGAAGAGCTAATTGAAGACGCACGTTCTGCAAAAAGCACTTACCTTCATTTTATATTTAATTCACATTATTTTAATTATTTCTGGGCATTTTCATTATTTTAATTATTTCTAATGGCATGGAAGACTACCAGATACCAATTCCATGGCTTATATTTTCCAAAGTTCCGTTTTGTAAAACTCATAAAACTATTTTTGTTTATTGTTTATGAGTGTAAAAAATTAGTTATATAGTTATTTATCGATATGGCGTGAATTACTGTAAAAAACTTAGAAATTTACTGGTGCCTGCTAGGCTACCACATCAGTCGCAGAGGGATAAGTATTAATCAAACGATAAAGGGTTTTTCTTATGTAAAAATCAAGAAATATATATCTATAAAAATATAAATAAGATAAAATCCACGTCCAACAATGGGTTAATTTAAAGTAACTATTCATGTTAATATTGACATATTTATCGCGATGAAGTGGTGTTTGCTGTAAACAATTAAAAATAATAATACCTGTCATTGTATAATTGTGTAAAAGTGTCCTATTTCCAATTTCGGGGCATGATTGAAGATTTGAAAGAACATTCTGTTTTGGAATAAATTGATGATAATTTTGTCCTTGTTCCCTGGGAATATTCTCCCATATCCAATTCTTTATAGATAAAAACTTTACGAACTTAAGCCCAGTAATAATCAATCAATTTACTTAGAAAAAAACCTTAAGAAAAGTCTAATATGAACTACTTGAGCCTAAAAACCAAATGGAGTTTGTAATAAAAATCTTATTAAATAAAGTACAATCTTTGATTAACCACCATATACGAGGGAGGATTAATATTAAAGCTACCTAGCGCTAGCTGGCAGCACAAACATAAAAAAATGCGATCTGTCAAACTTCAGCTGTTAAAATTTCACCCAAATTCATCGATTAGTTTAATTGTTGTAGTCGTTTGAAATAAGCAACGTTTTGTGTTTCTTGAAAAATGAAACAAAGTGAATTTCGTGCAGTGATTAAACACTATTATTTGAAAGGGAAAACGACGAAAGAGACAAAGGAAAGCTCGATAAACATTACGGTGCGTCTGCTCCGTCAGACTACATGGTAAAATATTGGATTGCTGAATTTAAACGCGGCCGAACAAGCATTGCAACAATACCTTCAACAGGAAGGCCAAAAGAGGTGGTTACTGAAGAAAATATCAAGAAAATCATCGATATCGTTATGAATGATCGCCGAGTCAAGTTACGTGAGATTGTTGAAATGGCAAACATATTATATGAACGTGTGTTCAACATTTTGCATGAACATTTGCATATGAAAAAGCTATCGGCAAGATGGGTGCCGCGTTTGCTCAGTGTCGAACAAAAACGAGTTCGACAGACCACTTCACAGCGGTGTTTGGACATGATAAAGCGTAATCCTGTTTATCTTTGGCGTCGATTAATAACTGTTGATGAAACGTGGGTCCACCACTACACACCTGAAACCAAAAAGCAATCGAAACAATGGGTGGAAGATGGTGGAAGTGCTCCGATGAAGGCGAAGGCAGTGAAATCGGCTGGCAAGGTTATGGCCACTGCATTTTGGGATGCACAGGGAATATTGCTCATCGATTATCTTGAAAAAGGTTCCACAATCACAGGAAAGTATTATCGTGCATTATTGGAACAACTGATTGATTCAATCAAGAAAAAACGACCACATTTAAAGAAGAAAAAAGTGCTCTTTTTTCAAGGCAACGCACCGGTTCACACAGCATTAGATACGATGCTAAAATTACGTGAAATACACTTCGAATTGGTTGATCATCCACCTTATAGTCCAGATTTAGCTCCTAGTGACTTTTTCCTGTTTACAAATTTGAAAAATAGCTCGCAGGAAAAAGATTCATCTCAAACGAAGAAGTGATTACCGAAACTAACGCGTATTTTAAAGGGGTTCCCAAAATCGTATTATTCAGATGGTATAAAAAAAAGTTGGAATATCGTCTTACTAAGTGTATTGAGCTAAAAGGAAACTGTGTTGAGAAATAAATGGTTTTTGAAAAAAATGTTTTTTTCCTACTTAGGTAGCTTCATTATCAATCCGCCCTCGTACATAAATACATCGTGGGGCCTTCACGTTAAATTAAATGATATCGAGTATGCAGATTATATCTGTCTTGTATCTCACCGTTTCTCTAGAATTGCTACACGTTCAGCTCAAGCTGGCTTACAAATTAATATCAACTAAACCAAATTAACCCGCATACATTCATTATGCAACACGAACTTCTAGTTGTCTCGGCAACGCATTGATGATATTGGAAACTTTTGCTATCTGGGGAGTATAGTTTCAAAAAGTTGGGACAGCAAAGAAGATATTCAGAGAAGAATTTGTAAGGCAAGGTCAGCTTTTGGTACACTCAACGAATTCTAGAGATTGTAAAACATCTGAAATCACACCAAAGGCAATGTTTTTAACAGCAAACTGAAATATGTGCTTCTATATGGCTCCAAAACATGGAATACGAGTATGTCGAGAGGCGAGGGCTTTTGTAAGCCGTTGCCTCTGACGTATACTAAGAATATTCTGGCCAGCCGCGACGTTGAATCAATATTTTTGGAATAGAACAAATCAAGTTCTTTTGGCCTTGAGTATACGATCGCTTACAATTAGTTGGCTAGGACACACAATTTGAAAGCCAGCTAACGATATAATAAGAAAGTCGGTCGAATATAACCCCCAAGGTTCTAGAACAACTGGCAGAGCTGGAAATACATACTTAGAGATGACAAATTGAGAACGAGCTACATGAGCAGGGTGTATCGTGGAGTGTAATTGAACTGTTGTGTAATGAATGATAACATACAATGGAAAACATTTGTTGCGGCCCTGGGAAATAAATGATCAAATATATATCCATACAGTCCCTGCTTGACTACTCGTTTATTTCCTTAATTAAATAATGCAATCAGAGCTTAGATATTTCTGCAGGATTGTGTTCTAAAAGTAGGATGTCTGTGTACCATTTTCTATTCAATAGGTATTGCTATATGACTCTTCACCCTTAATCATATAATTTGTTGGTAGTTTTTTGCTCTTTACTGTAACCGTATCTTGCATTAAGAACTACGAGCACATGCACATATATTCTAGTGTCTGCTTAAAGTAATAATGTTACCCCAATTTTCTTTATAGTACTCATCCACATTTTGTTCCACACTTCCTCCATATGCATTTGCTGAGATGAAGAAGTACTTTCTAAATGTATTCTAAAGTGTTGTATGCTAAACTTTATCGCCTTTGTTTTCGTGATATCCCTTTTTGGGTATAGATATTTTTTGTCTTCTTACTAGCAAACATGCATATTTGCATGTTATTAGAGACTGAGATATTAAAGATTAAAATAGTTGCAAGTGATTCGGTATCCTAAGGGATGGTTACTTAGAGTTTATTTAGTGTATGGAAAATTATTCTAAGGATATTCAGAGTATTGCGAAAAAAAGAGCACGCCACATATTTTTTCTTGGGCAGTTAAGTAAATAAGACGCAAGGAAACATCATGTGCAGAACACAAGGAAAAAGTAGTAAAACAGAATTTAAATTAGTGATTCTAATGATATAAAACTGAAACTACTAGTCCAGTTTCCTTTGTAATGGGTTAATTTTTAAGAGCTTTCTAATTTGAATTAACAAAAAAACACATCAAATTTTGAGAAATGTATGAAGTTTTTATTTGGCTCGGTATAACGATCTATATAAAGATGTTAAAGCGACTGGTGTATCCAGTCTAACGAATTTGTTATATTTTTGATTATCTAGTTCCTGTACTTCACGTCCATATCTGTTTTATAAATAGGCAAAGACAAATATTTAGATCTTCTTACTTTATTTTGATGTATTTGGCAATTTGCTTAAAACTGCAGTTTTTCTAAACATATTGCTACTGTTTATTACATTGTAATCTTTATCCTAAAATTTTCTACCATACTGCATTTACAGAATATAAAAATTTTGCCTCGTTAAATTTTTATATAAGAAAAGGTAAGCAAAAATGGAAAAGATTATAAGTTCGTATTTGAAAATCTGAATTTGTAATGCTATGAATACCACCAAACGAAATGGCAATGTTGCTTTAAGAAATACTTTGGGAATTTAATAAACTTTCTAATGCATGTAATTAAGTTCAAATCGGCTAAGAACTGTTTGAGTTGAAGGCAAATTACCACTTCCCGTTCATAAATATTTACGTTTTATACACCAAAATTCTTGGTTTTTAGAGTAGACTAAGAAAATTGATGTTCATGAAACCATTGCGTAAAAATATGAAAAGTGAGACGGCCTAACATACATAATATGGCTATGAGTAATAAGATTTTTCCTCTTCACATGAGTGAAGTAGAAAAAGATAAAGATAAAGAGGTCAGAATTGAAAGAGATGAGAATTAAATTAAATATGGCACAAGTTCATTACGTATGGATGCGTTAGCTTCAAGCAAAAACTTAACAAAATAAATGTGCGTGTTTATAAGCCATTTCATTTTGATAAATGTTTTTTCCTTGGGAAAGGGATCGATTAATCATGTAGTTTCCCACCAGCTATAGGCCGATAAACATCTTAAGTTTACTGGATAAATTCTTTGAAAAAATTATTCATAAAAGATTAGTTGATTTTGCAGATCAAAATAATATTATTAACCACCAACAGTTTGGATTCCGTAAGGAACACTCTACCGTACATCAAATAAAGCGAGTTGTAAATTATATCGAAGATAACAAAAGAAATCGCAAGAGTTCTGGCGTTGTTTTTCTCGATATAGAAAAAGCTTTTGATACCATCTGGCACAATGGGATGTCATACAAGCTCAATTCATTAGGTTTCCCATTGTATTTACAAAAAAGTGTACAAAGTTTTCTAAAGGTACGGTCACATCTAACAAAGATTTGCCCAAAAAAACGTAACCAACAGACAAGCTAAATTTGAATTTTCTTTAAATCCCATATTTTTTTATATATGGTTTCACATTTATTTTAAATAATATAAAAATAGCATTTTGCGGAATAATTGACTTCATTTTGTAATATAAAAACCAAGTTAAATCACACTAACCCTAAGCAGAAGTAGTGGTTACGTTTTTTTGTTTGTCAAATGTGACCGTACCTTAAAGAACTGTACATTTGTTGTGTGTGTTTGACGGGGACTTCTCAACAGAAAGTACAATCCCAGCAGGATTGCCGCAAGTGTGAGTACTATCACCTACACTCTACTCATTGTACCTCTGATGTTAAGGTGCACAGAAATCAGGAAGCAGCATTTTATGCTGATGACAATGCTTTTATATGCAATGGAAAACTTTCAAATCCAATAATCAAGAGAATGCAATAGCGGCTTACCAAAAGCAAAAAATATTTTAATAAGTGGAAAATAAAAGTAAATGATAATAAAACGCAGGTTATTATATTCCCATACAATAAATCACCAAAACGTATTCCTAATAAAATTTTGTACTGTCGGGGAAAAGAGATCCCCATCAAAGATGATATTAAATATCCAGGTATCACTTTAGATAAAAAACTTAAATTTGAACAACATGTGAATTACGTCTGCGATAAAACTATAAAATGTGGACGTGTTCTATACCCCATACTTAATAGGAGGTCTGAGCTTAACCTCAAAAATAAGATATTGTTGTACAATATGTGGATTAGGCCGATACTGAGTTACGGCAGTCCAGCATGGTTTCACAAAACTGCTATGATCCATACAAAAAATCTTCAGATTATCCAGAACAAAAATTTAAAAATAATTCATAATCTTCCCCCTAGATTCCCCACTGACTTACTGCACAATAGATTTAAACATAAAAAGTTAAACGCATTTGCCGATGATCTGACGCTGACATTTAATGAAAAATGCAGATTGTCTAATTTTGAAACAATAAGAAATTTACTAAACAGTCGCTGAGTTTTGGTACATTCGCTAGTATTTGACCAAATTTCATTATAACATTTTCAAAGTTTATAAGAGGTTTTTGTGACAAATTTTCCTCAAGACGGTATTTTTAATAGTTTCCTTATTCAATTATAAGATTTAATTGTTGTAGTACGCTTAAGTAAAATCTCATAACATTGTGGGAGGGCGGATTGATATTGAAGCTACCTAAGTAGGAAAAAACATTTTTTTTCAAAAACCATTTATTTCTCAACACAGTCTCCTTTTAGCTCAATACACTCAATAAGACGATATTCCAACTTTCTTATACCATCTGAATAATATGATTTTGGGAACCCCTCAAAATACGCGTTAGTTTCGGTAATCACTTCTTCGTTTGAGATGAATCTTTTTCCTGCGAGCTATTTTTAAAGTTTGGAAACAGGAAAAAGTCACTTGGATATTAATCTGGACTATAAGGTGGATGATCAACCAATTCGAAGGTTATTTCACGTAATTTTAGCATCGTATCTAATGCTGTGTGAACCGGTGCGTTGTCTTGAAGAAAGAGAACTTTTTCTTCTTTAAATGTGGTAGTGTTTTCTTGATTGCATCAATTAGTTGATCCAATAATGCACGATAATACTTTCCTGTGATTGTGGATCCTTTTTCAAGATAATCGATGAGCGATATTCCGTGTGCATCCCAAAATGCAGTGGCCATAACCTTGCCAGCCGATTTCACTGTGTTCGCCTTCTTCGGAGCACTTCCACCCATTGTTTCGATTGCTTTTTGGTTTCAGGTGTGTAGTGGTGGACCCACGTTTCATCAACAGTTATTAATCGACGCCAAAAATCAACTGGATTACGCTTTATCATGTCCAAACACCGCTGTGAAGTGGTCTGTCGAACTCGTTTTTGTTCGACACTGAGCAAACGCGACACCCATCTTGCCGATAGCTTTTTCATATGCAAATGTTCATGCAAAATGTTGAATACACGTTCATATGATATGTTTACCATTTCAACAATCTCACGTAACTTGACACGGCGATAGTTCATTACGATATCGAGGATTTTCTTGATATTTTCTTCAGTAACCACCTCTTTTGGCCTTCCTGTTGATGGTATTGTTGCAGTGCTTGTTCGGCCGCGCTTAAATTCAGCAATCCAATATGTTGCCATGTAATCTGATGGATCAGACCCACCGTAATGTTTATCGAGCTTTTCTTTTGCATCTTTGGCAGTTTTCCTTTTCAAATAATAGTGTTTAATTACTGCACGAAATTCACTTTTTTCCATTTTTCAAGAAACACAAAAGTTGCTTCATTAAAACGACTACAACAAATAAACTAATCGATGAATTTGGGCGAAATTTTAACAGCTGACGTTTGACAGATCGCAATTTAAAAACAAAAGTTTTTGTATTTGTGCTGTCATCTAGCGCAAGGTACTTTCAATGTCAATCCGCCCTCGTAGCTTATTTAGCTTATAAGATTCGTGAATAAAACATATTAATAAAAAAAAGAAATCATGTTGCTTTTTCTATTTAAATGAATGGAATACGTTTAAATTTCGTCCACTAGGCGTACTCTAGTAAGTATAAAGGGCCAATCAGAGTGTAAGGCGACAGTCTGAGATTAATGTGGCGGCCAAGTATTCTTTCTATTTTGAGTATAAGATATCAGTGTGCCAGACCGTCCTAGTATAAAAGAGATAACAGCCATTAGCTGGATTAAAACATGAATCAACGTAACGAAATTGCGAACTCAGCTGTAGAAAAAAATTTCCACTGCACATTTACGTCATCATAGAATACAAATGAGTAAAAGATTTTTGGCGTAATACTGGAAATAACAAAATAGCTTTCAAACGGGTGCATCAATTTGAACAAAATTATAAATGGACAGAAAAGACATGCAGCGGAGTAAAACTTTTGAGTTTGGGCTTGAAGCTATTTGGGGAAAAGCTTCCTCAGGCTACCAAAGTCTTACATTTCGGCTTAGTTGCCATACACAAATCTACTTTTGTTCTTAACACAAATTCTATGTCTACGTCACAACATAACACAACAACACACAACAAAATAAGGGACCTGCGCAATGCGCTATCTTGTTTTCTTGATTCATGGGATTAAATTAATATTTTCTGGCTACATATAAGACGCCATTCCGAGTATATGAGAGTTTTTGATGACTTAGTGTGCATAAATAAAAAGGATTCTCCAATTATAGAATTTCTCAAGAAGTAAATGAAAAAGAGTCATGAGACGGCTGTAAGTATGAAACAATAGACAAAATTGTAAACGATTAACTTAGAAATAAGTATAAGACTGCAAATATGAGACAATTACTTAAGTATTAACGAATAAAAGAATAAGTATTCGATTACTTTTTACTTTAGTGTCTCCAGCAAATATGCAAATTTTTCTGATGGTTTTATTTTTAATGTTTCTAGTTTTAATATACATATGTATGTATATATGTATGTAACTCCCTATATTAAAAACTAAAATTGTATTCTTTATTATACAATATTTCTTGTTGTTATTTTTTTATTATGCAGCAACCACAGAACCACCTCACAAACTGTATTTCTCGGAAAGTGATGCAACAACGAAACAACAGAAAATATAAGTCGAAACAAATAAATGATGCATTGCACTCAAATGATTTAAGTTTGAATGACTAAATGAATGAATGTGTTATGCTGTCTCTTTGTTCAAAGAAAATCCTTAGATATCTGAATGTTGTTGTTTTATTTTTAGAAAAAATAGAAAATAAGTAAAGTTTTTATATCAGCTTTTAAGTTTTATTATTATTATTTTTTATTTCGTCTTATATTGGTCGTATAAGTTTTATGTCCGGTAACAAGCAAAAACTTTAATGTTCAAAACTTGTTTAGATTTTTCGTATTTGGGTAGTTTTCTATTTTTTTGTTATTTTTTTTTCTTTGGAACAGTAAAAAAATTAATAAAGTATTTTATTTATTTTGTCAGTATTTTTCTAGGATGTTTAAAGCATTTGATACCGCTCGAAGTATTTTTAAATATCAAACATTAAACATGTTTTGGTCTCCCACTTTGTTTTACTAATTTTAAATTTTTATATTACAAAAGAAAGAATAATATAATATTCAATGGACATGGTTTTGTAAACCAAGCATTTGGGTCACATTTAGTTAACAGTAGTTTAAGCAAATGCAAAACTTACCAACCAAACGAGACAACACCAACATGTTAATATATAAAAAAATAAAAATAAAAAACATACCATAAACATGCTCCTGAATAAATAAAGAACAAAAGGTTTTCGTTTGTTGCCTTAATTGGAAAAAAGTTTTCCAAAATAATGCCGAAACACATATTTGAATAATATTTTTGGGAATAACATTTCGCTTAACACAAACCGAAACTCAATATTTAAAAACAAATACTCTTGGAAAAAGGATAAAGTTTTGAATAAAGAAAAAAAACCAAAACACTAAAAATAACTACACAAAGGTAAACAAATAGAAAAATCGCCGAAATAAAAACAAGTTCTTAAAAAATCTAACAGCAAGACGTATAAATTATTAAACGCCTCGTAAATTTTCTGCCTAAGAAGCACGTACAATGCTCCATTACGACTACAAGTTGATTTAACCTAAATTTAAGGACAACAGCAGCAGGAGAAGCAGAAGCAACTGACGCCATAGTAACGAATATAGCACGCTCACGACAGAAGTTGGTGAGTAGAAAAACATACAATAAATTTTTGCTCGCATGCAAAAACTAGAAAAATGGAAAAAACCCAAAGAATATAAAACAAATCAACTTCAACTTACATCAGACTTACATTGGAATATATGCAGTGCTTTTTCCTATCTGGTTAACCCATTGAAATCAAAAAGGCAAGTTAACTAATTTCAAAAGGTTTCATTATAAATAAATATGTTACGAAAAACACTTAGTTTATCTCATATAGAAATCAAACATTACACCAATTTTAACTTTATTAATCGTTTGTGAATAAAGCTGGAGTTATATGCCACACGTTAACGCGGCAACGCGTTTTATGCATTTTAAGCTTTTGCCGCTTTAATAAATGCAAGTTACACATTACGCTTGGTTATCAAATATCAGGTAAATCTTGCAGAATTTTTGTTAGCTTTTATATTCTTTAAATTGTTTTAATCCGCTTTTCATCAACTGCTTACGAAAATAGCTTAAACATATTTTAGACTCTTAATTTGCTAGCAGTAACTGATATGTTGTATACGACGCTTGCGACGCGTAAAAGTAGAATGTTGTTCAACTTCTTCTTTACTTCATTAAAAGTGTTTAAAGAAGTTAACCTCTGCAACACTGTTTACTTCCATCCATTAAATTGCAACGATGTTTTATTTTTGTGTACGAATTTATTTACTTTATAATGAAATTCGTCGTCTGTATTTAAATATATGTGAATACATTGTAAAGGATGAATACATCTGTTTTGAAAAGTTCAACAAAACTGATGTTAATAATTGTACATATCTTAAAGATTATGTAGGATATATATGTACTTTGGAGTCCAAAAACTACTCATAAGTTATCAGATGAAGATGAAATGTAATTTCGAAATAATTTCCTAAAGTTTTATGTTGATTTATGTAGAAGTTTATTAAAAAAGTATGATCTTGACAGCGATTTTTTAAAATGTGTTGAGTTTCTGGCACCTACTAATATTTTGGAAAGCAATAATAAAAGTATTTCCCAATTAAGGAAATTATTTTCATATATTATCGATTCGAATACTTTTCAACAAATTGATGACAAATTGCAAGAATTGCTCCACTTCAACTTGAAACAATATTATTTATTGGATAAAAAGAATATTGAAACATTTTGGGAAATCAATATCAATAAGAACAAACTAAGATATAAATTAGATACACCAATATTGTGTGTTATTTTAAGGACCAAAGACTTTTTGAAAAAATCCGATCGTAATTGCGCAAATTTTGAACAAACAATAGAAATGAATAGCAAGTTTCATAAAGAAATATATGAATTTAATGTAAATACGCTATTACTCTAGTTATAGGCTTTTAAATTCAAATTTGGCCTTTTCCAAATCAAAATCAGTTTTTTAAATAGGAAGTTTTGAATTTTTTAAAACAAATTTCGTATTTTACAAATCAAGTTTGGCATTTTAAAAACCAAAAACAGGCCATTTTAGAATAAATTCATTTGAAAAATCCTTATTTTGATCTTTAAAATGCCATATTTGGTTTGAAAAATACTGAGTGTGTTTTAATTTGGACAATTTTGAATTTGTTTCAAAATACCTGAATTTGATAAATATTTTATGCTATTCAATTTTATGTTCACAAAAAAGCCTTATTGTTTTAGTTTAATTAAAATAAATTTGAACTAAATTTGATTTCAATAAAATCACCTTAAAAAAAGATTTTTAATGCAAAAAAATTAGATTTTTTTCGGCTCGAATTTTTTTGAAGAAAAAAAAAATGGCAACACTGCATACGACCCTCATACAACTTTGTAGCAAATCTCATGCAAGTCGCTTACAACTCTTATACCTGCAATGAAAATGATCTTTCTATATGCCTAATAATAGCCAAACTTTTGTTTATTTCTTTCACTCTCGTTAGAAAGTGGAAACACTTAAGTTTTCTCCTACAAGGATTAATTTTTCCCCCAAACATAACTTAGATGCACTAAACACACTAACGTCCCTTTAGAAAAATTAAACAACAACTCTGAAACTCAGTCAAAATGCATTCATTAAAGAAAAACTAAAAAAAAATATATTTTCCCAGCACTACTCACCATCACACCACAATGAGGCTGCTATGCATGCATCAATTTCAGGACATTTATATTCACAGTCTGACTCTTTTGGATAGAATCCAAAATCACTTAGCGTATCGTTTCCACTTGCACCACTATTAGTTAAAATGCCACCGCCGCCAGTACCAGCAACTCCAACTCCAACTCCTCCGACAGCCGTTCCTGTTGAGCTGGCATTAGTTTGTAAATCAAATTGTTGCAGTAAAGCATTTTTGGTGCGATGTATTTCCAGCCAGGTGAAAGCAATGTCACCCGGTTCTTTAAGAATGGGTTCCAAAATTAAGCTGACCGGCCTGAAAAGCAAAAAAAAGACGACACAAACATTTAATTGATTTTGTTGTTTGAAAAATTTTTCAAATTATTTATGAAGTGAAGGTTTATCATTTACTCCTATGTAAAGTTACTTGTGTGTGAATTGTTTATTGTTTTATTTTATATATAAAAAAAAATAATTCTCTTGGAAATATTTTGCATCTTTTCTTTTGCATATTAAATTTAAAATAAAGTAAACTTGAATTTGCTTTTGAAATTTATTGGGGGCACATGACATGATAACAATTTTCATTTTCAGCAGCAATTGCTTGTCCGTTGGTTAAGTTATTTTGTTTTCCTCTTGGATTTATATATTTTTTTGTCTTTACCTGTATTTGATGGGCTTTTGTTGCAAAATTAAAAATCAAATTTGTATTTTAGAATGTTAAAGAACTTTAAACGTGCCGGATCCTTTATGTTGGTGGTTATATGGGATTTGAGTTGTTCAACAATACCAGAAGGAAAAACAAAGATACAGAGTAGTAGGCTCTAAACAGAGTAGTAGGCTCTAAGAGGGAATAAATACTATTGAAAAGAGCTTCGAAATATGTGCTTGAAAATATTTATTTTCCTGAAGTCACCCTACTGTGGAGGGGTAGTGAATGTATAGAAAATAAAAATATCACCAACGGCGATAGGTCCTCGCATTCTTGACGGATATTGTCTTTAAGAGCTGCAAGAGTCTGAGGCTTGTTGACATAAACCCGCGACTTCAAAAAGCCCCACAAAAAGAAGTCTGCAGCGGTCAAATCAGGCGATCTTGCTGGCCAGTGCAAATCGCCAAAACGGGAGATTAGGCGCCCGATGTCGTCCCTCTGTGAAATTACATCTAAAACAAAAATTGTTTTTGTTTTGAATGTAATTTCACAAAAGAACGACATCGTTCGACATTGTGGGACAGCTCGTTTATATATTTATTAATATTTTTTTCACTAAATTTAATTTTTACAATTTAATCATGACGATGATTTTTTAATTGCTTATTCTTTCTGTTTCTATTTTATGCGTTTCATAGCAAAATAGTTGGGTTAAACATACTCTTTTCTTCTTCTTTTTCTTTCGATTAAGTTCTTTTTTAGAATATAATTTTTCGATTCGAAAGTCACTGAATGCGCGAACGTAATCGAAACACAGAACAGAACAGGGGTGAATATAAATTTACAGTTGATAATCTATATTTATATTATTCTTCTAATTGAGCTTGAGGTCACTTTTTAATTAAAAATATCCAAATTTCTTTTACTCAATATTTCGTTATCCTTTGGGTAACTTCTTCAGGAGTATAAAACTGATAAACAATTTAAATAGCAAAAAAATAAACAAATTTCAAATCAATAATTTCTTTTTCCGTTTTGGTTTAAAAATTGGTTGTCAATTGAAAAATTGTGATGATGTATAGTTTCCGTGTTTTAAGCTAAGTTTAGACAATATGTTGCATCAGCATATTTATGCTGAAAAATTTGTAACAAGTGCTTGCATATCATGTAAACGTAAAATTTTTTTTAGCATACGTATGTTTAACAACATTTGCTAACACTTTGTTAACAATATCAACAAACGTGTGTTGATAATTTCAGAATATCGTGTAAACTGCATATTATTAGTGCTTAACAAATTTCCTGCGTATGCTGACAGATATGCCCTTTTTTGAAAAGCGTATGCAAGCTTTTCAGCATATGCCAAATTTGTATGCATATGCGGTTCGTGCCTAAACCCAATCAATGGGAAAATTTAAATGTCAATGAAACAATAAAAAAGGGAAACAGTAACCCACATTGCAAAACACGCAAAATTCCGCAAAGAGTTGTAAATTTTTTAAATAGCCAGCGACATTTGTAGCCATGTAGGCCGCTGTCGTGAATGTGTTTATAGCTTAATTTATCTTTTTACTTGGTAAGTTTTGCAATAGCTATTCACCATTTATATTTATATTTATTTTTTATTTAGATTAACAAATTTTATTGCAAAAATTATACGTATAAGTACATAAGTTGAAAAATAAATAATAAGTCAAACTCACTAATTTCAAAAATAAATGTTTTTATGACTCAGTATATATAGCTCCACATAAAATTCAACATATCGTATAAACATTATGATATCAAAAAATTTTCTACTTTCAGCATATCATGTAGATGCCAAACATATTGGATATACTGATAGAAGCATTTGTTATTATTTTCAAGCAAATGAGTGTAAGCATACATATGCTGATTCAACATACTGTCTACACCAAGCTTTTGGTTAGACTTTTTTTTTTTTTTTTTTTTTTTTTTTTTATTTAAGTAAATTCATTGTACATACAAATATAATATTCATTTTAGTAACGGCCCCAGCGCCTTAAAGACATTATTGGGGCAAGTTGGCAGTCTTATAAACTTATTTGTACAAAATTCAATATGTAATCATATTACATTAACAATATCTAAATCTATTTATATAAATAAATTTATAAAATAATAAATAAATACAAAAATAAAAATTAAATAAGAAATAAAAAAAATTTTGGTATAGTTACAGAAACGTTTCAATCTTGTTCAACAAATATTTTTTACAGGATAATTTAAATGTTGAAATTCTATTTACGGATTTCAAATCATCAGGTAGACTATTAAATTTCATACTACCAATGTAATCTACACGTTGCTTAGTTCTTTCTAGTCTACATCTTGGAATTCTTAAGTTATTTGCATTTCTCGTATTGAAATGTGATTGATTTTGCGTAAAAGATATGGTTCTATAGCCGACATTATGTAGAGATTTAAATACAAATTTCAAAACTTGATATTCATGAAGCCCATAAATTGGTAGAATTGTTTTACAAATACTTCCAAACAGATCAATTGTTGGGTATAACATTGGTAAGTTATAAATTATTTTCAACGCTTTATTTTGCATGCACTGCAGAGACTTCAATATGGCACTATTTTTGTTATAAGCATATACTACCCCCATGTAATTTAAATGTGATTGTATCAGAGAGTGGTATATCATTAGTTTAGCTTTTACACTTAGTTTGTTCTTCAATTTATATAAGATTCCAACTCCTGGAGCAATTTTCTTTTTAATATCTGTTATGTGCATATCCCATGAAAGATTACTTTGTAGTGTGATGCCAAGATATTTTACTGAATTGGTTTCTTTTAAAGGTATCCCATCGATATATACCGTAAAGTCATTAAGACGGAAAGAGTTCGGTCGAAAACGAATCAGTTTTGTCTTACCGGGATTAAGTATAAGGCGATTTAGACGTGCATACTCAAATAACAAAGACGTATCTCTTCCAATTTGAGTTTGTAAAGTTATGTCATGCTTAAATGGATAAAATAAGCACACATCATCCGCAAACATGAAAATTTTTCCAGTTAAATTAAGATTCTTTATATCATTTATATATATTGAAAACAAAAGTGGACCTAATCCGCTTCCCTGTGGCACACCGTAGTTCACAGGGCCCATAAGACTATTCTCTTTATTTACCTGAACATATTGTTTTCTATTAGAAAAATAACTTTTCAACAGTAGTAACTCATTACCTTTTACACCATATAATGACAATTTATCTAGCAATATTTGATGGTCAACAAGATCAAACGCTTTGGAGAAATCAAAAAACATACCTGCAACACCAGTAGAGCCCTCATCTAAGCTTTTACAAATATAATTAACTACATTTAATACGGCATCTTCAGCACCACAACCTTTTCTAAAACCAAACTGAAAATCATATAATAAATTATTTCTTTCCATGTAATGTAATAGTCTCTCGTAAATAATTTTCTCAAAAATTTTATCAATAGTTGAAAGTACCGCAATTGGACGATATTTATCTACGGTGCAAGCTTTAACATCTTTGGGTATCGGAATTACTTTGTGGATTTTAAGAATGTCAGGGTACACAGAAGTAGCTAACATTTTGTTGAAAATATTAGCTAATATTGGGGAAATTTCTTCTGCACAATTTTTGACAAATTTAGGTGATATGCTATCATATCCAGGACTCTTATTCTCTCTCATATCAGCTATAACGTCCAATATATCATTAACGCCAACATGGCCAAGTTGAAAACTATACGGTAATTCATGCAGTGTTCTTAACAAATTAAAATTATCTCCTTGCTCAATCTCAATTTCATTCTTGAGGCTTTCCACAGACGTTAAAAAATAATTATTCAAACAATTGGCTTTAGTTTAGTCTAAATAAATTCTTTGCCCTTGAAGGTCATTTAAATTAAAGTCGTTACTTTTTAAGCGACCGAGAGTAGTATTGATGAATTTCCAACACTTTTTTGGGTCATTTTCAACCTTGTTTAAGCTATGAACATAGTACTTATCTCTACATTCCTTGTTCGCTATTTTTATTATTTTACTTAACCTTTTTAGCATATCCCCAAAATTCTTTTTATTTTTACTTTTACGTCTTTTTTTCAATAAATTTTGTTTAAATAATATTAGTTCTTGCAGGTTTTTATTTACCCAAGGCGTTATTTCAAAACGAAGTTGCTTTTTATAATTAGAAACTACAATTGAGTTGTTTAAAGCAGCTTTCATACAAGAAATCAATTCATCTGTCAAATCAGAGGCACTTAACTCTGCAAAATCAACTGGTAAATTAATTTGTAAATATTCTTTAGCCTTCATATAGTCACAATAGATTTTTGTTTTTTCAATATACTCATTGTTTAAAGTTTTACTTTTAATTTTGCAACATAATATATTATGATCTGAAAGGCTACATTCTATTGAATCAACATATATTCTTTCCGAAAAGTTACTAAAAACCTGATCTATACACGTGTTACTGGCAGGTCTTGTTACCATATTATGTGCACTAAAGCAGTCAAAGTTTTGAAATATTGCAGACAAATCCACATTGTATTGACTATGAAATAAATCAATGTTTGAATCTCCCACTAAAATGAGTGGACTTTGAGCATATTCATTTAAAGTAAGTTCAAGTGTGTTTAAAAAATCACTAATGTTACATTTTTGTGACCTATAAAACGATACAAGTTTCATAGGTTTATTATCAATTTTAAAATTTTTAAACGTTATAGTTATTAGTTCTACAAAATTAATACTTTTGCAAGATTCAACCGAGAAATACAATTTGTTATTTACATACAATGATGTTCCTCCATAACCATCATCTCTACAACAATGAATTTCAGAAAAACCGGGTATTGAATATAATTGCATAACATTTTCATCAAACCATGTTTCTTGCACAGCAATTACATCAGGTAATTTAGGAAAACTAGCTATTAAAGATTTGAACTGATTAAACTTATCCAAAGATGAAACGCTTCTGATATTTATGCTTACAATGTTTAAAAAACTTGATTTAATATCGCAAATATAATTTTTGAATTTTGAAAATTGTTTAAAATATTGATTTTTAATCATAAAATAATAATGTTATAAAGCAATAATATAAATAAATGAAATACATTATCTTCTTTATGAAGGAGAAACATAAACCGCACCATCATCATCGTTATCATCATCATCATCACCAGAGTCATCAGGAAAATGATTTCTGCTTTGTACCAAAGATCTACGGTTCCATTGTTTATTTGTTGTTGCTTTAAATAAAATTTCATCTACATCATCTTCACATCTGATCAGCTGGGGTTTCGATATATCGCTCTTTTTACAATAAACTTTGCTGTTTTGAGTGTAAATAAATTTGTAACCAATAGCTTTCAATGATTTGGCATGATTCCACAGATTTAATGTTTCTTTGCTAAGAAAATCATTTACAAATACTTTGTTTGCTTTTTCACTTCCTTTTAATTTTGATTTTGAAGACATCAACTTTTCCTTTTTTGCTTTTGTTGAAAATTTTACCACTACAGTTTTTTTTACATTAACTTTGGTATCTCTTTTTCTAACAAAGAAAGCGTCCTCAATATCATCAGGTTCGAAATTGACCCCAACATCTTTTGATAATTCGATGACTGCATCTTTAGCATTAACACCATTAGCCACATCTATACCACTAATCACACAGTCATTCTTTACACGATTATCATTTAGCATTTTTACTGATGTTTTAAGAGTTTTTACTTCAATTTTTAACTTGTTATTTTCTTTAACTACTTCTGAAATTTTCTTCTTATTCTGTGCTACATCTTTCATAACTTCATCAAACCTTGTTGACATAAAATTTATTGACTCAGTCAGCTGATCTAGTTTCTCAAGTTTATCTAATTTTAACAACTCTGTTTTTATTTCGTTTAATTCTTTTCTTATTTCTCCACATTCTTCTTTACAAAATTTACATGAAAATGCTTCATTATTATCTTTTATTAATCTCTCAAATTCTTTCCTTGTTAAGCCAGAGCATTTTGAGTGAAACACTTTCCCACATTTATCACATTCTATAAAATCATCCAATTGCTCTTTGATTTCATATTCGCATTGGTCACAAATTGTCTTTTTGTTTTTGTTTGCAAGACTTCTACGAACATTTTTTTTAGACATATTTTGACTTTTTTAAATAAATGTTTATTTGGTTTAAACGTTTGTACACTTTTGATATTTTTTTACTTGGATATTTATACACAATTTTATAAATTTATAAATGTGATCGAGGAACTGACAAAAAGTATGTTTTATAGCTAGGGTTGCCAACTTATGTTCTGCTAATCTAGCTTTAAGTTTATTTTTTGTTGTACCTACATAAACTTTATCACAATTTTCCTTATCATTACCGTTAAATTAATGTTTATAAGTAATTAGTCGAACTTTTATTAATATTTTATATATTGAAAACGATTAATTTTCGCTCAAGTTCAAACCCGAGTTTACCCATTTATTAATTCTATTTTTTTTTATTTTTAATTTTTATTAGAAAATTTTTTGGATAAATTCATTATTTTTATTAAGAGAGTACTATATATAGAACAATTTTTATTATTCATCAGACTAGCAGAACGGATTAGTACTGATTTCGAGGTCGCTACACCATCTCATCAGCGTTCTTTGTTGAATTTTACCACTTTTGACGGTGGATACTAGTGATCAGGAATATCAACTATTTAACCGTATTATTTAAAAAATTAGAATACGAAAAGTACAAACTTATTCATTTTCATATGTCAAATCAATTTCGGTTAGTACTGGAATATATAGAGTAGTTATTCATCATAGATGGGATTTCGTACTAACCGAAATTGATTTGATTTGTACCATCCTATATTTATTAGTATCAAAAATATCTGACTTAGCTAATCTTTCCGAAATAATTTATATAATACGCTTTTTTAAATCCTTTTTACTCCCGCAATACTGAACTGATTTTGGAAAGATTTACATGTTGTTTTGTTCAAACTGAATTTAGTAACTGTAGTTTATAAGCGCATATAATCGCTAAAACTGTAACTAAATATAGTTACAACATTGGTTGTAAGTTTTTATATTGTAGACTCTTGCATAAAACTCACAAAACTGGCATCTCTATAAAAAACACTTGAATGATCGATAAGACTTTTTGTCAAGCTTTATACAGAATGAGTTGAATTTATAAAATAGAATAAAATACATTGTTGAAATAAATCAAATTGTGTAACTTGAAATCTAACAGATGTTTTTGTCCGTTTCAGCTACAATGCACCACGTATTCCAATATTATCTGCAAAGTATTTTTTAACTCGAAGCTGATACATATGTACATGTGTAATAAGTGTGCATGGATTAGTAGCAATTCAAACGTATATAGCTCGCAAAATACTAAACCGATTTAAAGAAAATTAAGATCGTGCACGTCTATCTAAAATCCCCATTAAAAACAAACAAATTTCTCCGAAATCGGTTCAGTATTATGGTTGTAAAAGCGATCTCAAAAAACGTGTTTGGCTATTAATAATATATAAAAAATATATAAATAGATGTATTTAACTCTAGAATACCGAATGCGTCGTTGTTAGAAGTAGTTATAGAAGGAATCTCTATAAACGAGTTCCGGAATAATTCAGACATGCCTCAAGCCTACGTTCTTTCTCTTACATCCTTGTTTATATATTTTTAAAGTTGCCTTGTATAGCCTACTTTCAAATCTATCTCTTCCTTTATAGCAATTCAATGAGAGGCCAAGCATGTTAGAGATTGAGGATCTGCGACAAAATATGAATCACACACAGAATTGTGATCTTGTAACAATGTGCCAAAAGGAGGTATCTCAAGGTTAGTATATCCTTGCAAATTAAAAACAAACAAGATGAACTGAATATTTATTTGCTTTGTAGAGGCGTGAAACTGCTATATTATTCATTGTATTGTATCATCTATTATGGCGAGCACAAAATTTTTGTGTGCAAAGTTTCACATGAAACGGTTATGTGTGACTAGTTGAAAAGAAATATTTTCTTTGTAGGGGCTTAGAGCAGGTATTTCAACAAAAAAATATTTACTTTGAATAGGCGTATCACTGCCTTCTTTTTGCAGTGTTTCGACAAAAACTGAATGTGTCTGCAAATTAAAAAAACGGTTGACTAGAAATGTTTGGAAAACAATATATACTGTGTATTCGCGCGACGCTGCCCACTATTTTAATTATAATGCTATATTGTCGGGGGCAAGATGTATTAAAAAGAGGTATTAATTCTGGCCATCGCAAAATTGTATATATGGCTTTCAAAGACTGCACCAAAATATGTGTAAAAAATTATGAGGAAAAGTTTTTATTCTAAAGATGGTTTTGAAGATATACATTTTAATATACATTCTTCATTTTTAGTGATCATTAAGGCCTCAACGTATGTTTACATTAGAAAAGTATCGAAAAAATAAGCAAGAAAAACTTACTTTTGCTATGAAATGCATTGAATTAAATAATTTTTTTAATTTGAAAATAAGCTTTAAGACATTATACGCTGCGTCGATGATGACAAGACAAAATATGGAAAACTGATCTTACATTGTTCTGAAATTTTAAACAGCAAGAAAACAGCAAAACGATAAATGTAAATTAACTGCATGTATGTTAAAATTCAAATCAATGACGGTTGAATAAAATCCACGTACATTATAATGTACAACATGCGTCAAAGGGTTAACAAAATATTTAGTATTTACATTTCACTGGCTGGCATTTATTTTTTAACCATAATTCTTTGCTGCCACAAAGTGTTATTGTGTCTTCAAAGTTTCATAAGAAATTTTTTTTTTTAATATTTGAATGGAACTATTTGAAAAACAATATTATCTCTATGTGGGCATGAAACTGCCAACTATTCGAGTCATATTTATATATTGTCGGGGGAACTAAATGCGTGTGCAACATTTTATAAGAATCGTTTAAGTAGAAGTATTTGAAAAATAGTTTTTACTTTTCAAGGGCGTGGAATTGTCTACTTTTTTTTCCAAAATAATGTATTGTCACGAAAACTTAGTAAGTGTGAAAAGTTAAAAAATGCCCACTTTTCGGGTCATATTTCTATAAATGACGCGGTAAGTAAATGTATTGCATCGATTGAGTAGAAGTAGCTGAAAAGGTCTATACATTGACTTTGTATGGGAGTGACGCTGCGTTGTACTTTATAACAGGATCGATTTGGAAGTAGATTCTTGCGAATTATAGAAAAATTCCCAATTATTTGTGTTGGTTGGGAACAAACATTAAAAATATGCAAACGAGTCGGTTAAAATTTAATGAAAAATCTCTATAATCTTAAAAAATGCGATATCGGCAAATTCAGTATTTTGTACTGAACCCTTACTGCAAAAAGGTCGCGAGAAGTCTCTTACGTTATCCAACATACAAAAGAAATTGCTTTTTTGTTGCATTTCTGACCTGCTGCAACGACCTTTTAGACCTTCATCAGCTTTCTGCGTCGAAAATTATGCAGAAGCAATAGACACATTTTTTATAATTTTATTAAAGGCGCGGATAAAAGTCAGCTGAATTTTTCGACTCCTTAAGATTGGATAAAAGTAAAGAACGTTTTTTTCTTTGAACAACTAAAAATGCCAACAATTTTGATGGTTTTCAACGAGCGTGGTTTCAATTTGCCTACTGAAGACAATGAGAATAATCATATGTTTTTAAAACGACGCTTGTGTGAAGGCAATGTAATTTATATGAAGGGTCAGATGAAGGTTAAGTAATTTATTTTATAAGCGAGAAAACTAAAATTGTCATTTGTAAAATTATTCAATATAAATAATTTCTGTTAAACACTTAATACTCCTTCTTAAATACATTTTTGCTATTGAATTATTCATGGAATTATAATATTTTCCATTTCCCAAATGAAATGCGCTTCTGGGCATGAAAACATTAAAATAACATTGACTCTGTTGTACTAGCCATGTCGTTGTTTGGTGAATGTATACAGATAACTATGAAGAAAAATGACAATAAATGCTTTTAGGACATACGCAGACAATAAACTTACCGAAAATACATTAACAGAAACATACGCACACATAAGTACATGTATGTTTGAACATACAACACAGAGACAAAGTTATACATTTAGGCAAAGAATTATAAACAAATATTAACGACCTAAAACGTTGAGAAAAAAACTATGAATCGAATGGTAAAAAAACCGGAACTTAATTTACATACTTTGGGAAATTGTAGCATATACGTATAAACTATCTCAATTGCTGACATAAGCACTTCTTACAGAAATGACAAATAAACGGGATAAGATATTTACTAATACTAATAAATAGGGGTAACTAAATAGGCTCTGGCAAGACGATCGGACGCGTCCTACTGATGAGGACTTTGCCTAAATTTCGTTTGTTTTTTCTGTGTTAAAATTATATTAACTCTCATTTGTATGCAGTAATTTTTAAATATAATTAGTTTATGATAAAATCAATCCATCCGTAGTTAAATCAATCCAAGCGGTGTTAAAAGTACGGAAATCCAAGATTTACTAAAATCAAGTACAGCAAGATTGATTTAAGTACGGACTATTAAGGACTCAATTTAATTTTTTAGTTGATTCAAGATTTTTGCACGCGATTAAAGAATTTTGTGCTCATTTCAGCCAAGAAGTATTAAACCTTAATAAAAATACACTCGCAGTTGCTGAATTTGCGAAACTAAAAAATTTCTTTCTTAAGATGCAATTAAGTGTCCACCCGCAAGTTTTTTCTACTTATTGAAGCACAACTTAAGGTTTCTGTTCTTCCATAAATTTTTCAAAGAGATCTATTTAAAATGTTTGCATAGAAAACCTGAAAAAATTCTACAAAACTTCAATTATGGAAATAATTCTTCGTATTTTAAATCAAATGCGATGCAATAGACTCTTTTTACTAACTTTGTGAAGAGTTCAATAGCCGACACTCAAAATGGGGAAATAAAAAATTTTTTGTTTTGAAAATAATGTTCCGTCCATAAATACTGCTCCTTTTATCCTTCTTCCCATAACCAATTTTCCTAGTTCGGTAAAATAGTCGCTAAGGCGGTACGAAAAAACTAACCTGCCGAATTATTCGAATTTGAAAATTCTCGAAATCGGTTTCTCGATTTTCGGTTTCGATTTTTTAATACTCTGGGTGGTAAATGTATAGTTGATGACATATCATCTTCAAGCCTTAGCTAACTGGGTATATGTTTACATAAACAATTGTATTGAATATTTAAACAAAAACCCACACACATACACAAGCAACATGCGTAAGTTGCTGTTAATGATGTTTATATATGTGAGTAAATTACCGATTTCACATCCACATCCTTGTGCTACCAGCCAGGATGAACAAATAAATATTTTTCATTTAATCGACAATGACAATCGATTGTGTATTTTTAGTAAACCCCGAAAAGACTTTCAGATATTTTAAATTTTTTTTGAAAATTAACAACAAACACCAAAACAAAATTTTTAGTCTTTTACCATGTTTTCGGACTAACATGATGTTTTCCCTGGTAAGTTTAGAGTAAAAGACCAAATGAACACAAGGAATTAGAAACAAACAGAAAGTGAGCATCAGAATTCGCACGAAATAATCGTAAAATAAAGTTAGTGTCATTTTCAAGTGTAATAAAATTGATAGAACAGTTACAGCTAAAATTAGATACACGGAAATTAATTGAGAGCAGAGCAGTTGCTAAATGTTGAGGTTCACCCTTTTCTTTTTATATATGGACCGTTTCCAGCCTCTTGCAGCCACAGCTGGAGCATATTTTTTTGGACTGGTGATATCTGAAATTTTCGTGTTCTGTCATTATAGCATTTTGGATATTGTTATCATGTATTGCAATTTTCGTAGTTGGGCATTTAAAAAAATTATTTTTAGTGTAAGTTATAAATTCCGCAACAAGATACAATTTTTTTTATGGCTTGAGTTAAAAAAAAATCAAAGGCACCCGTCAAAAACCTACATGTTTACATTGCACTCTGTTTGTTCATTTTAACTATATTTTCTTAAAGTGCATACCCTAGGTACAACATTTCAGTAAATAAAAGTTATTTGATGATAACCCTGAACTTTTACAAGGGGTACAAAGTCCAAACTATACGTCAGCTGTTGGTTTTCACAAAAAAGCAGAAAAAGTTAGCTCAGCTTTATAATAACCGAAAGCGACTGCCGGTAAACAGAAACAAATTTGATAAATATGGAAAATAAAGATAAATGTATGTATATTATTAAAAACAATTGCTTTTTATTTGTTAAATGTTTTTGTGAATTGTTTTTTGTGAAGTCCTAAGAAAGAGAAAAAATTAACCAAAACACCAGTTTATAGTCCAGAGTGTAGTGGAGTAAAAACTAACCTTCGCCCAATTTTGACCAAAATTTAATTATGCTAAAATATACTTGAAAGTGTACATTATAACGTGTTATTAACAGTTTTTGCCCAATTTTGCCCGTTTTCCATAAATTTATGGATTTGGATTGGATCTGGACAGCAAAAAGGATGTGGCACCCGATCATAATAAAATGGGACGTCCACCTCTAACATATGAGGCAGCAGGACCACGCCTTAAAAGAAAGTTAGCAACCGAACTGGCAGATACCCAAGAAAACGACACAAGCATTCTTATGCATGCAGCAATAGTTTCAGCTAGGAAGTCAAATGAAAAGGATACAGCATTTGTGTTGAAGAATTGCTTGGTGACTCCGAGCGGATCTAGTGGTATTAAAAAAAATGTTTTTGCAGGAACCTATACCTCTAACACATGGGAGGAAGGCGTGGTCGGATTGGTTTATGTAACTCTATTTTTAGACTTTATGCCAAAAATTTGGCGATCCAGCCCAGTGTGCATTGTCACAGGTGGTTGAATACTAAGAAAGTCAACTACAAGACAAAAATAAAGTAAAACAAAAAAATGCTTAATCTTAGAACCAATGACTCTGGTAAAAGCGAGATTGTATGGAATATTTGGAATAATTAAAAATCAGAGATGGAATTTCGTACTAACCGAAATTGATTTAACTTGTGAGAAATGAATAAGTTGCACTTTTCGTATTCTAATTTGTTAAATAATACGGTTAAATAGTTGATATTCCTAGTCACTAGTATCCACCGTCAAAAAGTGGTAAAATCGAACAATGAACGCTGATGAGATGATGTAGTGACCTCGAAATTAGTACTGATCCGTTCTGCTAGTCTGATGAATAAATTGTTTCAAATAAAAGTACTCTCTTAATAAAAAAAATTTACCGTGATTCGTCCTGAAAATCCTTGAAGGGTACAAAAATTATAAAACATAAATATTGATTATAATTTCATATATTATAGGGATCATATATTAAAAAAATTATGAAAATATTCCCAGTATTTTAGCGCAGGTCTTAAAGGGCTATTGGACTAAGCACGCATGAATATTGGCCATTGATAAACAAAAACGTAACAAGTCCTTTTTTCGTATTTCTTTCAGTATTTTATTTTTTAGTATATTGATATTACAACAATTTTTAAGTGCTGCTTTAGCGTGAATCTATTCATTATGAAATGGCAAACCAAACTAAGCACAAAAATCGGTTGTCAAACAAAGCAGTGTTGCTAATTCGAAGTTCTATCAGGCTTAAAAAACACTTTTTACCTGAATGGGTGGTCCCGGTCTATCCGAAGTGAAGCTAAATTTCTCAAGAAGCTTTAAAACCCAGACGTTAGATAGATCTTAAAAACATGATTTAATAAATTCGATTTGAAAATCGATTACTTTAGTTTTTCAGAGCAATCGATTGAAGCAACTAAAGAAATCAAAGATAAATTGGGGAAAATTCATGCTACGCAATTGTTTAGTATAAACGATATTGTTCATGCAGGACAACATCCTGTCAAATCAGTTGCTTTACCAATTAACGATAAACTCTACAGTGTTCTTGAAGGCAAACTACTAGTTGAGGCCGTTAACTGAGGCCATGAGCTTATAATATAAAACAAGAGCTTTAATTATACAAAAAGAATTGAATACGCTAAGGCTATTGGAAAGATGGATGCCGTGTTTGCTCAATATCGAGAGTAAATGTAATCTTGTGACTGATTAAGTTGCTGTCTGAAAGAGATTTATATTGCATATTGTTATGTTCGTCGAAGTGGCGCTGTAATAGTGATGACATCCAGCTCAAACGCATTATGATTACAACATTGAGACATGCACAACAACAAAATAAACTATTATGCAAAGACGAAAAAAACTACAACTACAAGGGAACACTTAGAGGGAGAACTATGTAGATATAATTAATCCATGCTTAATTTAGTCGTGGAAATATGAAATGTAATAATGTAGGATATTATTGAGTATTATTGGAGCAGCTATGAAAAAATCAACAAAGAAGAGCAGCATTTTTATGGAAAGTGACCCTCTTATCACTCTTATCATAATGGTTGACTGTATACTAGTGGAATTTCGGTGGCAAAGAAGTACTGAGTTGTGCTACAAATATGTGACACAAGTATTTAAGTGGTTATTTAGATTTACCTCCTAGTAAATTTTTGCTAATTTCAAATTTAAAGAAATAGTCCAATTAAAAAATAAACGAGTAGAAAGAAGTAGTCAGCACTGTAACAGAAGCCTATTTGTGAGCACTTTCTGCAATCTTACTTTGTCAGAGAGAAAGGTGAACCCAGCCACCAATTCTTTGGATCGTAAATTTTTCAACTTTCTCGTACTCGGCGGTGGAAAATTTGCTGATCATTCGAAGGGGCAATCACAATTGGCCACAGACATCTTGTGATTTACCACCTTTAGACTTTCTTCTTTGCAACTACGTCAAAGATAAGATAAATGCCACTGACCCTTAATCGATGCAAGATCTCCAAGTTCGAATTAGTGAACTGATCGAGGACATACAGCCGCAAATGTACGAATTCGTGATGAAAAATTTTTTGGAAATAATATGGTCCAGCAAGACTAGCCGTGGCGGATCTTTAACTACTATTGCACATCCTTCTCTTTGCAATTAAATAAACAGCAGATGCTTTCGCTCAATAATATTCCTTTCTTTACATGTGCAAATGAAAACTCTTATTGAAGGAACCTATACAGTACATAACATGACACGCTTTTAGCTCATGCACACAAAACTTTAAATTACATTAGATTATTTTCATTTATAAGTAAAGAAATTTTACAAATTTTTTATTAAAAAGTTCCCTTAGCACAAACTTCTTTCGTCTTTTTTAATTAAAATCTTGCATATGAAAACTTATGTTACCCACTATCAAAAAAATTAACGTGCATGTAAGTTTGTGTGTGTGTGTGTGTTGATTCCTCCCGCTAACCCACTTAAACATTCACGTATTGTAGTAAATTTTCTTGTTGTTGTTGTTGTTGTTGCCGTTATTGTTATTGTTGTTGGGTTTGTACTCCTATCAAACTTGAACATTCTGTAGGTGTTTTATGTTTATAACACCCAACAGTAAAAGATACTATCGGTTTTAATGAGTGTCTACCTTAAGGGTTAAATGTCTAAACCCACAAGCCATTGGTAGCATTAAATTAAATAAAAGAAAAAATGAAAATCGAATGGTTAAGCAAACACATTGCAAAGGCTGCAGGAATGTCCGGCACAAGATAGCACAAAGTTAGTCAGTCCACAAGCAAAACGAAAAAACAAAAAGTTGTATATGAATTGAATGGGTTTTTGTTTTTCAGTTCAATTACGCACCAAATACATTTTCCGATTTTTGGATATTTCATTTATTCATGCATTAATAATGCTGCCGTAGACGCAAAGTGCCAAAAAAGTTAAAATATATGTTCGAAAAGTGAACAAAAATATTAAAAGAGTTATTTGGTTTTTGAACGTTTTCGGCATATTTGGCTTCATTATTACGCACAAAGGATAATAAATTTTTTAAGAAATGAAGTTAAAGTGCTTTTTGTGTTTTTCTGCAGGTGTCTTGAAAGCTTGGCAGAGCATTTATTAATTTAAGGCTTTTGTCTGTCCCTTTTTTTAATATTATGCTGTGATTTTTCAATGCAGGATCTTAGGTGGTCTCTTTAAACTATAGTAAAATATACATTAAATATTATTTTTCACTTACTTATTGGTAAACAGCGGCTGCCCATTTGTCCAGTCCTCGGAGAATATATGCAGTGACGTTTGTCTGGGACCACTTTGCGCGGGACACACTACACGAATGGGCTTTAGTGGTCTACCCGAATAAATCATTAGACGATTTTTCGTATGACATCTCATAGCATCTTCTGATGTGGGATCCACTGGCAAATATGAACCCCATGTTTGTACAAACAAAGATTTCTCTAATGTTTGTGCCTCAATGTACCACGACAGGCCCTCACAGCTTGAATCTTGTGATTTCATGGGATATTTAATCTCATCCTCACCACCAGCTCCTTTCAATTTCAAACGCTTGCGACAATCTGTCACCCGTTTAAACTCGTACGAAGCAAAGAAATTGACATCGGCAAAATCTTCGGAGATATTAAGTTTCGTCACCGTGAAACTCAATTCCATTATTCTTGAATTCGAAACGAATGTTAGAGGTGCATTGCTGTATAAAGCACTGGAGTTGTCGCAGAAGCAACCCATTTGTATTTTAACATCTCGAAAGGGTACATCGAACAGTTTGAGTTCAGTTATTCTACCATCTGGATCTAGTTGATTACACTTCGGTCGGCCAGTATGTAAATCATTGTCTGTGGTACAGGTGGTGCCATCACCAAACGACACATTGTGCAGCACCAGTCTTACTCTCTCCGAGGGACCAGCTTCAAAGCGATATAGACAAGTAAGATTTTTGGCTCCGCCGCGGCCATACAGAAAGACATTACGCGGCACTTGTATATTGCCTTTACGTTTGCGAAAGACTCTTGAGCATAGCAAAGGAACAGGCTCTTCACCACGACGCCCTGGCCACGGCTCACCACCCTGCTCGGTATCAACAAACTCATAGTTGAGAGCAAACTGGGCTGGGAATAGAGCAGTGCCGGTGTGAGTATGAAATTCCAGTTTCTGCAATTAAATAAGAAAATTCTTATTAAATATGTTGTATTTCTAAAAACAAATTCAACAATGTTGTTTCTGTTCTGCCGTGTAAGTTGAAATTAATTGATGTTAAATTTTCCCTTGTTCCTTTGGAATATTGTTTCATGTCCAATTCTTTCTGATTTCAAATATTGCAAACTTTAGTCAAAATATTTATCAATTTGCATTAAAAATCACTAACATCCAATTTGTTCGTAAAATAATCACATTAAATAAATTAATCTGTAAGTCTGAGCTAATTGTTTTTTCCATACCCAATCAAACTTCTAATGAGACGTTATAAATTCCTTTAATCAATATTAATATCAGTTTTAAAGAATCACACAGTAGTTAACAATTTTTATTTATGTTTGTTATATGCAATCGAAGTTTAATAGGAAAAGAGAGTAACGAATTGAAATTATTTTTATTTTATTTTAGAAGTTACATCAAAGCGCACGGTAGTGCGGCAGGCAAATGCACATAGTGTGTATATTGCACGAAATATTTACCCAACAACTTATTAGAAAAATCTAAAATCTATTTGTATTTAAGCCCCTCCAAACCATGGGTTACTTCCATTACAGCTACAAAGCTGAAATTCGGTATACAGATAGGCCACGGTGAACGACTAATAGAGATAAAAGAAGTAACGAATTTCCTCTGATCTCATATTTTTATGTAACACGACCATCTGTTAATTTAGAGTCAACAAAACTTTTATAAAGAAAACTTAGAAAATGGGCATCGGATCCGCACAAAAATATAAATGTTGAAAATAAGGCCAAGTTTCTATCCGAAAGCGCTGATAACTTATTCCGCAGAAGTTTACAGTAATATCGATTCGCAATCACTACATAAGCTTCAAGTAGCCATTAACAGTACAGTAGTATTATTTCTTTACGCATAAGAAATTTCTCATTTTTGCATGGTTTATTATATAGAAAAACTTCGTCATGTTTGTATGAATAACTTGCTTTTGGAACTTCCAACTGTTGTATGACTCTTTTGACACCAAGATATTTATATCAAATTATGATACACTTTACCCTTAAACTTAAAATGTATTCAGCGAAAAAACAGTTTTGCTAAAGCTCTCTTTAAATATTTTTCAAGAAATAATTAATAATACCTTTCTTTCTACTTTATTTACTATCAAAGATTATTTTGTATTCATATTTGTATTTTTTAAACTTATTTTTTTAAATTATGGTATTAGCTAAATTGAAATTGATAATATTACAAAACTTTCCTTATTTTTCGATGTATTTTAAAATTTTTTATGAATTTTTTTTTTTGTAAATGTTACTGAACTATAAAAGAATTATATTCTTCATGTTCTTATGATGAAAATAAATAAATAAAATAAAAACTTCACCCACTAAAAGTATTGATATCAAAAAGGGGACCAAATTCTTAACAGATAAATAGCATTTCATTTCTAGGCAAACTGCTAACTTGACAATACTGTTTCGTTTTTCTAATTCAAAAAATTATTATGGTTTTTAATAGATTTACATCCCTAATATAAGCAAAACGGTGAAGAAAAAAAGAGTGCCTAGAAATGAAATGCTATTTTACTTATCAAGAACTGGGTCCTCTCTTTGATTTCAATGTCTTTAGTGGCCGAAGTTTTTGGACAAGAAATTGGCCTTTTTTCACATTTATGTTTGTGTGCAGATACACTTTAGAAAATAAATTTTATATATCGTTGGGCTGCTGTTAACTCACTCCTTATTTAAACGACCGGCATTTGAAGCATTTATAGCACCGGGCTCAGGCTTTAGCCCTACTAAGGTAGAAAGCATTTACCTCGTATATCTGCACGTATTATTAAATATGCCATAGTCAGCCAACCGATATTTGCAGCATTTATATCGTCAGATTTATACCGTAGTTATACTATTATTATTTTAAGCATTTATGTATATCGCAGAATAGCGTCCTCAACCGCATTACCAAACACTTCCTAGCTAGCCGACTGATTTTCGCAGCTGTTATATTATCGCATACATATCGTAGTTAGCTTATTGAGATTCGAAAGATTTATCAAAAAGCATTGTACAGGGTCAACCAATAGGTTAATACGCTTGCAGCACCATATTATTTTCCATAAATTTTCGATCACCAATTCGCATATTGGCGGCTGTAAGCTCTCGATATTTTTTCAAATTCCAGCTTTGATACTTTGAATCGATTATTTCCAATTGCCCCAAAGAAAAAAGTATAAAAAAGTTAAATCACAAGCTGGCGGTGGCGACGTGGGAGCTCCTCTTCGATAAATCACACGGCCAGGAAACTTTTCAAGCAAAATAGGGATTGTAACATTACTTATGTGGCATAGCGCCGTCTTGTTCAAAATAAAATTCGTTCACTTTAATATCTTCTAATTCTGGTCGTTCAAAATCATTAATAATCGTTCAATAAATCTCAATTCGAAAGAACGAAAGAAAAAACGTGGGGTTTCTTCAGCACTGAAACAGATATATTTATTATAAATTATTGTAGAGAGACGTGTTCGACTTCGATGCTTCACCAGAGAACGACAAATGATACAAAAATAAATAAGTTATTCGAGCGTATATTAAATATTTTCAATACAAATTTTTCTTATCTGTTCAATTTCATTATTATATGTATCGGTGCGCATTTTGTTTTATACCAGTATGTATTCATGTTCATATATATTTAGATCTCTGCACTCCTATATGTAGCGATAGGTACTTCAATGACTATGAGCACATTTATTTTCCAATTTTTGTTTGATAAGTATTGCCAGAAATTTTGTCTGTAGTTGTATTATGGGTTTCGTTGTAATTATTATGAAACATTTCTAAGCAAAATGTCTTAAAGCTGTATTAAAAAATTCGCGTTAACTTCGAAAGTGTACAATTTTTCTTCATCCCTAAACAAAAATCGACCAAAACAAAGCTTGAAAACAGTTCGAAACCTGCAAGAATTTTCACAATTTGCTAATTTTTTACATTCCCTACAATTTTAAGTCTTTTTAGAAGATTCTACGGCTTTTTCAAAACTTTGCAACTTTTCGCAGAATTGCGCGTTTTTGCGATGTTTTATCGAATTTTAAATGATATCAAATATTTTAATTTTCCCAGTGATATGAATTTACTGCGCATTTTCGTCATTTTAGCAGTTCTTTTTCGCAAGTTTTTCACATTCCTTGCATGTGTAGCTTTTTAAAAAAATTGGAAAATTTTGCGAATTTTCGCGATTATCGCGATACGATTTATTGCTTCATTGAATTTTTAAGATTTTATAAAATGATGAACACAGAAAATTTATTCAATATGCATGAATTTCATTGACCTTATTTTGATGCAAAAGTTATTTTTACTCAAAGAGTTAATACCGAATAAAGAACTGCAATTTTTACCTAAGACAAATATAAATTAAACATAAATTATTTCTTATTGTTATATTTCTGCAACCAATTTTATCAAACACTACCACATTTTTTCTTATAGTCATATTCATAATTAGATACACATCGATACATACATATCTATATTTGTACGTATTCCTAGCAATTCAAAAAGCATTATCTATTTATTTATGATCACTGATCGATGTATTGAAAATTGTATACCTTTGTCGTTCACTGTTCTTCACATCAGTAACTCGTCCTAAAATTTGAAAATTGTTCACCAGCTTAAAAAATTCTGGTCCAGAAAATACTTCACGACGACCCAAAATAATTTATTGTACTTTTGCGGACTGTGATTGCGAAATTTTCACAATGGCAACTGTTGTAATGGCCGGCTATTGAAAATAAAAAATGTAATTGGAACTCCTTGTAATATCTAACAACTCGAGAATGCAGCTTCTGAGAGAACATGACATGGCATTCACAGTCGTACTAGCCAACTCACCGCAGTTATCCAACCGGTATCGGTACCATTTTTTTAATCAAACTGTTGCGGAAATGAGCTCGTTAAATCCAAAGCATAATCATGTAGGGAAGAATCCATAGCCGTATTATTGAACATATTTTTCGTAAATGTTATAATGAGCCAAGGCCCGAAATATTGCTCTAGTCAGATTTTATTTAATTAACCGATTAAGTAGCGAAATATCCATTTCGGCGATCAACAGCGTGTAGATTATAACGATCCCAGAACAAAGACAAGACTGCAACGCCGTGTATCAAACTCTTAAAATACCATAATGGATTGAACTAATCCCAAATAGAAAAGAAAATTGCACGTTTCTCAATTATGTCATATTGTACTGTTGTTTGGTCTTTTCTACTATAATGGAAATCATTTCAGCATATCAAATAGTGCATCCAAAGGAATCCTTATAACAACATCTTTAAATCACTTTTTAAGTTTCATATTATCAAGCTGCTAAATTTCTTTTCTTACTCAACTTAAATCCACCAAGAAAACTTAAATCCATCAAGGGATTTGTCACCCTTTTTAGTTAAGAAGAATACCTTAAGGTGTTACACATTTAAATTGCAATTTTATTTACTAGCTCTATTTATTTTCATCTTAGTTTCCAACATTTACTTTCCTAACCATCATAAGTACGTGTTTGTTGCTATTGCCATTGCTATTGCTACTCGCATTTTTATATGAATTCTCAAGCATTCTGTGCTTAATTTTCGCACGTAAATCAAATTTAAACACTTGACTTGATTTTAAGGCCCACAGCAATATAACAAGCACCGGGAATTACATAACATGCGGCATTTACTTTGCCAAAATCAAAATCTTTTAGTTACTGAGCGTAGAAATAGGCAAAAACCAGCAACAACTACAAAATAAGAAGCGTAAATACAGCATGGCAATATAGAAACGTTACGCCTGACAGGATATGCTACACGTAAATGGCAAACATACCGTGTAGACATCATATAGCCGTGATACAATAATGACTTGATTTTTTTTTAGTAGTATATATATATTTTGTTTCGCAAATACGAAAAAGTATTTTAAACGTAGCAAATGGTACTTAAGGACGCAATATAAGGATATTGGTGCATATGCCAGCAAAAGAAAACAAAAATGTATTTTTTTCAAGCAACAAAATATTAAGTAGAAATGTTAACAGCAGCCAAGAAGGGCAACAACAAAAACGCGCCAATTGTAAATTAGAAAAACCAACTAACGAAACTTTTTTCTAAATTTTTTTCTTCTTATTTTGGCTGTTTGGCATACACAAATGTACAGTGTCATTTGCACACCAACGGCGAATAATATGGCAAAAGGTATGAATTTGTTATGTGTATTTAACAGAAAAGCTTCTTAAGGAAATATCTCTTCAATTCCAAGTATATAAAGAACTCATACAATCATAAGGAGTGTTCCGTTTGGAGGTATTTCTAAAAAGTAAAACAAAATAATACATAAATTAAATAAATTCTTTATAATGTTGGCCGTGACTGCACCCCATATGCAATATTATTTGCATTACTATCTGATCCATAAATTTGTTAACGCTTAAAAATATTGTATAATAACACACTCAAATGAAAAATCAATCATTCCGTACTTAAATCAATCGCAAGCGGTGTTGAAAGTTCGGTAATCCCTGATTTACTAGAATCAAATATAGAAAGATTGATTTAAGTACGGCCTTGTTCAAATGCTCAATTTAATTCAAGAATTTTTTAGATGATTCAAGATTTTTCACGTGATTAAAGAATTTTGTACTCATTTTAAGGAACTCCAGGATTGGTTATCTAACGTAATCCCGTTTTGGGCTTGATTAAAGCACATTTTCTTGTTATTTGTATTCAAATTTTGAGTACGACTCGTACTTAAAGTACGTAGAAAATACTTGCATTTAGTACGGCGTTTTTCTTTCTGTGCAAGTATTCAATCATTTTTTTCACAAATCCCACAACTGATATTTAAAAAAAAATAATATTATTATAGATTTAGTTACACGTCTTATGCAGAAACCCGTCCACTGTCAAGCCTTTCAATGGGTTATATTTTGTTTAAAAATTTTTGTCTATTTCAGAAACCCAGTAAATATTGTGTTCGTCTTGAGGTAACGCTGCACATTCAACTCAAACTCTGCAAGCCAAAAGTAAAACATATGTGTATAACCTGAAAATCAGGGATATGTTTATTGCAGTTTGCAAAAATATATTTTTACAAATACATGGTGTCTCTGGAAAACGAGTTGAAAGTTTTTACTGCCTAATAGTGCGGAATCGAACATCTGGTAATATGAGAGGCAAAAATCGTAGTGGAAAATGCGATTGATGGCAACGTTCATATTTTTTTGATGAAATCCTCCAGTGGTCTACGACCCAAGCCAAATTCAATATCGACTCAGTGTATGAAGATGGGAAGAATTAAAACTCGAACAAATAGGCTGGGCCTATATGTACGTTTATTATGTTTGATTTTATCTCGTTTGTTTTCTTCATATTGTGTTTATCATTTAACGGATATTTTTTAACCTTTTTCTATGATTTATAATAAACGTAAGAATAGTATATTTTCTTTTTTAACAATCTATAACTGCTTTTAAAAATCAATATTACAGCCAGTTTTTTTAATTTTATTTTATTGCAGAAACCCGTCAAGTACAAAAATTAAAAAAAGTTAAATTTTTAAAATTAACTTTAAGCATTATTTGTTTTTGAAATTCAATAAGACACATTTTAGTTGTTTCCCAAGCCAAAACCTTTACTAGTTTAAAAATTAAGATGTCATGTTAGTTTTCCGATAATTTAAAAAAACCCATTTGATGGATTTCTGAAATAAACGATTCAATTATATTATTATGGGATGGGATGCCGTTAGACTCCTGCCCAGATCCCGGGGTTTCTTGCAGACAAGCCGAAAAAACTGGAAGACTTTGTGTTTCTTTTATTAATTTCAAAATGGGAGTACGAGTCATTTAAAAATGTAATTTAATTGGATTAAGTATGATCAAATGAAACAGTGAGCACTCAGTCTTACTACTTTTAGTTTGCTGATAAAGTTATATCAAATTGTGAATGCCAAAATAACTCTGTTGCATGGTGTAAGCCCTGCTATATTTCATAATGGGCATGGATGTCGGTCGTAGAGTATCTGGGACCTTTACAATGCTCTGAAATAATAATTCAACTTATCATCAAAGGATTTTTTTTCGTTTCGTTGCGTTTGATTTTATAAAGCTCTTATGAGGCCATCCAGGTAAGATAAATATACCACAAATAAATGAATATGCGTGAAGTAGAACAGGTCTTCTTAGCAACAGTAATCGAAACAATATTGGCCAAATTCTTTCATGGCGTTTTCTTTTCTAGAAAAAAGTGCAAAATTTTTTGCCCTTTTTATTGAAAATTTGCAATATAACGATTTTTTGAAATAGTGAGTTTATTAGAAATTATTGTGTCATCACCTACGGGGCAAAATTTTTATCTTAAGAAAACTTTGAATAGCAATTTTTGATAAGAATGAAATGACATTTTTTAGAAAAGAAAACGGCATTAGAATTAAAAACCGACTTTTCCTTAAAATTAAGGTTTGAAATACAGCTAACAAATAGTTTGTAGACGCTATAGCAACCGGTGCACCATGTTATGCACTACGAGAACAAAACTAAAAAATTTTGACACAACTGGAGCCATTTCTTTGGTTAAAAATCGTTTACGAATGTTGTGTTGTACCTTATACGGAAACACCATTTACCTTGCATACATAAACTGGCAGCTTCTTTTGACCTCCTAGAGTTCTCTCCTAGCAATATTCTTCTATGGTTTTTTCATTTGTTTCTTCCTAATTCAACAGTATTATTTGCATTTTATCTTCTTCTTCGAAAATGAAAAATATTTGAAAAAAAATAAACATAGAAAAATACTAGAAACTGCAAGCATAAAATGAATGTCTTCATGTTTTTAGCGGGAAGAAGGAGTTAACGTGAGCGACTATTAATAGGAGGGTGCGTACGCAAAGTGAAAACCTATTGTTTTGCAGAGATATTTGTGCGTCTGTCCGCCTATGCAGTTATCCAGTCTGCTGTCTCGTGGGCTGACAGTTGAAATTTTTCCAGTATATGTGTTACTATGAGCGCTATAACGACGAATACTAAATATAACAGATTTTTTATTTGTGCTATATATTTAGTATAATTTAATATGGTATTAATTTTCAAATAAATAAATCTAAAAGTTCTACCTTGCGGATCGTAGCGTTTACTCCAGTAGGGATCGCTATTATCAATATCTTTTTTTAGTGACTGTTTTTGACGGGGCTGTTAATTATCTCCTCTATTATTTAAAACCGTTCTTGTCGTCATTATGGCAGATGCAACACATACCAAAAGAGGCGTAAGTTGGAGACTGCAGGGATATTTGGAAGACCTTGACTCCGGAGACGACATTTGTATGAAAATACGCTCCGTGGGATAAAGGAAATGTCCGCAAGAGTTCGACTAAAAATTAAGCCCAAAAAATTAAAATATTGCGCATAAATGGATCAACTATTCAGTCATTCCTTTTACGGCACCAACCTGTAGAAGATAAAATTTCTTTCGTTATTTCTATTGATGTGTGAAAACCAGATTGAACAAGTGTAGACGTGCTTTCGCTATGCTAAATCTTTAATGGCAATTCACCCAGTTATCTACCAACACCAAACTCAGAATCTATAATTTCAACGTGAAGTCTGTATCGCTGTATGGCAGTGAATCTTGCAATACTGCACGAAAAAACATCAGTAGCATACAAGTGTTTGTAAACAAATGCCTCCGTTCGTATGTACTGGCCTGAAAAATTAATAGCATGAATCTTTGGAGTGCTGTAGCACCAAATACCCATCCAATTGGGGATATGTAGACGTGAGTGGCGCTGGATTGGCCATACTTTTAAAAAGCCACCCGACAACATTAGCAGAGTGGCCATTGACTGGAATCTTTAGGCTAACGACATATTGGAAGGCCTGATCATACTTGGAGGATCAGCTGGATACCGAAATAAGAATTTCAGAATGCAGTTGGAGAGAAATAAAACATATTGCAAATGAAAGAGATGATTGGAAGAACTTTGTTGTGTCTCTATGAAACGATTTCATTGAACTTTTTTCACTTTTTTTATGAAACTTTGCGTTAATGTAGTGAAAAATTTCATTGCAAACATGAACGTTTTCAATTTCCGGTCTTTTTAAGTTTTCACAGTGCATTGAGTTAATGATATTCGTTTCTAGGCTTAAATAAATTATCATTTTAACAAATTTATAGGAATATGTGCAATATTTATCTTTTCGAAAGACAAACAAAACTCTATAAATATGTGGTCATATACATAATGAAAATATTTTGTAAAGTAAAAGCTTATGATACAGCAACACAAAACATTAATAACAATTATTCATCATTGTTTTCGAAATCGACCAAATAAATAATTATTATATTTGGACAAAACATTTGCCTAAATTTACAATATATTTGTGCTGCAAAAAGAGTCTTGATTTTTTTTCTTGATAAAATAACGAATGTAGCTAAAAATATTTCCCGGATTTTAATAAATAATTGTCTTTTTCATTTTAAAATCAGTAAAATAATTGTAAATTCAAACCGATTTATTTACTTCGTGCAAAGAATTTTGTTAAATTCGGCAACTTATTTTACAAAAAAGAAAACCAAGTTTTTGTTGTTGTTTTAAGCGTATATAAACAACTCACGCTTTTACAGAAAATTTCAAGATGATTTTAAAGAAATATTTGTCAGCATTTTATTTAGTTTTCACCGTGCCGCGGCAATAAGGCCTTCGCTCTTAAAGACAAATTTCATAGAAGCAATGGAAGAATTCATTGTCTCAATAAAGAGATTTCTTTCTGCGTAAAATCTTACAGTCATACCTAAATCAGATCATTGTGTATCGCGTTACCGATAGGGTACGTATTTGCAGTACATTCAGAGTAATTTTTTTTCTTAGAATATATTATAAATACGTATCCTGTTGCTAACGCGACGCTCAACGCTCTGATTTAGGTATGACTGTTAAAGAGATACACATAAGAGCCTTGAGTGCATCCAGAGTATTTGCAATAATATCGAGCGCATTAATCTCAGAAAGGAAGCTTTCGTTCTCACTGTGCTAATAGCACCTCCAATTATGAGGCATGGTTAGCCTTCGCATCTTGCAAAATCTTGTCCACTGCACTTAGTATAGTTTCAAATATATTCACCTGCGCCTGATTAAATTAACTTAGTTGGTCACATTAAGTATATGCTACTAAAACTTACAGTAGTTTCTCATCGTTATTTGCAACGCTTCTATCTAGTGCCAGCCGAAATGCTGGCAGTCACTACAAATGTAACTTAATATTTTCCGAGTTGGAAAATTTAAAAAAAATGTTTTTTTGTTTACGCGGTCAACGCGACCGCTTCTTTATTTGTATTATAATTACAAAGTGAGAACTAAACTAGAACTAAAACTAAATTCCCAAATACACATAATTTATATAAACTTAATTGATAGCGATATTTTATTCTTATTAACTTTATTGCGAAATACTTATTGACCTAATTCACAAATAAGTGAGAATTGCATTATTTGCTTTCTTATTAATTGATTACAAGGTATTTTTTTATTAACCTAATTAATTGCTTAAAGCATTGCAACTTACTTCCGCGTTTAAAAAGATGAATAAACAAAATTATTAAAGAATAGAGTTTATTGACTTTGTTTGTGTTAACTCTTCCCTTCTTAAGTCGATTGTCCCCAATCGGGGTGGCTTAACAGGCGAGTTAGTGAGCTGAGATGTTGTAAGCTGTAGAAATGGCCCACATGCACTTGTACTGCTTGCAACATTGTCTCGAAGCTGAGATGTGATATGAAATTTCTGTTTATTATTGACAAAATAGTAGCAAATTAACATGGTTATGGAAATAAGTATTATTATTGCAATGTCAGAACTTAAACTTATTATATGCGTATTTTTATTTTTATTAATTAATAGGTTTATTTTATTCTCGTTATTTAATTGATTTACATACAAATTTTCTAGTTTCAGATGCAATTTATTAACATTTTTCTTTTCTCTGATTTTTGTCATCAAATTAGGCAAGATAAAGGTTTCATGTATTTTTAAATTAATATTAGTGTATGTTGTATTTAACGTGTTGATTTTACAATTTTCAAACTTAATAAGGAAGGTCCCCTTAGGGTTGACCTCTAGTTTGTTACAAGCTTGAGTAATGGTTTCGTTAAAGTTTTTAAATATTAGTATTCCAGGCATTACCTCTGTAACAGAGGATTCTTGCACTGTTTCTAACTCACATTGTGCTTCTTGGAACTTCAAGATGCTTTCCACACATTTGTCTTCTATTTTGACTAAACTTTTTTCTAAATCATCTTTTATATCTTTATTAAAAATGTTATTATTATGATCAACTAATATTTCATATTCGCTTAAAACTAAAGATTTATTAATGGCATTAGGAATGGGTACAAATTTTATTTTGGATAGGGTGTTACTGGAGAATTGGGGTATCAACAAGGTTAGGATAATATTGTTAGCTTCGGAAATTACTGCAATTTTCATTCTGCTATAACTGTCAAAGTCACTAATTAGACTGATTTCCTTATCTGTTAGGATGTCGGAAGGAACAATGCCCAATTTGCAAGAGAATATGATTTGTCCGATTCCGTCAATATGGTTTCGCAAGAGGGATATGTCGTTGTCAATTCTGTATATCTGTTCGATAAATTCTACTTCGTCTTCCAAGGTTTTTATTCTGTTTAGTGATTCGTCGTTAAATTTATTTATGTAACTACTAATAATCATCTGCTGCTTATTTATATGGGTTGTGATATTTTTAATCTCTTCTGCCATACCGTTATTGAAGTGTATGAGTTCATCTAATGTCTTATTGTTAGTTTGGTCGTTATCTTGTAGGTCCGCTATTGCTTTATTTATTGCTTTCTCGTCATCACTGTCCATTGATCCTGCTATATATTTCAGTCCCTTTCCTAAAATGTTTACTAGACCTCGTTTTTGTTTCGAGTGTACGTGGAGGTTGTTTACTTTGGCTTTCAATAAAATAAGGTTTTTATTTATAGTCTCTAGAAGTCGTTTGTCTTCATAAGTCTGGGTTGTCAATGTTTTTATATTCTCAGATAGTAAAAGTATGGTTTCGTCGTATGTAGTCACGTTGATGAAATGCAATACCTTGTCGTATCTTCCTATTGTCTTTACTTCTCCAATTTTAATGGGGATATAACCATTGTTGTTATTCAAATCGTGTATGCGGAATTGTTGTGCATTTGCCGCTATGGCTATTGCTAAAATAATCGTTATGGTTCGCATGTTGAGCCTCTGGAAAGAAAGAAATTATCGTCTGAATACAATGGGTTTCTAAAACTGTCTAATGTTATTTTTGTGTACTATTCTTCCTGTTTTTGTTTTTACCGTGGTGTTGTAATTTTCAGCGACTATTTCCTTTTTGTACCTAGCCGATAGTTTGTTTCCTACTCTCCTATTTATTTTAACAAAAATTTCTTCTCCCTGAGAATATTCCTTTGGGGGTGAACGATTTGCATTGTGGTAGGTCAAGTCAGCTTGCTGCTTTTGCGTGAGTTTTTGTATGGTTTCCTTTCTTTCCATTTCGAGCAGTGCGGGATCACTACTGACACGTCTGCCGAAAAATATTTCCAATGGTCTTTTCCCTGTGACAGTATGTATAGAATAGTTATATTCTTTCACTGATTTTTCTAGTAGTTCCTGAAAAGATCGGTGTGTTTGTTCTGACTGTATACAGCGCATAATCTCTTGGAGTGTAGAGTGGAAACGCTCCACTTGACCATTTGAGCTACTCGAGTATGGTGCAGTTTTAAATATTGAAATACCAAATTCGTTTTCTAACATAAATCTTATTGATTCTGAGTTAAATGATTTCTCATTGTCTATCACTACTTTTTCGGGCATAAGGGAGAAAAGAATATCTCTTAAGGGTTGTCTTATATCTTCCGTTGCCTTCGAACTTATTGGTTTTGCAATTGCATACTTTGAAAATTTGTCTAATGCTGTTAATAGCAATTGTTTCCCTATTATAAGTATATCCATATGGACTATTTGTCCGGGATACTGGGGAATTGGAGTTGGTTGTATTTGAGGCTTTGGAGGATGCCTCTCGTATTTATTAATCTTACAAATTGTACAGTTTTTAATAATTTTTTTGATTTTATTGGTCATTGACGGAAAATAGTATTTTTCTAATACTTGTATTTTATTTTCCTTGCAGTTTCTGTGGGCTCTGTTGTGATATGCTATAAGTATTTCTTCCTGCTCTTGGCTATTTACTATATCTTCTACCATTACTTGTGAAAACCTAATCTTATATGCGCTGAAATGTAAAGGATATAGTTGCTGGATTTTTCCCATAATATCTTCTTCGGTTTTAATGCAGTTTATAACGGATGGATTGAGGTAACGTTTTAAGATGCTGAGTAATGTAGATTCTGAATAATAGGGTTCGGTGACTATATGTCTGTGATATGTAGGAAACACTATTTTAAATTGATATTCTGACCTTACATCGATATTCAGGAATATCTGGTTTTTGAAAGCATTAACAGGTGTTTCTACACTAATTATGAGCCCATGAGAGGAACTATCATCAGAGTTAGTAGCAATTGATAAGGAATTTAATGGTGATTCCTGCGGTGGGATTCTAGATAGGGCATCGGCCACAACATTCGTTTTTCCTGGCTTGTAACAGAGTTCATAATCGTATTCTTCAAGTATAGACTTCCATCTTTTCATTTTACTGTTATTTTTGTTGCTGAGCGCATATGTCAGCGGTTGGTGGTCCGTGTGAATTTTCACTTTCTGTGAACCATACAGGTAGTTTCTAAAAGCGTTTAAGGCCCATATAATAGCTAACATTTCCTTCTCGTTAGCGGCGTAATGTTCTTCAGCTTGGCTTAATGTTCTTGAGATAAAGGCTATGGGTTTTCCACCTTGAGATAGAACCGCTCCAAGTGCAAAATTAGAAGCATCAGTTACTAACTCAAACTCTTTGCTGAAGTCCGGATAAACAAGAATTACATCCTCGGAGATAAGAGAATACTTGATTTTCCTAAAGGACTCAATGGCTTCTTGGTCAAAGAAGACCTCAACCTTTGCTGACTTGTTTTTGGAGGTACGACCCCCTTCCCCTCTTAGAAGGGATGTCAAGGGTTTTGCGATTTTGGCGTAGTCTTTAATAAATCGCCGGTAATACCCTGACATACCCAGAAAACTACGGAGTTCTTTTAATGTTCTAGGTTGGGGAAAATTAGCAATTGCCTCAACTTTGGTGCGATTAGTTTTTATACCATTTTCAGATATTGCAAAACCCAGAAAGTCTACTTCCTTGTTGAAAAATTTACATTTATCGAGTTGGATTTTCATATTAGCGTCCTCCAATGTCTTAAATATTTTACTTATATGTTGGAAGTGTTCTTCTTCTGATTTACTGAATATGATAATATCGTCGATATAGACGTAGCAACATACCCCAATGAATTCTCGTAATATATCGTCGAGAGTACGTTGAAAGATGGACGGGGCATTTTTTAAGCCAAACGGTAGACGCGTAAACTCGTATTTAGCATTTTTAATTGAGAACGCGGTTTTCTCAATGTCAGATTTTTTTAGTGGAATCTGGTGAAAAGCACTTTTCAAATCAAGTACAGAAAAAAACTTACTGGCACCGAGTTGGGAGATTACCTCTGATATCTCGGGGATTGGGTACCTGTCTGCGATAGTAATTGAGTTCAATTTTCGATAATCTATCACCATGCGGTATTGTTTATTTCCAGTTGAATCTGCCTTCTTTGGGACAATCCAAACTGGGGAGTTAAAGGGTGATCTTGATGGTCTTATGATGCCATCGTTTAATAGTTTTTTAACTTGATTTTCTACCTCTGTTTTAAGAGATCCGGGGTATGGGTAGAATTTTGTATATACTGGAGAATCACTTGTGGTTCTTATTTCGCCTACAACTTTTGTAGTATAGGTAAGCTTTTCATCCGGTTCACTAAAAAGATTAGGATGAGCGTTTAGTATTTGTGTCATTTCTCTTTTTTGTTCCGCGGGTATGCTGTCTACATTTATAGCATTTACATGTTGAGTGGGGAGTTGCTTAAGATGCACTTTAAACCCGTTTTTCAGTAACATATAGTGTTTATGTGTAAAAATAGTAGCTTCCAGCTCTCTAAGGGTATCGTTACCTAGAATACCGTCGAATGTTTCTAACGAGGGCATTAAATAAAATTTTATTTCTTCTTCAATTTTAAAAAGTTTTGCGTATGTGTGTTCACTTATTTTAATATCTCCTACGATAGATTTTGCAAAAAAAGGGCTTTCATTAGGGATGCGTTTTTTTACTAAGTTTGGTTTTATATAATTCTTGCTAGAGCCCGTGTCTACTAAAAATTTTAAAATATTCCCGCTCTCCGTTTTCACTTCAAAGTAAGGCAACGAAGAGCTTATCATGCTAAAAAATGAATATCGCTGGGCTCTCCGTATTGCCTATTGTCATCATCGGTCTGCCTGCTTCCCATTTCTTTCGTGTCTATGTGAAATGTTCTCTGATTTTTATACTGTTGTTGATGACCGAATTGGTTTGGCCTTTTACCAAAAAATTGGTTCTGATGAGGTCTGTTCATATAGTTCACGCGATGTGATCGCAAACTCTGATCCACATCCATTGGCTCTGGACGAGGTTGCGGCTTCGGTGGGCGAGGGGGATTACTATTTATTTGACCTCTCTGGTGCGACTTATGATTCCAAGGTTGACTTGTACTTGGGATATGGGCTAAATGGGGATAAAATGTTTTGTTTTGCGAGTTTCCTAAATTTCGTCTAGGTGGCAATTGTGGGGACTGATTTCTTCTTGCGTTATTGGCATGGCTTGCACGAAAATTTTGATTTTCTAATTTCAGGCACAAGTGAAGTGCTTGAGGTAAATCAGTAGGTTCTCTTATTCCTAACAGTCGTGGCAAGTCACCGTTAAGACCCCTTACGAAGGTATCTAAGGCTTTGTCCCTATATGACCGTGTGAGCAAGTTTAATGATTCATTGCCCATTTCGAGGCACCCTAATTTGTTCAATATCAAGGAAAGATGGTTGTATACCTGTTGATAGAAATCTTGGATGCTTTTATTCCCTTGCACCAACGTTGTCATTTGGTACTCAAGGGTGGATAAATCACGCTTGTCGCCATAATGCGTTATTAAGCATTGTGAAATTGCTCGCCAGTTCAAAGGTGTGTTGTATGATTCCAATGCCACGTCGGCATTGCCAGTTATTTTATTTCTGATTACGCTTAGTATTCCGTAATACTTAGGCGTACCTTTGATCGATTCATAGATATTTAGAATTCGTTCAACGCTTTTTTTCCAAGAATTGAATTCTCCAGGCTGCCCAGAGAATTCCTTTAAACATTTTACAACGTCAGGTATTTTGTCCATGTCAGTTAGGTTATCTGCCTGTCTAGTTATTCGCTGGTCACCTACGTCCGCCAAATTAACAGGAGGATTAATAGTGTCCTGTATTACCTGTGGTCCTTGTTGTCTCAGAACGTCAGAAGCTATATTTGATATAAGGGATCTTAAGTCCTCTAGGCTTAATTGAGCATTCCCTGGGGAAGGATCATTGTGTGGAGGTAGGATTGGGGGACGTACTAAATTATTTTGATTTGCCATTGTATTTTTTTTTATATATATTTTTTTTTTTTATTTTATGTACTATGTATATTTTTCAATAAAATTTCTTCGAAAAAGGATAAATCTTCTACTTTACACAAAATATTTTAACCTTAATATTTGAGATATCTTTTTTTCTTACATTCACAAAAATTCTTTCTTAACTTTAAATCTACCTTATATTTCTGGATCTGTAGGATCGCCTCTGATGCAGGTGCCTTCGTTTGACTCACAAAAATAGTTTCAGATCTTGATGAATTCTGTTGATACTATGGTCTTAGCTCTGGTTGATTTTCACAATATTAGATTCAAAAAAAATGGTTTTAGATCTGGATTCTGGGGATGAGTTCTGTTGATACTATGATCTTAGCTCTGGTTGATTTTCATAAAAATGGTTTTAGATCTGGATTCTGGGGATGAGTTCACTGCACTTCCTTTAATTAGTTTTTCTTTTATTTCAGAGTTTTTCAAATAATGTTTTTATATCTTTTTCCGCGCAAATACGTTTTCGTAGTTAGCCGTTTGATTACATTCGGTCACTTGATTACATTTAGTCACTTCACATTTAGTCACTTGATCACATTTAGTCACTTGACCCTTTTTTAAGGATATTCCTTGTTTTTTTTCGTTCTTTACGATAATGGCTGGCACATTGTATGCCTCCTTTTTACTTTTGCTACTAAGGAGCCTTATTATCGATTTATATGTTTTAATTCAGACGCCAGTTTTAAACGTACCGGACCGGCCGAATGGTGCTCGGGCGCCACTTAATATTTTCCGAGTTGGAAAATTTAAAAAAAATGTTTTTTTGTTTACGCGGTCAACGCGACCGCTTCTTTATTTGTATTATAATTACAAAGTGAGAACTAAACTAGAACTAAAACTAAATTCCCAAATACACATAATTTATATAAACTTAATTGATAGCGATATTTTATTCTTATTAACTTTATTGCGAAATACTTATTGACCTAATTCACAAATAAGTGAGAATTGCATTATTTGCTTTCTTATTAATTGATTACAAGGTATTTTTTTATTAACCTAATTAATTGCTTAAAGCATTGCAACTTACTTCCGCGTTTAAAAAGATGAATAAACAAAATTATTAAAGAATAGAGTTTATTGACTTTGTTTGTGTTAACTTGTATAAAGAAAAACTCTTTCGTGTAATTTAATTAGAAAGTTGAGAGTGACTCTTGAGCTGCACATACTTTTTTTGATGTTGCATTTTGATCGCCTTTAGCAGAAGCAATGACAGTGTACTAAAAGTAAGTACGTTTTCGCATGTATGAGTGTTTGTGTATGTGCGTTTGTGTATGTATTTTGTAGCTGTATGAGTAAAAGTATGGCCACATCACAAGTCTTAGTGGTTGTTTGCCTATTTGCCATGTATATAGACTTTATCCTTAACAGGACAACTTTATGCTGGCAGGCTTATACTATTAAATATATAATATTTTTATAAAAATATGTGCTAGTCCTAGTCCTTACCATACGATTGTTACTAAACAAATTTTATTTCTCTTTTTGCGCCATGATGCTGATGATGTTACTAGTCTTTTTTAATGCATATTTTTGAAATAATTTCAAATTTTATTTATTTTTTATTTATTTTTTTTTTATTCCAGCAAATAAGAATCTTTAATTTTTTATCTCTCCCTTGTTGTGGATTTTCTCTGCCATTTTATTGCAAACATTTGCATATTTACTCGTTATTACCTCCTGTTTCTCAGCATGATTTTTTTAATATTTTATTTTGGCTGCCATCTTTACTGACGTGAGAGTATGTTTATGTATGTGTCAATACAGAGAGCTCCAGCAATTGAAATGTTAGTTAAAAGTACTGCAAATATTTTAGTAGTTGTGTGTGAAATACATTTTTCGTGTAAAAATAAATATATAAAGTTAAATTGTATAATAAGGATTTTCGTTTTTCCAGGCTGGTTCTTTGCCCTGAGTTTTTTAATTTGTTTCAAGTTTTTTTTCCAATTGAGTGTAAAGAAAGACATATACAAGTGGTAATTGAAGCAACTAATTTTATAAATTTTCTATTTAAATCAAGATGTAGTTTTATTTATTTTTAATGCTGGTACTCGTATATTTTCCCCCGGTATAATTGAGGTTACGCTTATTTGGATTAAAAGTGAAGGTAAATAAGAGTGGCTGCAAAATTTTTTTTTGTATTTATTCGTAATAAGGTTAAGGTAAAGTGTATTAAAAAATAAATTTGAAAGTGTCTAACTAAATTACGTTAATAAATTACTTATTGAGGAATATGATTAGTATTAAAAAAATAGATAAAGCTGCAAAAAAAGAAATCTTTAAAAACAGAGAGAAGTATCGCGTTTAAGGTACAGAAAATATAGTGTCTATATGTAGAAAGGAATATACATTTTTATTAAAATGGCTTTTTTAATTTTATGTTTACTTGTTTGTATAATTGCTTGTGAGCTAAAGAATGCTCTGCTAGTAAGATTAGTTATATGAAATATTAACAGAATCTTGCTAAGCTCCTGGATATATGTATATATTTTTAAAATTTCAATTAATCGCTGTTGTTTTAAGCTAAACACCGAATAATTCAAAAGCCTTTTGAATTTCTGCCCTTCTGTAAGATCTTTGTTTTTGCCTTCCAAGGAACAGCTACTGCAAAGCAATACCTCGCCTTTCTAAAAGTTTCGGTACACATTCAAACTTCCCTTGGAAGAAGTATTTGTCTTTTTGCAAATAACAGCAAAAGTCTGCAAAAGCCATTATAAAAAAATGCAGAAATTAAAACAAAGACGTTTAATACTCGATCGGTTTGATCAGTTGAGTTTTTAGAAAAAGAAAGCTAAAAATGTAAGATTTTGCTGTTGCTGCTGAAATGGAACAACTTTTTGAGACCTTAAGTAAGACCCTTTTAGCAAGGCTTAATTCAAAACGCTTTTAAAAGGTTTTCGTTACAAGATGTTCCTTCTATCATGCAACACACTGAAGACTTTTATGTTACACATTCTACGGAAGGCCTTTCGATGGAAGCTCTCTCTCAAGCCTTTTAGGATTCCTTCAAGATATGAGTACGGAGTGGTGACTTTGTTAGCGTTAAATAAGATCTTCTAGAAGGCCTTTTTACAACTGCATTTTTCCCCTTGGTAGCGTTAAAGTTATGGGTGTGTGTAATTTTTTTTAACAAACAAAAACTGCGAACACCCTGGAACTATTTTGAAAATTAAGTTGTCGATAATGGATGGCAACCATGCCTCAGTTATGTTGTCAGTAGCTGCAGACGTTATTACACATGACCATTGGCAACTGAGTGAGCTGGCAAAGCAACTGAAATTTGGTTTCTCTCTCCAAACGACTTATTAAGCTGTTAGGTTTATAATAAATTTAATATAATTAGTTAATTAAAAATTTTTAATTACAATTATGATCAGAATGCAGTAAAAATTGGGAGCTATTTCTAAAATTACTTTGCCTAAGTTTGTTGTTAATAGCGTTTTAATCCTGGAAGAGTTTCGATGTGGTTTCATATATCATTTTGTTAGAATTTCTTAAATATTATGTTAGATAAAAAAACTTTACCTTGCCTAACGATAAGGTCTTGACTTTCAAAGTCGTATGCTGCAAGAGCATACGAGTACAGAAAAACATTTTAAATTATGATCACAATGAAGCTGGTAATAATTTCATCACTTTAACTTTAAGTGCTGTGGCAAATTTTTTTTTTATCTTGGACCAGCACTCAGGAGATGACCCCTACACATGCAATGCATTGTGCTGGAACTAGTGGAAAGGGATAGTGATAGCTATGACAGGAGGTGAAGCTTCATTCGTTCTTTACAACTCTGCTTTTTTTTTTGCACGTTTTGATTCGTAGAGCAGTCTTGCAGCGCCTCTGGTGTCGAGGAGGAGCATTACGAAGTTTTTGAAGCTGTGCTTAGTAGCCACTTCTTTATTAATTATTTTACTTCGCCGTTGATTGTGCTACGAAGTATCAACGAAGGAGGGCGCTCTGATGTTACATTGGTATTAGTATCAGCTGAAGCTGGTACTGTTCAGTGACCAGTGACCATGCCTTCGCCACTGAAACCTTCCGCCAACAACTGACAAAAGGCACACTAATGCACATCAGAGAAATGCGTCGTCTGACACTGGGTTTGAACCCAGGTCCTTCGCTGCAGAAACATGCATACCTCCCATAAATTCTTGATGTGAAAGATTTAATTTTAGCAAAAAAAAATTAAAAGAATTCTGCGAATATTATATATTTTTTGGAAAATAATGCGGCGTGAAATTTCAGTCCAATTAGTACAGGGAATTGCTTACCTTCCATACATCCTTATCTTTTTTTATAAATTTTAGTTTACCTACAACTATAATAATCATGCATTAAAACTTAGAAAATAATTCTAAAATCTAGCTGTGCATTATATCAGTGCTGTATTTTATATCGATCCCTACAGTGATTTTTTAATTAAAATTTCTATAAAATGTTAAATCGTATTCGAGAGGTATTGTACGCGTGTGTAATAATTATATAGTTTAATAAGGATGATTGAAATTTATATTATTAATTTGTAACGTATTAAAATTTAATGTTAATTAAGTTTAATTATTGTTAAAACTTATTTTTATGAAAAATTTTTTATATTAGAATTTTTCAAAATTGAAATATTTTTAAATTGTGTTTTTTTTTATTAGAGATTCTTATAAAACCTCAAAATTACGAAATAAAAATTAATTTAGAGCTTTGGCCATAGATGGTTGGTTGGTTTACAGGGCTGCCGTCTATACGTAGGCATTGCATTAGAATCTAAATGATTCCTTTTTGCAAAAGGCCATTGGACTGGTTGGTGTCAACCTAAGTAAAACCGTATCTAAGTACTCGGATACGGTGATTGGTACTAGATCCAGATCGTCGCAATGAGAAATTAAATAATATAGCTCAGCCAAATCTCTGATAGGTCTGAAAAAAATTTGAATATGAAATAAATGCAAAATAGTACTGCGCCGAAACATTTTATTTGGTATTTTATTATTAAAGAAAATAAACTTCTGTCTAGTTCTAAAAAAAAATAATTTTGAGTCTTTTGTTTTTCTTGAAACATTTTTTTTAAACTCTATTTTAAGTTGACTGGTATTGTTTGGCGCAATCTCAAATCTAACTTTACCAATGACTTTTTTATTAGAAATTTTTGTTAAAAATCAAATTATTTTTGCTAAGAAAGTTATATTGTAAGATTTTTAATCACTGAACAATTTTAAAGGATCAGTACTGATTTCGAGGACGCTACACTATCAACTTAATTTCAACTAAAACCTGAACAGTTTTAATAATTTCGGATAAATATTAGTGTATTTTCTTATCGTAAATCGTCGTTAGATGGAGACCATGAAAAAAGTTTTTTTTAGCTTGGCTGTAACATACTTTTATCAAAATAATATACTTGATTTTTGAATCTGTCAATACCAACATCATAGATGAAGAGGTACGTTGTAAAGGGTCCGCCATCTAACGTTTTTTTCAACTAGTGCTTATTTCATGTCTGATTTGACAGATAATTAGTTTAATCCTTCCGCTGAACGAATATGGTTGTGTATACGCTTAAACAATGCTTCGCTAAGTGGGCCTGCGGTTGACTTACAGAACATGCCGATTTTGCCAAAAAAATCATCTTTTCAGATGAAGCTCATTTTGATTTTGGCGGGTATGTAAACAAGCAAAATTGTCGCATTTGGGGCACAGAAAACCCGCACGCATACATTGAAAAGCCGACGCACCTAAAACGAGTCACTGTTTGGTGCGGATTTTGGTCCAGAGGCATAATTGGGCAAGGAGTGGCCGTTACAGTCAATGGCGATCGTTATCGGGCCATGTTGAACGAATTTTTGTTCACAAAAATTGAAGAGGAGAATATTGGCAACATTTGGTTTCAAAAGGACGGCGCTACGTGCCACACAGCCGAGGCTACACTCGATGTTTTGCGCCCTGTGTTTGAAGATCGCATTATCAGCCGCAGAGCTGATGTCGTTTGGCCACCTCGGAGCTGCGATTTGACACCTATTATTTGTAGGGTGCCAAAGATAAGTGTTACGCCGACAAGCCAGAGACAATTGACGCTTTAAAGGACAATATTGGTGAAATACAGCTGCACACAATCGATAATGTGCTTAAAAATTGGACCGATCGTGTAGGCTACTGCATGGCCAGCCGAGGCAGCAATCTGAATGAAATTATTTTTGATTATTAACCGGAAGGAATGTACTTTCAAATAAAAACAGAAAATTGAGAAAATATTCAGTAGCTTTTTTTTATAGCATTTGCAAAGAAAAGAAGTTATTTGGCGGACCCTGTACTACAAATGGAAATTCCAATAGTATCCGCTCTACTTTTAGTAAAAATTTCGGAGCCATACTTTTTAATGAGTTTGACTATTGTAGTATGATTCAAGAGAAATATCTTGCCGATGACATTTCAGGTGTGAGTATAATAAAATTTTGCTCGTGACACATCATAACGTTCAATATCAATAAGATTGCACATCGCAATCGCGATATATTTTCAGAATCATTGAAATATATCAAAAGAAACAAATCAAAATAAAAATGCAGCACAGAGGAGAAATTTTAATTACGTTTTCCTCAAAAACTTGTTTTGAAACACTACGTGGGATATCATATCATTTCTTTATTGCAACGTAGTCATATCTCATTTGGCACCATTTATTTATTTATTTATTTGTCTATGGAAAATAATCCTTACAGAGAGTTTAAATTGTATACATATATTTTTACATACTATTGATATAAACATAAAATTAAACATTCAATAATATATAATATAAAGCTTTTTATTGTAGTGGGGCACGAAGAAAAATCAATAAATGTATAAAATTTGTTAAAGTCGTTGCACATTCTTTTCAAAGGGTCATCATTAGCATAATTAGCTATAAAAAATGTAACTGATAACGGTGAAAAATAACGTGAAGGCCGCTGAGGGCCTTTAAAAGTTATATCATTGATTAAGAAACCAGAGCTTACTTCGCCAATAATAATGTTGAAAATAAACGATATGTTAAGCACAGTTCTGCGGCTTTTTAGAGTTGACAGCTTGATAAGGGAAAGTCTACCAGAATATGATGGTAAATTCTTTGGGTTAAAGTTTAACCCACGAAGACAAAACATAAGGAACTGTTTTTGCACGGATTTAATAGCGTCAGAATGTTTTTATAAATAGGGTCACATATTACAGATCCATACTCCAACACAGGTCTTACAAGTGATGTATATAGACTTTTCGTAACCTAAGGATCATTGAACTCTTTAGCCCAGCGTTTTACAAAATCAAGTACACCTCTAGCTTTATTTGTTGTCATTGTTATATGAGCAATATAATTAAGTTTTGAATCAAGCAGGGTTCCAAGATCTAAGAAATTATTAACCGAGTCCAACTGATAATTTTTAAAAACATAGCGCGCAGAAATTGGACTTTTTCTAACAAAACGCATGTATTTACAATTTTTAAAATTAAGTTCCATACGATTTATTTTGCACCAAGTGTAAAACGAATTTAAGTCGTCTTGGAGACGTTGTTGCTCAGATATTTGACGATAATTGCGAAAAATTTTCACGTCATCTGCATGCATCAAAATATTGGATGAATGAATTACATCAGGTAGGTCGTTAATAAACAGTGTAAACAGAAGCGGTCCAAGGTGGCTTCCCTGTGGTACACCAGATGGAACATCGATGCTTCTGGAATATGTGTTTTTTAAAACAAACGGTTTGTTTTCTATCACTCAGGTATGAATAAATCCATTTTATACTAAGATATGTAAAACCAAAAGCATAGGATTGTCTTTATCAAAGGCCTTGCTAAAATCAGTGCATATCACATGGGTTTGTTATTCTTGAAGAAATCCACGATATATTACGGTTGTAAGATGAAGAAGATTAGTTGTAGTAGAGCACCTGTTTTGAAACCCATGCTGATAGGGGGATATCAAATTTAATACTTGATAACATAAGTGATCGGTGATAATTTTTTCAAATAGTTTGGGTATAACATTCAATTTTGAAATATCACGATAGTTTGCAATATCAGATTTATATCCCGATTTAAACAAAGGAATCCTTCCATACATAAGGAAAATGATCATATTTGATTGACGCGTTGAATAAAAGTACTAAACGGAGAGCAATACTGTCCTCACAGTTAATCAAAATGTAGCTAGGAATTTTATCCGGACCAAAGTTGAACGAAAATTTGAGGCGTTTTAATTCCATGTAGGTTGTTGAAATATCAATAAATTGAATAGATGTTGATTGGTTGGCAGTTATTCTGACTGGATAATTAAACGATTCGTCGTAGGTTGCATGCGTATAAGTTGTCGAGAAAAAATCGGCAAATAAATTGCTTATAATGGCGTCATCACAGGATTTAATTTGTTGAAATTTCATACAAGAAGGGATGCCAGTTGTTTTTCTCTTAGAATCAACAAATTTGAAAAACGACTTTGGATTACGCTTAAAATTATATTTCATTCTGTTTAAATAGTTGTCATAGAAACATTTGACGACCGGTTAATGTGACGAAATGGACCTGTAAGTTTTTTACTTCGGCTGTGCTTCACGTTTACTCTAATAAACTGGAAACGATAGTGTACTTATAAAATCAACTTTCGATATGTTATTGCTTAAATATAGGCTAACTTACTGAAAAAATGTACGAAAATTTCGGCCATGTGTGTACGTTCCTCGATGGCGCCATCACCGAAATCATATTCCAACATTAATCTCATGATATTTGTTTTTTCAAGCCAATCAGTTACTTTATGTTTTATTGTAATTTAAAGTTCTCCATGCCAAAACGCCGGATACAAAGAAAACAAAAGTAAATGTCCTGGCAAAATTTTTTTGTCATTACTTTAGTGTATGGAGTAATAAAATTGAGCATCCTTATATTAACTGCAAGTAATTCTTGCTACTTAAATCGCATGCAAATTTTACATTTTAATTAAACTTAAAATATGGAATATATTTTCTTATACTTTTTATACCTATATGAAAAGTTTTTACTCAGTTTTTATTTCCAGTTCATAAATTTTATATACAATAATGTATGCTGCCTTTTTTTAACCCTGCAATATGCACAACTTTGATTTGGGTCGTGGCTCACATTGTAACACAACACACCTAACCATTCGTCATTTGAGATGGTCGTCACCATCATCGTCAGTATTATCAGCTTTAACTAACGTATGGCCAAAAAAAAACTCAAATTATGTTGTGAACCACAAAAAAGACTATTAAAAATTTTATGAGTTAATTTTAATTTTTTCACTATGGAAAACCAAATAATATTATATTGCATGGAGAGAAGGCATGGGTTATTAGGGTAACCAGAAAATAAAACACTCGATAAAAACGAATTATTATTTATAGTGAGTTATTTTTAGTCAGATTAAAGTTCGTTTTTTAGTTTATCTATTATAAAATAATATTTACTTTCTATTTTTCGTCATATTTAAAAAAAATTATATTTGTACGTAATTAGGTGAACTATTCAGTTTTAATTTGTTTGGCTGCAGTTTTTGTCGTACTGTCTCAATTTCTTTTATATTCAGAAACCCCGATTTGAGATCGATCCAGACAATAATTTTCAATTGAAAAAAAATTTAGATAAGATGAGCGCACATTGATTTATTTGTTAGCAAAAATATAGGAAAAATCCTAGAATTCGGTACACATATTCGAAAATGGGAGCCTCCGATTGATAGACCTTCTTACAGCGTCTCAAATAGAGTGCATCATATCATGTGACAATAATCATGTTTTTATTCAGCATAAATAATTTCCTATGCTTATGAATCTGTGGATCAAATGTGTTAAAACAGTGAACTCAGTTTTTCACTTCCTTATCTGTTGTGCTCTTCATAGAAATTTAGATTTTTAAAGAATAATTTAAAGTAATATTAATAGGAATTGAAAGGATGTGCTTTCAAGAATTTTTGAAAAACAATTTGCTCATTGGTTTGGATGTGCCAGCAATTGAAAAAATATCCTTCGAAAAATGTATCGATTCTTTTGTTCAAAAGTTTTTATTTAAACATTCGATAGAAAATGTATGATAAGGGAGTTTTCCTGAACTGAGTATCACTTCAAAAGACCTATTAACATTTACCTTATAACTTATACAAGTATAGTTTCTAATATAGTTAAAATTTATGATTTCTAAAATATTACACAGAATGAAATTAAGAATAATATGAATTGTTTCATAAATTATAAGGCATAAAATTATGAAATTTTAATGTATTATAGATTTTATTTCAGATGGTAACATATATTTTTTATAAGATATTTATATAAAAGATTTCAAGGATATTTTTGTACCAAAGAACAACAAATATTTCTTTAAATTTCCTTTGGTATCAGTGCAGCTATAAATATAGTAAATAGCTAGTTAATCTGTTAAGTTAATTTACTACCTTTAGTCTGTAGATCGATGGCTTTGCCGAGTTATTTATGCTGGAATAAGCCTTTTGCAACGTGTTAATGAGTCACAATTTCTGTGAAGTTTTATGAATAATTACGTTTTATCCCGTACCTCTCGTTTTTCTACTCAAAATATTCCTTTCTAATTCATATTTCTGTGCCAATAAGGAACAAGTGCTAGTAATATTTTATCTTTTTATAGGAGTGCACTTTTTAGCTTTCAAGTGGATATTAAGAAATTTGTTCCTATTGTAGCTAAAGTTGCCAAATTCGTTTCTAATTTCATGTAATTTAGGAATACGTTATTGTACACTCCAAAACTGATATATTCAACTTGAAGTATACTAAATTATATTTTAAGTTAAGCTGTTATTATGAAATTATGAGATAAAAAAATATAAGAAGCACATCATTACTCTATAACTTGCTGAAAAATAGTGCAAAATGATTTAAATTTTGTCCAGGGTTACTTATGAATGTAGAGATTAAAAAAAATTTTAACTCAAATTTAGCTTATGTCGACTGAAGCAGTTATTCCTTTCTGCCACAGAATAAATTTTCTTACGGTTCAACCTAATCCTTATAACACTTGAAGCTTACGTGTATGTATGTATGTACATATGTATGTATTTTAATATTTGACCATATATATTATCCTGTCGCTCTAGTGAAAAATTCACGTTATTATGTGTGTGCGTATGCATGCATATTCATATATCTGTTTGTGAGTGTATATTTTTGTGTATTAATTTTTTCATTTTGCTCCTGTACATTAATATTTAATAAACAAATTTTATTTTCCCCATTTATTGCGGTTTATTTTGTTATAAAATAATTGTGAAATGTTTTTGGAATATTCGGAATTTTGAAATGTCATTGTTGCTGCCTTTTGCTAAAAACTTAATAAAATATTTTTTTGATAATTTAATTGAAAATATAATTGAAATTTTTTTCTTTGGCTGCCTAAAAAAAATTTAATTAATAAAATATTGTTCAAAAAATATTTTATTATACTTTTATTTAAGAATATTTAAAGATTTTTTATAATTTAAATTGTGACAAATAATTGTTAAAAGATAATAACAACTTAGTCAACCGGCTTATAAAAAGAAAAATAAATAAATTGATTACTGTTGGTCAATGATGGGTTGTTTGCAATTCAAAATCATTGATATTAATTAATATTTATATTGCAATTTTATCGATATAAATTTTAACGTTTAAAACATATATCTAAGCATGTTCTTGGCTTAGTACGAAGATTAATTTGATGTAAGATAGGCTAACGCCCTAATGTTCTTTACTACCAGGCTTTGGCCAACCCCACTTGTCAAATAATCAAAGACTGATTTCTAATGTATGTCTTGTTGCTCGCCAATTCCATATAAAGATTTTATAAAAAATATTAACTGCAAAATTACCAGAAACATTTCTACAACCTACAACTCATATGAAAGATAGTGAATTGAAAGAATATTATTCATACATTGTCATTGGTTCGATAATTGCATGATTTGATTTTAATCATATAATATAATATATATAATTTAATACGATTCGACTATCACCATATCATTCACTTAAAGCATATTGTTGTTAATTATGGAGGCCCATATTAAGGGTTTATTTTAGTTTTTAGACAATAAATAAGCAAATATAAATAAATAAATAAATAAATAAATAAATAAATAAATAAATAAATAAATAAATAAATAAATAAATAAATAAATAAATAAATAAATAAATAAATAAATAAATAAATAAATAAATAAATAAATAAATAAATAAATAAATAAATAAATAAATAAATAAATAAATAAATAAATAAATAAATAAATAAATAAATAAATAAATAAATAAATAAATAAATAAATAAATAAATAAATAAATAAATAAATAAATAAATAAATAAATAAATAAATAAATAAATAAATAAATAAATAAATAAATAAATAAATAAATAAATAAATAAATAAATAAATAAATAAATAAATAAATAAATAAATAAATAAATAAATAAATAAATAAATAAATAAATAAATAAATAAATAAATAAATTAATTAATTAATTAATAAATAAATAAATAAATAAATAAATAAATAAATAAATAAATAAATAAATAAATAAATAAATAAATAAATAAATAAATAAATAAATAAATAAATAAATAAATAAATAAATAAATAAATAAATAAATAAATAAATAAATAAATAAATAAATAAATAAATAAATAAATAAATAAATAAATAAATAAATAAATAAATAAATAAATAAACAAATAAATAAATAAATAAATAAATAAATAAAATAATTAATTAAATTGATTATTATTGAAACATCCTGCTCCGTAAATCATCTGCATGTGCACAATAATTTTTTAAATTAATTGCTAAAAACGGAATCTTTTAACAGAAACAACGCTCAAATTTTATAATGAAATAAAGTTTCTAGGTCATGTCAATTATTTTCCTCTTTGATTTTACTGTGTACAAACTAAGTATGCGAGTTGTTTTCTTCTCATGCAGTACAAAAAGAAAGCAAAAACAAATATGTTTGCATGTATTTTCATTAAACCACTTACCAAATCTCTGCCTGTGCTAACATAACTCTCCAATGGACTACATGGACGCAGTCGATTAAGGCCCAGTGTGTTGCCAGTGCTACTAATTGCTGTATGATCGCACAATTTAGGTGTCTCATAATCATAAATTTCCAACATTAACCGTCGCTTTCCCTTGGTGCTCATCAAGGCTAAAGCAGTTTTTTCGCCACTACCACCACCGCTACCACCTCCCTGCTGCTGTGGCGCATCCTTGGATGTCTTGCTCGATAGATAATTTAAACTATCTTTAACAGAGCCCAGTCCAGCAGTATGTTTGGCTGATGAGCCTCCACTACCACCAGATTGCTGGTAGCCACTGTATTTATTCTCCTGATTAAATATACTTGACTGTGTGGGGCCATAAATATACGTATCAACTGGATTCCAGGCATTATCAATATTAACACGTAAATTTTTACCCATTTTGGGATTCTGGGGACTGTAATAGTAGCTGTTGCCGTTACTGCTGGGATCCAATACAGTAGGCTTGCCACCATCAGCGGAGGAGGCAATGGGCGGTGGTGGTGGTGGTTGACCGGTTGTGACACTTGTTTGTTTAATTGGCACATATGTGCCATAACTGTCCCACATACGTAGACGTGTTATCCAGGGTGGTAAATCAGCCTGCAAGCATAAGAGAAGACACAAAATTATTTTATAAATATGACTGTTACAAAAATGTATATCTGTGTGGATGCATGTTAGTTAAACGAGAGCAAGAAGTTAATATTTATTTTTACTTATCCATGTTTATGTGAGCGTAAGTCTAATACAGGGTAAACATTTTTTAATGTGTTAGTATCAGTGTATTTGTTTAAGTTGAAAAACAACAGTCATAAAAGTCCTTGTTGCACAAACACACACAAAAATACAGTAAAACATAATTTTTTTCAAAATAATGCTTTCGGCATTTTTGTATCTAAGCATTGTGCAAGGGCTTGTATGGTAATTTTTGAAGTTAGTTGTAACGTTTTTCTTCTAATTATTAAAATCAATTCATATATATGCTTTTTAAGAAAATCTTATTTCTTAAGCTTTTACATTTTATAAATTCTTTGCTTCAAAAAATGCTGGCATCAAGAATTTAATATTCCACTGATTATTTTAAACAATATTTATAAACCAGGTCATAAATTAACAATATACGTATAGAGAAAAGTCTCAAGATACATTTTCTTATGCGTCTTGATAAGTCTCTTGTGCGGTTGATTTTAATTAATTTTTTTTCTCAGCAAAAGCTTCTTTTAACAAATTAATTCCAATACGTTACACTTTTTATTTATAGTTTTTTGCTTTCTTTTTTTTACTTGTTGTTGCTGCAGTGTTGTTTTGCTCCATGTTTATCTTTAGTAATTGCTGTTGTTTTTTGTTTATTTTTGCTGTTGCAGCTGCCTTTGTTTTTATAGTAGAGTTAGTATTGTAGTTAAGTCAGGGATATACAGTTAAAATTCAGCTACATTTAAAGAAATAATTTAAACTTTTTTTGAACTAGTTTGGCTTAGATGTAGCTTAGTCAAGTTGATTTTTTTGCAGCAAAATATTAAAAAAGTTTTTTAATTAAATCCAAACTTTCATAATTTTAAATTTTTTTAAAAATCTGTGAGAACTCAGTCGGTGTATAAAATATCTTCTAAGTCTAATATTTGCTAAGGATACACATATCATACACTAAAGTTGATCGATCATACGCAACCACTTGAATATGTAAACTTTGTTATAGTTTTCAAATACGTTTAAAAAGTTGGGATTGAATTTTATCCTGATAAGTATTTTGCAGAGTTTTTATACTTCCACTTGCATACCTAAATTTGTATTATAATATATCTGTATATTGCAAACTTTAGATCATACTATAAATCCTTTTATAAAATTCAGAATGGTCTACGGTTTTTAGAATATTAAACTCTGGAGCAACTTGTTGGTATATGCTATGAGCTACAGATATTTTATAGTTCATAACTTGTTCGAATATGAACCGATTTCTATGATTTTTGATTTTTTGGGAACCCGATAGAAAGTTAAGGAAACGTAAATAGATAAATAAGCGGATTTTTCCTGAGCGGCTATAAAATAAATCAATTGCCTAATACAAAATAAACAAGTAAAAACAATTGTTATTTGTATAAATTTTATTGCTAAAAATATTAAGTTTTGAAGTTTCGCATTATATGATTGTTAGTTCGAAAAAATTTTAACTATTCTGACCTAAGCCTGTTTTTAGTTTAATTTTCCAATTAAATTACTTGATTTAGAAAGCAATTCTAAAGCAATTAATAATTGAAGAGATAAAGACAATTTTAGCAGCCGAAGGGTGCAACTGACATCATAATGTTTCGAAATTAATTACGATCTTATCATCAGAGTTCTTGTGATTTTTGCATTCAGGCAGCCGCAAAATTAAGTGATTTTAATTCGCAATTAGTAACGATATCAAAAGAGAACAAATGATATTTAAGTTGATTTCGTAATCAGCTAATTCTTTTTAGTTTTCATATTTTTTTTTTCCTTTAACAGTATTCTCTAAAATTTTCTTTACATATTTACTGGACTTATTTATTTAATTTTATTAAGCTTTCAAAAAAAATTTTCCGGGGAATTGGATGCTTTCATATTATTGTTTTCTTCTAAATGTTGTAAATATTAAGAAACAAAAGAACTGTTTATCTCAAGTCCTAACTGGCGCAAATTTGACTTTAACAATTTCTTTTTAAATACACAAATTTTAGGTCACTTCAAATTATTTTCATTGAAAAAGTAATGCTGGAACATTAATTCCTCAGACCAGTAGCACGAATCACTACTGAGTTTGAGATCACTAAGAATAATAAATATTCAACCATATTATTTAAAAATTTGCAGTTCGAAAGTATTTCTTAAAATTTATATTAGGAATTTTTATAGTAGTATTACCAATGATTCTTGTGAAAATAAAAAAACCGATTATGTTTCTGAAATCTTAGGTGCGTCTGCTTGGCTTTTCTCCATACAGTTTTGTAATCTATTCAGTAGTTTAGAGGATACAGATTTATTACCACTATTTTTGCGATAGATCTAACTTAATTTCTCTTAATTTTTTGTTGCTTTGTCGACATACTGGCTTTACTAGTAGACAAACTATTATAACTTTTACGCCTCGAAGGATACAGTGACTGCAAATACCCTTGAGAGCTTTTGTATTTTATAAAAATCAAGTAACATTTACCATAAAATTTCACTTCTATGCGCAAAGGTATCTCATATTACAAAGAAAAATTGCTCACGATCACGCGTGACGTGCCTACATTTAGATAAAATCTAAAATTTTTTGTATGATAAATAACACTGTTGCGTATACTCATTGGAGATGCTAATTTCTGAAATCAATAATAATCATACGCCACCCTGTTTGTTCGAAGCAGGTATAGAAATTTGTGTTTCATTTTTCACAAAATAAAAAATGTTTAATTGCTGACGAAAAAGATATTAAAAGTGTGATTGAAAAAAGCTTATTATTTTTGATTATTTCTACACAAATAGGTCCTGCCTTATGCTTATTAAATTTTTTTTCTTTAAGTGTAATGTAATGTGTGTATGCACGCGTTTGGTGTTGATGTTAAGTATTAAAATCTTTTATTGTTGTTGCCGATTTTATTGTGTTTTGTTTTTTATTTCTAAAACAGAAGCTCATAAAAAAGGACTACTAATACACCATTCCTTTTTAAAAGTCGGCATAAAATAAAAAAAAATTTCGTAATTTTTTACTGAGAAAACAAAAATACATTTCTTAACAGCCATTGTTAGTTAAATCTCAAAGATTTATGCATAGATATGACACACTGCTATACATGCATGCTTAATCATTTGTATAGATGTGTGAAAAAGTATAAGTTAGCAATAACAACTAGATGAAAGTAAAAAGAGTGTGTTGTGTTTACAGTGTCACATCTTTGCAGTTGTAGTGTTTGTTTTCATAGTTTTTTTTTATGACGTCCTCCAGCGACAGTTAAGTTTTTTTTTCTTGTTCTTTTTCTACACTTTAATTTTTTCTATCTCTCTATCGCCCTCTCCCTGGCTCTAACACTTTATCTCTCCCTCTCCCTCTCTCTCTCTCACGCTCTTAGTACTTTTTCGTTTTAAAGTGTTGACGTGAAAGTGCAGAGATTTCTTATTTTCTTGTTGTTGTAGTCATTGTTTTAGTTTGTTGTTATTGCTGCTGTAGCCATTGTTATTGTTGTAAGTGTTGTATCTGTTTGAATTGTTAATTTTAAGGCGTTAAAATGTTAAGCAAACTAGGTCTTTGTAACATTCATTTATATTTTATCACACATCTTCTGTTTTAAAGAATATTTATACGCAGCACATATACCAACACAAATATTCAAATATAGAATCTTTAAAAGTTTTATTTTGTAAATACAAAGCTACAACAAAAATCAAGTTTCTACATACATTCGTATGTAGCATTATAAAGGCTGTACTTACTAATACTTATACTTTGTATTTTTGGAACATGTAGCTTTTGTTGTTTGTATACGTATTGCTGTGATTTTGACACACAGTTATTAACCATTATGTTTTTCAGTAATTTGTTGTATAATTTGTATGAAAGTGTACAGAGTAAATAAGAATACTTTATACGAAAATATTAAAGTAGTTACTTACAGAAATGAATGTGGAAAACTGCCGGATTTAAGTTACGGAAAACACAAGAACAGTTCATCAACGACAAGTGCACCCACACAAATGTACTTTAGGCTACGGAATGGCTTCGGAAAAGATATCTGGCCTATATTTTCTGACAACGGTCGTGCATATCAGACGATGTTGGATGATTTTGTTGGGCCAGCTGTAAAAAACTATTAAACTTTTTGGTTCCACAAGATGGGGCCACAGCACATACTTCAGGTGCAGCAATGGCTTTGATAACGGACATATTCGGCCAAAGCATTAGTTCGCGCACAAGCAATTTTAATTGAGCAAATTTTATAGCTTCTGGCAGTTTCTTTGAGGTTATTTGAAAAAAGAGTGTATGTTAAGAAGCCAAGAATCATCTCCCAACTAATAACCAACCTTCGAAATGAAATCCTTCATTACACTCGAAATTTTGGGAAAATTTATGGAAAGCATGTTAAAAAGAGCACATAAGTGCGAATCGGAAAATAGCCACCATTTACAGGATATACTTTTTCAAAACTAATAAAAAGAATCACTTCAATGTATTAAAAAAAATTAAATGGATTATAATCGCATAATTCGCATAAATAATAATGTTAAGCTATATAGCTTACGCCCTGCACATCTATTGCAATTATTTTGAACAATAAAAGTTTTTGCTTTTTATTAATTTTCTTTTTACTTATAATAAACTGTTTGACAGTTCATATTACACTCGGATGATGTAAATTAGAAAATTACCCCAGTTTAAATTTTTAAGGAAAAAATACTATTTTTATCGAAGAAAACAAAAAGAAGGCTGTTAAGAAGACTGTTTAGCCAAGCCAGCAATTTGCAAGGAATTTTAAATAAAATTCTCTAGATTGATTAGACTTGATAAGTTTAGGAAAATGTATTTGTAGGCAAATCCCGATAATACGAACAATATAATTTCAGTCCCATTAGCTATACCGAAAAATTCGTTATATCGCGAAGTTTTTTTCTTTTTCTTTAAGTTTTCCTTTTATTGAACAATAAAAAATCTTTCAGCTCATAGATATTATAATAATATTTTTATGTTTAATATTAACAGCTAAAAAAAGGTTTTGTCTGGTACTATCTTCCAATAGAGACCAGTTTCATCCGTATTGAAAACAACATCAAGAGTTAAATTTTGAGTCTCTATAATTTTTTGCAATTTTATTTTAAAATGATTTCCTAGATTAGATCTGAATAATAATTTTTCCCTTAATCCTTAAAAATTCTGATTCCGTATCTCTTTTAGAATCTAGATAACCATTTATCACTTGCATGGAAGCCTCCATTACAAATGCTTCTTTGTATCTCCATGACTTTTACTTTTAACGCAATTCCATTTATTGGCTGAGAAACCAAGCGAAACCAAAGATAAGCGACGTTTGAGCGATTGTTGGTTGTTTCCGAGTTCGAAACAATTTTTGTTTGCATTTTCTTCAGTGTGCATATTGATTATTTGGATATTCCATATTTTACTAAAATTTCACGCAGAACAACAAATATGAGCAGGGTGCCCTCAGGGATCTTGCCTCTCACCCGTATTGTATAACATATACACTGCAGACTTCCCAATTTTAAGCGGCCGTACAACCTCTATATTTGTAGACGACACTGCTATACTCAGCTCCGGAATTCATTCGGCCGTGGTTCTGGATAACTTAATAAATGTATTAAATACAGAAATCCACAGAAAACCCAGACCATTTACTTTTCTAGAAGAATAAAACCATATTTTCTACCTCAAAACAATATAACCATTGACAACACTAGTATCCCTTGGTTGGAAAAGGTAAAATACTTGGGCATAATCTTGGATCCCAAGCTCAAATTTAATCATCATATACCTTATATTATCGATAAAGTCAATAAATTAACCGGATTGCTTTACTTTTTAGTAAATATAAATTCCAAACTCAGCGTATAAAATAAAAATTTGATCTTTAAACCTACTTTTCAAGCAATAATGTTTTATGCCGCCCCAGTTTGGTCTATAACAGCAGATTACCATATTAAAAAAGTGCAAGTTGCTCAAAACAAACTATTAAAAATTATGTACAATCTATCCTGGTACTACTCTGCTCAACGACTGCACAGTTTGGCCAACTTTGATCTTGTTAAAAACAGAATAAGTAAACTCACTTCCAATTTTAACTCCAGATGTCTGCACTCTTAATATTCACATATCATTGAACTTGCTTCTTTATAATTTTATCTTTAGTTTAAGTTTTTTTATCTATACGCTTTAAAATTTTCATGAAGGTTTTTTGTTAGAACTCTAACTCTAACTCTATTTAACACTTTATAAAACAAAATCATTGAATTCTATATTTAAGAAGAAAAGGATCTAATCCTAATCTCTTTATGTATCATATATATAACTAAATCTGTATTACATAACTCTGTCATTCATATTTTATACCAAAAAAAAAAAAAATAATAAAATTTCACGCGGGCTTATATTCTTTTTATAATCATCCAAAATTTGTATTTTGTCTTTCAACGAAGTTCTTTTTCTATTTCCCATTTCTATTTGACTTTGACACTTGCACAGCTTAAAAAGGATCGCAGAATTTTATTGTAAACTAAATTCTCAATTAAAGAACTAACGATACAGTAACGACCTTTTCTTGCATTTGCATTCTTTGCTGTCTTTTATTAATTTTTGTTACCTTTCGTTATATGGAGCATACATTTTTCGAAGCAATCGTTATATTTATAAGGTAACCAAAGATAAAATTTTGGATGATGGTTTGATTTTTTCCTATTTATTTGCAATTATTTTCTTACGTTCGTTATATCAAGTATACAGTTTTTTCAATGATCGTTATATAAGGCAGTCAATGTTAAACATTTTACTGTTTGTTATATCGGATTTTCATAAAAGCGAGATTCGTTATACCGGGATTTGCCTGTATTTTACAATTTCGTCATAAAGAAAAGTGCAAATAACGAACTGAAGTCCGAGCCTCGCTATTTGAATCGGAAATAAGACATGTGAGAAATTACAAAAAAAAATCCTTTGATATGTTTGTTATGGAAAAAGTTTTGCAACTCACTGCAACATTTAAGATACTTCATAAAACACGAGGATATACTTAATAATAAAGCAGCGTGGTGTTATCTGGCAAAATTCATGGTCATCATGATTTTTTTTAAATGCAACAATCTTAGGTGAACAGTGCCTCAAATAAGTACACATGGGACAGTAAATGTGGAAAGTATATAATGAACATATTGTTGACGTATCTTTTTTAAATTGCGATTCTAAGCTTTTCTTATCTATTTGGAATTGTAATGTCAGAAAAGATTAAAAACGGTGCTTAGCAAAAAAATCGAGATCCTTCCTTTCTATATTAAGCCAACGATATGCTATTGTATTTAAAATAAAAATAATAATAATAATAATAATCGCACAAAAGAAGTTATACAAAATTTAAATCATAAAGTTCATTTTGCGCGCCCTGTATTATTGCATTACAGATTTTATTAGTTTTATAAATATACTTTGGAAATCGTAAATTTTATTAATATATATAAAATAATTTGTATAGTTGTTGGGTACCAATATTGCCCGAATTATTACTCGTTTTACTTTAGATTTCAACATCTGTGCATCGCTCATAGTCTATCTGGGTATGAGTTTCACAAATATAGAGTATGTTCCTAATTACATTCATGTTAAGTTTCATTTGTTATAAAAGAGTGATTAGCTTTGGCTTTTTCGTACACTTTTTCCCCAGCATAATCACATGTATGTCATACTTATTTATGGAAATTCCTCTTTGTATAAAGACATGTTTTTTATGACTTAAATAAGGAAAGTCCCAATTGTGTCAGAGTGTTTGTCATTTTAGACATGCAGCTATAAAAATGTAGCTTTTATTAAATGTACACCCGCATGTATTTATGTTTCGCTATGTTATTTATGTTTATTTAAAAAGGTATGTCAGATGTTAAGGGATTTAATATGAACATCTATTAACATGTAACATTTGGGCTTTAATACAGATAAACATGTGATATTTTAATAGCTTAACCAGGTTTAATTAGTTGTGTTGTCATTACAGAAGAGCTGCCAAATTAAGGCAATCTCTATGTACATACGAGTACATATTAATTTATTAAAAATACTTAAGGAATTTCATAGGGAACTGTGTATGCTTGGAAAGAAGTTAATGTATGAAACGTGCAAAGCCCAAATATAATTTTCCAGGATATTAAAAAAAATTATATTAATTTTCCTTATAGGTTGTTTTAAAAACAAATTTTGTAGCAACATGTGGCTTTAGGTAATCAATTTGATTGAAAAGTGCAAATGGTTAAATTACACAGGAAAATATACAAGATATTTCAGTAAATTAAATTTAGTTCTGAAATATAAAATGTTATTTAAGACATAGTGGAATTACTTAAATTTTGTTCATTAGATTTCAACACAACCAAAGTATATTTTTTGGAAATAATTTCGAAATCAAAATTATGGTATTATTGTTCTTTTCTATTCTTCTAATTGTTCTCTTGAGTATATTTATAAATATATAATATTAAGCCACCCAATATTAAATAACTTAGCAAATAGTGTTTAATTTTGTGTGGCTTATTTTCTGTTTTCTCTTTTTGTTTGTTTTTCCTTTCCAATAATACATCCTTTAATACTTTTACGTGTTTTTTTGCAGTAGAAATTTTGTTTTATTAAATAAAATAGACTTATTAAAATTGTTGCTTTTTACCAGAGCAGTCAAAACAGCAACTGAAAACCGTTTTACCGATTTCTCAAAAAAAAATTAATCGAATTCGAACAATTTATATTTTCGATTAATCCAAAAAGCCGGTTTTTGTCCCGCTTTACCGGGCTTTTCACCCAATAAAATTTGTATTCGTTTTATAAAAGAAATAGTTTTTGTAACTTCACGTGTGTTAATAGGAAACCTAAAAGTATTTTAGGTGAAAGACAGAATAAGTAGCGAAAACTTTTTCTCATAACCAAAAGATTAAGGAAAAAATTTTTGTGGTTTTTGCAAGTCACGTGTCCTTTCTTCATTGAAATCTAATTTAAATAGTAACGATGTTTCAATAAATTTTTTCTTAGTGATTAACTCCGCTCCGCTGCTGATGCTGGGTTTCCAGTTTTCTTTTATTTATATCCCCAATAGAATAGAGCTTATTTTTAGAATAACAATTTAATTATTAAACTATTTTTCTTATTTTCAGCTAAGAGATTCTCAATTGTAGTCTGTCTTAAATATTTCTGAGGTTTTTATTTAAAGTGGTGAAATTTTTCGGATTTCGGAATGAACCAATTCCGTACTGTTTTTTAGAACTAATACAAAATATATAACAAAAATTAAAAAATAATGGAGAAAGAGAAGGTTCAGGATAAAAATATTATCTGCAAGAAATCCCAGATCCCAGCATTAGATTTTTTCCTCAGGCACGAAACACATCCCCAACTTGGGAACAATTACCCTAAAATGGGAGCGCTGTGCTTATGAGGTGTGTTGTGGCATGGAAAACGTATTCGTGTTTCCTTAGGAATTAGTAAAATTAGCTTTTACAGTCTTTTTAATCATTCGATTTTAAGCCAAATAAAAACATCTGGATGATGAATATATTTTCAATATTTGGGCTTTCAAGATCATTTAATAAAAGATTATTTTTTACATATTATTCTGACGTTTCGTTGGTATTTTTCAACTTCTTCAGGGAATTTATTTTATTTTTAAAGATCTGCCAACATATAATAATAATAATAATAATAAAGTAACAAAAAAAGAAACTACAAAATAAACATAAGATAATAGCAATGCAAACTTTAAATAATAAATGTCTTCATTAGACCAATTCTACATCATTGTCTTTAAAAATATCACAGTTTTGTTTTGTGTAAACAGGACAATCAGAAACAAAACCTACAAAATATTAAGGCAAAAAATTGCAAAACAGGTTCATAAATAAATTAACCGGTTGTTGAACACCAAATCGTATTTTAAACCGGGTTCTTAAAACAGATATTTTTAAAAATAATTTTAAAGCCGCTTTCTTAAACATTTTTTTTGTATTCTAGTTTTTTAACTCCTTCTTTATTATTATGAAGCACATGACGTTGAAGGAGAATTTCCTATTTATCTTTAAACACAAGTTTTTATACGAAGAAAAGTCAATGAGGCTTTGATAGGAATTTAAAATAAAAAATTGTATTTCAAAGTTGTGTCTGCCAAAGATGACTGGTAAATTATTTAGAAAATATTACGTATGTGCTTATTAAATTAAAAAAAATATATTTTTTAGTTTTGAAAGGAAAAACATCTAAGGAAAAAAACTTGAGTTGGGGAAGCTTAATTTCATATGAATTTATACGTAGTCATACAGTCGCAATTGAAAACCATATATTTAAGATTTTGCAACATTCACGATATAGATTTAAGTTGTGGAACATCAAGTAGTTGATGCCAGAGGTCCATCTCATGTTTGATGAATATGAATCATTAGGAACGAAAGAGGTATAAAAAGGGTTAATGAAAAATATAAATAAACAAATAAACCAACAGTTAAAGGAAATTTGCTTCAAAATTACATCCGTTGATTAAAATTAAAAATTTAATTGTAATTTTGAATTTCACATCGTACGATCCCTTGAAAAAGTACGCAAAAATCATTCATGATGAGGCGAACATTTTCACATGTACATTTTTCTGTTCACATTTTGCGATTGAATACTTATAATTATTGGATCAACTTGCAAAACACGATCACGACTGTTTTCAGTGAAAAAAGCGATATACTGCTAAGATATTAATCCGCTACATTAGCAGAAAAACTAGTAGATGGTGCACTAGACTATGAGTATGGGGATCGCGGGTTCGATTCCTGCCAAGACCCTGGGTGTTTCTGTAGGCAAGCCAAAAGAGCTTAAGCAGCTTGTGTTTGTTTAAAAAAAGGTTTCGGTGGCTAAAACATTTGAGTTGATGTACGAATTACAAGCCACGTCCGCTTTATTGTTCAGACTTGGCTCTCTAAAACTTTTCACCGAATGCATATTTTAAGAAACGGTAAAAAGAAAACAAAATTTCGAGACGTTTGAAGAAATGGTATCTGCAACAGAAGCTGTATTTGGTGAACTTCCAAAAACTTACTTTGCGGAGGGCTTTAGAATATCTACTAAACTTCAAAAACTTGCTAATGAACAACATACCTCTTTCCACATAAACTAAATAACGCCTAAATTACTTTATGTTAGTTATATAATATATATTTACTAATTAATAATTCAGAAAATTATTTTTGATGCAGTAGTATTATACAAATGATCAGCACTAATGTGCTGTTTTACTGTAGGAATTATTAGGCCAAAATAGCCAAGCGAGCAAAACACTTGAAACAAACACAACAGTTTGTGAAAATGTATTCTTGTTATATAATTTTTTTTAGCTTTTTGACTCTTTCAGGTTTGGTGGTTCGTTATAAAACCACTTATTCTAAGCAATTCAAACGTATTTTCCAATTTTATTCTAAAAATTTACAAGTTTTTGCTCATGAGCAATGGTTAGCTGAATATATTTATAAGACGTCGTAGTGCGATCTGATTACAGTGTAAAACGAATTTTGGGTCATCGCCGCCAGCCTCAACAACTCCAACGGGAAATGAAAGTTCATCATTAACTTAACAAAGTTGCCAAAGGGTTTTGAAAAGTTAGCTCAAATTTAATTTTTAAGGCCTTTTGAAGTTGGGCCACTTTTGACAATTTTTTGCACCGTAAGTGAAAAAAAGTGTAAATATATAAAAATATTTAATGGAATGTAATTGTGCGTACTTATTCTTGCATTGAACCCAATCATAAGGACTTCGAACCATACAGTTTAAAATATCTGTTATTGCAATAAAACTTTTTAAACACATTTTTTTTAATAAAACCAAAAATTCTTAAAAATCGTTTCTCTAAATACTCAGATCACATCCTGAAAATAAATTGTACATTTGATCCAGAATAGTTTTACATTTTCTAAAAAATAGAACGAATGACATGTAGTAAATTTTAATCTAAAATTTATAATACCTTTATATTTGACCATGCCTATAACACACACCATTTTTCAAATAAAGGAAAATATATATTTCTCACATGGGTTTCAATGCAGCAATTTTTTGAATTTTTAAAACTTACAAAAAAAAATATTAGAAAAATGTTACAATTTTTTTGTTTTCGCATAATAAACAACTCCTAATTAAAGTAAAAATGCAACTGTTATTAATTATAAAGTTATCTACACAAAACCGCGGCTAAAAAAGTTAACGCATTATTTTGCCCTCAAAGTTTTTACTGGGAATTTCAGTCAATCGATCAAAATTAGATGACCTCTTTAAAAACCTGTGTTGTACACAAAAATATTCAAGTATCGTATTTGAAAATATTTTTCTTTTATTTCTAAAGTAGTTGAACATTTTCACAACATTTTCATAATTATTTATTTTCTTCAATGATAAATAAATTTTTGCTGCTGTTTTAATCAACTTTATTTTCTCGGAAATTTTTATAATTTTTTTTAATATGACCCTCTTAAATAAAATTTCTTTCTAGGATATAAATAAAAGGCTTGAAACAAATTATGAAAGAAAGAAAAACTATAACGAACTTGTCGAAAAAAGGTCAAGAAATAACACAAGCTGAAAAGAGGAAAAATAATACGAAAAAAACAAAAAATCTGTTGAAACATTAAACGCTGCATATAAGATGAAAGTGAAAATTAAAAAAAAATGAAAAGCTTGGAAAACAGAAAGGAGAAAACGTATACGTTTTTTTTCTCTTCTCAAAAAAAGTGAAAATTATTTCAGCAAGCTTCATGTAGGCAAGTGAAATAAAGTGTGAGTAAAAATAAATGAAGTAGTAAATAATGGAAACAACAAGAAGCCAGGCTGAAACAAAAAAAAAAATCCTGTATATCAGTCAGTCAGTCTTACCGTCAGGCATTCAGTCAAACATACTGTCATGTGTTAAAGCAAAAGTCATGTGAAAAAGTGCGTTTTATGTTTAACATCATTATTAATACAACAACAAAAACAATGTGTTAATGATGTTCCCAATTATAATCATCTTTAATAATAATGACAATGATGAAGTAGTTGTTTCTTATGAAGAGGACGACGATGAAGTCAACTAAAAATTCAGAGAAACGTTAAAAAAACAACGGAAAATGAGGACAATCATATGCAGTCAGAAGGATGTTTGTAAGTGTATGTGTTTATTCACATATGGAAAAATGTATGGAAAATAATGTATAAGGATAGGAATAAAAAAATTTTTACCATTAATAAAGGTTGCTGGCATAACAATAACGAGAACCAACCGATTTTTTTTAAATTTCTACAACATGAGGGTGTTGTTAGCCCTGTGCTGAATGATGCTCGTACGTGCAGTGATTGCACAGTGGATCAAACGCAAATGTTTAAAGTAAAAATTTTAACTTTGTCAACTGTCAGTAAGGAGGCATTGCAGACTATTAATACTTCAGAGGTATTGTTTTGTTTTAAGAATCTTTGAAATAAATTTTCTAGGTAATCTGCAATAGGCAGTGTGCTTGAAATATTTCATTTAGCTTTAGCTTTTCTTTAACAAAAATTTCGTGTTAATAATTGTTATTTCAAAATAAATAAAACAGTTAATCAAAATAAATTTATTCTACAAAAATATTTACATAATCTCATGAAAATAAGGAAAATTTTTGTAATGAAATCGTTTTGAAGTCCGAAATTTTTGACCCATTAAAATCTGATTTAGATAATTTTATAATTCCAATAATATTTGATTTCAAAAAAGACATAATAGATTTTTTAACAGATAAAGAAATTAGGTACACTTACCGAAATTGTATTAAACAGTTAAGATGTGAACTACGACATCGTTTACAAAATAATTTTTGAACTTTACAAAACACAACTTCTTTTCATTAGAAAATACTCTAAGCACTACAAAAGGAAATTTGCAATTTGTATGAAAATTGTAAAAAAGAAATGCAAAATTTTAACGTAGATCATCTACATAACTCTTTTTGGAATTACAATGGCAAAAATTAAAATTCTTATAATTGGAAAAACCAAAAGTCAACTACAGAATTTTGAATTCATATTTTTGAGTACAAAAACAAAAAAAAAATTTTCAACTTTTGTGATTAAAATTTTATTTTTTCCTTTTACTAACACAGACGTTGAGCGCGTATTCAGTACTACTATAAAAAAAGTAAACTTGGAAACAGATTTATTTTAAATACCATGAATTCACTTCTGTACGTCAGATGTTAAATAAATGTTGTTTACAAATTTTGATAAGAATGTGTAAACCCAAGATACTTCTGAAAAGCTTTAATTTTTTATAGTTTTAAGAACTTTTTCCTCCTCATAAGACTGTTTAGTTTTAGGTGAAGAACTTTTTGTTTTCCATTGAAGTTATACATATATATCGTCATATGAATTCATAAAAGCCCTGAGTTACATTGAAAAAAAAATTACAGGACAAGCAAGAAACTTTCTAATATGAAAAGTTAACCAACATTTAAAAAAAAATTTCAGTTTAAGCTTATTTCTTATAAAGGAATTAGTAAAATTTTAATATAAAAAAAATTTTCCAGCGACATGTATTTGAATATGGTGCATCGTAATCAAACAAGATGTCGATTTAAAATTTTTTGTAACTTAGGGCTTTTTTGAAATCATATGACGATATATACATTTTTATGAACGAAATGTTTGCTTTAGTTTATTTTGTTATCGATTCAATATTTTTTATTTAAACGAACCAAATAATATTTTTATGTTATAAATAAATAAACACTATTGAAACTATGAAAAATATCCAAATAATTGAAAATTACTATAGGAAAGCTATAAAAAAATTTAGTTTTATTTTTTGGCTTTAAATTTCCTTCTTTAGCTCTTTTTACCTCTATTTCATATTTGATTTAGCATTATATTATTTTAAAATATGGTCATACTGGCAATAGGTATGAAGCAAAGAGAGCTGTAATAACAGAAAATAGAGCAAGATGTATTAATACTTTCGATTATTAGTACACGGCGGTAGTGCGATCAATTCTGTTTTCTGGGGCAGTTTTTTTTGTAGGTGTCAGTTAGACTATTTTCGGCACAGCTTGATTCAGAACAGTTATCTCCCAGTCTTCTCAAAAACGATGCTGTTTATGGAAGGTAAGCCCTGAATCTGTTGGGGATTTGGGTCTCACTCAAATTATGCAATATCTGCACCGCGCACCAAGAGAAGATTTTTGTCATAGCAACCGGTAAGTTGGATTGAGAAACAACACATCTGACAAATATCGATATTTATGTAGATAATTTGGTTTAATGAGGACTCCAAGTCTGTCTCTCTGATTTTTACAAACAGATTTCATTTAAATTGATAAAAGTTTTGCATCTGTTTATTTTGGAATCGGGGGTTTTTCAGAGCTTTTATATAAATCATATATTTATCAAAGTTTGCAGTAAATATTAGATCATATACAGCATTCTTCTATGTCACTGTGCTGCGATAGAACTTATGCTTCACTGTTGACAATGACTGCCGTAGTTATGTGCGAAAATATATTTATTTTTACGTTACGCGATGCAAATAAACATTATTTTTATGCCTACAGGATATTTAAGTTTTTCTCTAAAGGTAGAAAGAAGAAAAATTTGCAACTGAATCTGTGGCACAACGTCAATGATATCATCACCAGTGCCAGTAAATTTTTTAAATTGTTAAAATGAAACGTGAGAAGAGATAAAATAAATAAAACAAACTTGTATAATTTTATTGTTTGCTTTGCGGCATTTCAAAGAAATTATATCCATCTATATTATGTGTAATTTAATTTTTATTTTTTGGGAAAAGGAATTGAAAGAGTTATTGGGAAAGCTTTGCACATGGCTTATGAAATATACTATTTAATTAAATTTCTTACGTATGCGCTGAGCTATATCAAAGTTAGTAATAATGTTTAATAAGTCTTCCAGCTATAAGATATAGTAAAAAATTTTTAATTACACATTTTTATCATTTGTTTTTCCAATTTAAAAAAAAACTTCCTTGAAATTAATAATGTGCAATGCAAATGTTTTTATATTTCAATACAGATCTTTTGAAATTATGAAAAGAAAAATCCTTTTTCTATTTTATGTGCTCATGCTGTTGCTTGCTGTAACAAGCATAAACATGTTACTTGTCTGGAACCACAAGAAAATCGTAAATGTGTTTTTTTTTGTTTTGTTTCTTCCTTGTTTGTAAGACTGTTTGTTAGTTGAAATATTTTTGTCGGTAAATATATATAAAATATACAAATGAATAGTTTTTTGGGTGGAGCGACTTGTTAATGCTTATGAAAAACACTGTGGTTGCTATACAATTACACACACAGATTCACACACATACATTTGCATGTCGCATTGAAATATATTTTTCATTAAGTTGCACACAGCCACATGCTGCACAACCGCAAAAAGAACATAAGGCAAAATGGTTTATTTTATAGTCTTGAATGCAGTAAGTATATTTAAGTATATTTGATTTATTTAACATGTGCGTTCTTTATGTGTTTGAAGAGAATCTTTTTACAACATATGGAAATTAAAAGCGGTAGCATTTTCAATACGTTATAGATTATTAAGAATCGATTGCACCATAGTTGCAAAGTCCACGTTAAGAAGCAATAGAGGGTACTTTGAAAACTACTGGAGTCTTTTGTAATGGAAGCAATAGAGAGCATTTTGAGATTTCCCTGATTTCTGCAACTTCTGCAACTCATCACTGCTTCAATATAGTATCATCTGAAACATTTTAAGGAAGCTGCGTCATTTAATTTTTAAACGAATTGTTTAAACATTAATATTCAAGATAATTTCTTTTTTAAATACCAAAAATAGCTTTTGATCAATTCTTTCAGCGAAAAAATCAATGTAAAAATATCACAAAAAATATCATATAAACACCTTGACACCGAAAAAAACATTAAAAACGCATGTAATTTTCTTCACTTTCCTTGAATTCACAGTGTCTCAGAGCTGTTAATCGCAATATAAAGTCTTAAAAATTTACAATATGATGTAATATGTTGTTGTGTATCGAGCTGCGTACTTAATTTTTAAAATTTCTTATAATTATTTTTATCTTTTTAGCCAACTTTTTGGCTCAAATACTCCTCTGTGTGGCGTGTGACATCTTTTAAAAACAAACAAAATCATGAACTTGGACGGTAACTAAAATAAGAGAGTTCCTTTAAAAATATAATTTTAGGCATACAAAACTATTACAGAAACAATTTAAATTGTAAAAAATTCCTGACTGACTTATATCAAATTCAAATTAGAAATCAATAAAACTTTGGAGTTCAGCTGTAAAAATTACTGTGAAAATGTTGTCATTACAAATGATCCAATTAATCGAAACATGGACTTATTTATATACAAAAAGCAACTTATTGATATGTGAATAGATTGAGACAAACTTAATTGTCAGTAGTTCAATGTCGATTTTATAAATTTTTAAAATCACCATCATCACCAACAACATCATCATCAACGTCATCATCATCATCATCTGTAACTTTAAGATTTTATACTCCCTTCCAGTTATTTTATTTTATTAAAACATTTTAATTTAATTTAAACTCACAGTATTTTACCCTTTTCTTTGTTGTAGCAAAAATACCCTTAACGTTGCCCCTTAAACTAATTTTTTGTGTGTGTTTTCAGTCTCACAGTTATAAATAAATAAATAAATGTTATAGCATGACTATCTATTACTACAAGTTACTTACCCGACCCAGTGTATTGTTATCGTGTATGGCTTGCTGCAGTATCTGTAGATTGTAACTGGTGAATGATAACCAAATTAGGTCGCCAGGATAACCATGAAAGTGGTATGTGCATGTTGTGTTCGGCGGAAGTGTATGACGCGGACTAACAATACGTCCCATCCTTCCGCGACGTGAAAATAAAACATCATCTGTAATAAGAGAAAAGAAAAAATAAACAAAATGAGAGGTGCAGAAATCGTTAAATTACAATGAAAGATACTTTCCGTGCAGAATTGTAAAATATCTGTAGAAATGCTGTGTATTGGGAGCATAATAAAAAGGGATTTTGTAGCTAAATTAATGGTAATGCAAAATAGTTTCTTTTTTTTCATAGAAAAAGTTTCCCTTTTCTTATTATTGTTGCTATTTTAGTTTTCTGCTTTTATAATTTTTTTCTTTTATTTAAATAACAATTTAATGTTCAAGTAATGCCACTAAGCAATAAAGGATTGCTTGCAATGAGTGTACTGGGAGCAGTTACAAATTACATTTATTAAGGATTTTTTTTTTACGAAATGATGTATTTGCAGGAGGATAAAAAGTAAAAGTATATAATTAGATTAGTTTTATTTGTTGAGTTTGACCTACATATTTGGTGGAATTTCACTGGAATTGAATTTGAAAAGACCTAAGTAAATCATTTTTTATTTATTGAACATTTTTGTTTAACTCCCTAAAATTTTAATATAATACATAATTTTCTATAACTTAAGAACCAAAGAAAAAATAACAGAACAAATAACAGCCTGTGACAAAAAATTGGTGTTCGTTAACCTGAACTCTAACTATAGATTGTAAAAGCCCCATCGAGCCCTCGGACTTTCCTGTGCACTGATACTGAGCTTAGCAATGAATGTTCTCAAGTTGTCTGAAATTATGTTGCTGTAAGGGCCTTGCAGCATGTTCACATATCCGATCATCTCGAATATGATGAATTTTAGAAGGTCATATCTGTGCGCGAAATTCGCATGAAGATTTTTTTTTAGTAAAACTGTTTTATTATTTGAACGTGCTGCTCAATATTGTGAATTGCCATTGTGATTTGGTACCAGTCCGCCAAAATAGCACGGTAGCCCAACCACAGCCTACTGATCATCTACAGTTAAAAAACTCCTCCATATGAATCCAACATTGGATGATATAAATGGATTGTTTAATGGTATAATCACTTTAAGGTGCTGGCTGATTTTATTTACTCATCTAAGCAGCTCCTAACTGGGCATGAGAAGTAGGCATTCGAGATGTGTTTCGAAACTTGTCTTTTACACAGTTTTTGTTCAAAATTAAATGAAATTTGCACCTAACGAGAATCGGCATTTTCTGCGATAGCTGAGTGGTACTTTGTCGCTTAGAGAACTTTTCAATATAAGAATGTGCTATCCAGCCTGGTTGACTCCACTTTTATGTGGGTTCTTGCACATAGCAAGGTCCTTGGTAATGAGCAGACAGATGAAGTGGCCAGGGCGGGTTCTCCCACGGACGTCTTCAGTGCTGTAATGGTTGCAATGCCGTTTAGTGCTATCAGAAATATTTGTTAGGAACACTATTGCCAGAAGGCTGAAGATAGATGCAGAACGTTTACTACTTGCAAAGATGCCAAGAAATGGCATCCTTGCTATCAAAATAAGCCCTCTGAGCTACTCATAAGCAACTACCAAATATATATCTCGAGGCTCATTGCAGTATTGACGAACCACTGAGTAATAGGCAGACATGGTAGCTAGAATGAGACCTTCAATTTGATGTATTCTGCCATAGCTGCTGAGAACAAGGGACAGTTGTCCACCTTCTCTGCGAGTGCCCCGTTGCGTTAACCGACCCACCAACCGTACTTAATTTTGGAAAGAGGAAATCACTCGTTCCCTCTAAATTCAAATGCATTTCCTCTGTGCTATGAGTTTCCTCTTCATTTAGTCATTTCCATATAATTTATTTACGAGTACCTTACAACTACTTTAAAATACGTCTTTAATTTGTCAAATGTTTTCCCAAAACTAAAGCTCAACAAAATCTTTACAAATCTAGGATGTCTTGCAGAAATTCATATTATACTCTTATTGATTTTAATCTCTAATTTTATTTAATTTTGCCTATTTGTTAGTCGAACGTAAAAACAATTTACCTGCTTTTTTTCAATTTCCTACTCAATTCATATCAAATAAATTGATCAATATGAACGTTTAAGTGTTTGTGCTTTTGTTAGATTTAAATGACTTTTAATTAATTTTCTTGAGACTTTAATCATCGTCATCTTATTGATTCTAATGCTCAATAGCATCTTTTTTTTATATAACTGTTTAACAGAGAGTACTTGAAAAAGTTTGTAGCCTTAATTTTTTTTCTCTGTGCTGCTATTAATGCCTTTTTGTTGTTATTATTGTTGTTGCTGCTGCTGTTGCTATTGAAAAGTTGCACAGCAATTTACTAATGACTATAAATCAATGGTGCAATGCATTGAAGTGTACACAATTTCCGTTTGTTAATTAATTTCAACGTTATCAGGCATCACAAAGCAACATGTTACAAATACACACTTGTATTAACAATATTTATATACTGTCATAGGAAGGTGGGCGCTGGAAGTAAAATTGTATTTTTATAATATTGAGTGAAGTTTGAGCACATGTCGGGATTCCAGACTCTGGAATCATGTATGTGTCTCGGCTTAGGTTCCAATCATACTCAAAGTTACAGCATTGAATACAATTTCAATTCTGATTAAAGTATTCATAGTACTGCATAAAAATGCTTTGAAGGAAAACTAACGTTTTGTATATTCCTTGCTATGTTGTATAATTCTGCTACCGCCATCGTAATATTTGAAACATTTTAATAGGGGAAATAAATTTTAGTAAAATGCTGAAACTATTTTGTTGACAAAAACTTATCACTTACAATTCTATTGGTAATTTTTCCAATTTAGGTTTTTAATTAAATTTATTTTGAAAGTGATAAAGTAATTAATGGTATTTATTTAACACTTTTTTACATTTTATAGAGAAATAAGTGTTTTCTTTTTAAGTTGGTTCTTCAATCAATTTTCCAAAATTATATATTTTTTTACGTATTTGCTGGCTAAAGTTTTATTACGGTCTCATTCATAAACGATTAATAAAGTTATAGTAGGTGTATTGTAGGAGTTTTAATCAGTTATGAATAATAACGTTTGAATCTATTGGCTTCAGTACTTAATGTGAAAAAATTTCATATTCTTTAGTTAACTAATCCGCAATAGTTTCATTGACGCTATAACAAATAGTTAAGAGCATCATATTAATTTGTGTTTTTTATTTGGTTTCCAAATGAAATTATTTATTTATTTATCTTGCAAGGCAGCAAATATTGTAAACTACTGTTTAGGAAACGGATCGAGTGGTCTTTAAGTTAGACATGACCGTTGAGGTGGTCACATAATAATGTGACGCTTGATCCTTTTTTGATATGAGGAATTTTCCTGGCCGAGTTTTTTTTTTGATAGGAACTTGACCTTATTTGCACATTTATGTTTCTTACATTTGAAGTATTTTTTGGAATATTAAATAAACACTCACGTGCTTTTGGTGAATACGAATACAAATGGGAATACAAAAAATGAACGAATACTTGCGAATACGAATATCCACTATATCAAGTAGAAAATCAAGCCTGTCAGGTGATTTAATGTCTCTTTTTAGAAAATGAATACAAAATTGTGAGTGAGAATTTTTATTGAAAACAAAAACAAATGTTCGTGTCTTATTGTTGTTATCAATCCTAATTCTCACTCACAATTTTATTTTCATTTTATAAATACAGGCAGTCACTAATGTGATGAGATGATATTCATAATACCTTAAAACTCCAAAACTAATTGGAGCGGCTGATTGTATTTTAAGGAGAGGGAAGGGCTAATATTCTAGCGGTTTTCTAGCAGAAATTTAGAAAATCTTTCATTATTCTTCTAAATGGGCTGAATTAGGTAAAGGTGAAAAAACCAAAAATAAAAACCCTATAAAAACCAATAACTCCAAGAAAGTGTTCGTTTTTTTTGAGAATTATTTCATTATGAAATAATTTCAAATTTTTGAAAATGTTTTTTATATTTTTTTGACAATAATTTCATTTAGTTTTTGAGAATAATTTTAATCCAAAACATGTCGAAAAAAGAATTTCGAAGTTATATAATTTTATTTTTGAAATATGTTTAATGTTCTTTAATTTAATCTAATTTAATTTAATATCTTCTAAATTTTGATAGAATACATCCTAAATAATGTACTGGAGCATTTCTACATTGGCAGCATTCAGAAAGAAACAATAATTTTCTATTCAGGCTTCGCCTTTGGCCGGTCGCAATTATTTTCTCTTCTATTGTATCTCGAACACTGGCTGCGGTAACGCAATAACTTTTGCACATTTCTTTTAACATCTTATGCCGATTTTTTTTTCAAAAAAAAATTCAACATTTCTTTTACTTTTAATTAAAAGAATTGGTGTTCAAAGTTTTCTCAAGCCAAAACTTTTGTCTTGTAAGTAATGATACCATAATTTCTAATAAACTCACTATTTCCAAAAATCATTATATTGCAAATTTTTAATAAAAAGGGCAAAAAATGTTGTACTGAAAAAAAAGAAACGCCATTAGAATCCCATAATATAGTTTGGTTTTATTTCATATGTTATGAGCGTAAATTAATTGGAACTGTTTGTTTTTTTTTGGCATGGGAAATGTGAAAAAAGTACCCGATATTGGCATTTATTTCATTTCGTGTTTTGGAATAGTGTTTCATATAGTATGAGAAAAAAAAAGAAAAGCTTAAGAACATAATTGTTCTTAGGATTACCTAATTGGCTAGCTGGCCATACACGACATTTTCAACGATTATGTCTTCAGCCAAATTTTCAATTTGTTGTCTATTAAATAAAGTTGAGCACACGAAAAATAAAAGTTTTTTGAGAATTATTGTCGGCAACAGAATCAAAATGTGTTATAGAGAAATACATGCAGCGTTTTGTGTGTTCCCTCACATTCATGATAAGATAGTAAAAAGTTGTGGAAGAAAATATTATTTGAGAACGGAATGGACAATTTTTTTGTGTTTTGAGCGACACTGTATTTAACTTTTTCTTTATTAAGATTTTATTTACCATAACTTGTGTAATAATTGTATCGTTTTGGTTGTTCTTTTAATATTAAGAAGAATATTTATGAATTGGTTATATCAGAAAAATTTCGTCCACGACAATCATATAGTCAATGAAAATAGTCAAATAAGGTAAAAGTACGGTCACACTTAGCAAAAATGTGCGCAAAAAAACGTAACCACTACTTTTGCTTAGGTTTAGTGCGATTTAACTTGGTTTTTATGTCACAAAAATAAGTCAGTTATGCCGCAAAATGATATTTTTATATTATTTATAATAAATGCGAACCCAAATTTAAAAAATATTGCAATTAAAGAAAATGCAAATTTAGCTTGTCTGTTGGTCACGTTTTTCTTCAGCAAGTAAGTCATATTGTCGTGCACGACTTGCAGCATCCCCAAAGTGTTGTTGGAGAAATATCTTTACGAAATGGCCAATTGGGTAATTGTGTACTCTTGGGTCTATTAGGCTCAAATTCATAACCTTTAGTTAAGTAATGATGTCCGTTGAACCAATTACATTTATATGAAAAGTCGTTAGATAAACTATTGTCATTACTTAACTACAGACTGAGAATATGGGCCTTAATAGGTGCTAGCTAAAGGCACTTTTTCAATATCCTTTCATCGTAAAATATTATATTGCGAAAGTAATGTAAGATAAAAATACTAAATGCTGCAAATAGTAACAGTAAACTTGTATTTTAGCCCGCCAGTTCTTTTTATAAGTTGTTGCTAAAGAATCTAAGAAGAAACCATTTGATACTTGAAAGTTTCCAAAATTGTTGTAATTTACTAGTTAACACTATAAATTACAATAAAAAATTAAGTAAAATGGTAACAAAACATAAAAATATGCTGACACAAACGTCATCAGCAACTAAAAGCACTCCACTGGAGCAGACTAAGTAGCCAACTGCATCTATTTAACCAAACAATCGATAGATATAGAATATGAGATATCACTTTTTTATAATATATTCCTTGTCCTCCATTACATGTTTGGTTAAAAGGAAACTTACTTACTCTACATAAGCTGTTTCACTTCACCCGCCATCTTTGGAACTAAAGAAGAAGATACAAAAAAATCAAATTATAAAAAAGAATCAATCACTTCTAGAACGGGTTACAAGGCCAAGACAACACGCTGACATGCAAATACGGAGCCAATTCATTGTCTATTAATCTAGTGTAAGATCGATGTTCACCAGTTCCTATTAAAAGCCACAAATATAAACCATTATTAGCCAATTTCCCGACTAAACTCTTTTTTCACACGAAAGTGAATACATTCCAGCAACTACGGAGCAGTCAGTTGAGTTCATGTACATATTAAAAAGTATTATTAAATTCATGTGCATGAGAGTACCTACCAAACATACATATGTGCTGTTTACGTTTAGGGCGATTTCGACAACAACAACAACAGCAAGAAAAAAAGCTTTAAATTGCTTGAAGTCAACCTATTTCCCTTGAGCTTAAGGATTAGTTTTACAATGATTAAAATCTACAAATTTGTACGAAAAAAAACAACAAAAAAAGAAGAAGAAAAAATGTCAAGTAAAAAATTTTATATTAAAAGGATGTCAAAAACAAAATGTTTTCAACTGTAACATCTCAAAAACTAAAGAAAGGAAGTCAAGGAAAAGTAGTTAATATTGAAAAGTTACTTTTTCTTTAATATACAGTATTTTTTAGTTGTTTTCTTGCAGGGAAAATGAAATATCCTTTTATGCTAGGAAATTTGGCAAAGGTATGAACTTATTACTTCAAATACGGAAAAGAAATGCAAGTTAAGTAAGCAAGGATATTGTTTTAAAAGCGAAGTAAATTAATATTTTTTAAATGCTATTTTGTTTAACATAAAAGAGTAGAATTTTAAATTATATCAATTTGCAGTGGTTGAGGCAATCATATCCTTAAAATTGAATTTTGTGACTCGAAGTTACATGGTTGCAATCAAGTCATAATATGATTGAATTATATGGATTAAGTCGAACAATGTTATTCTCCTTTACTCTGTGAACCGAATCCGGGAAAAAGTTTCGTTTCGACACGGATCCACATACATTGATGTTCTCTGCAGTGAATCCAGATAATTTTACTCGTTTTAAAATCTTGCTTAGTCGATCTCATTTAAATCAAATCTATTACCTGTTTTTATATTATGAACAAATTTTCCATTTGCTGTTTGTCGTTTTTTTGAAAAGTTCTTTCTAAATATTAAAAAAATGTTGTTATTTATTCCAATTAAAAAATATATACCCCTCAATAATCAATTTTAATTTGCTTTTAATTAAACTTTTAATATATTACTGAAAATTTAGCAAAAATGCGATTAAAAACACTAAAATTTAAACAATTCCCATAAAAAGCACCAGGAAAAAAATAAATTTTTATAAAAAATTTGTAAAAAAAATATCTCTCAAAAAGGCTCACGAAATTATTCATATTTACTGGAATCATTATCAAAAATAAATTAAATGAAATAAAGGGATTTTTATTTTTAATTATAATTTTTGGTAATTTTTCTTCTTCAACTAAAATTAGTTTGCTTCTACTCACTTTTTAAATATTTTTGATGTTTAGTATTTTTATTTGTATTCTACTGCAGTAAAGCGCATTGTAAGGAAATGAGTAATTACATAATTTTATTATTATGATTTAATAAAATCGAATTACAGTACCACATCATTCTCATAAAATTCTCGAGAATCCTGCCGTGAAAGTTTTACTCTTGCAGCGATCGGTGCTCTACTTTGTTACGCACATCCTAAATTCTTATACTATTTCAAAAACTAAACAAATGAGAATTAAGGAGTATAATTAATATATTTTTCAGTACACAGAAATTGCTGTGGTGCTTGTATGTGTGTGTCAATATGCTGAACATTCATTTTCTTTGTTTCTAGTCATGATTGCAAACTGCAAACGTTCAATACTGTTTTTGTATATTAATAAGAATTTTTTCTGGTCCAATCAAGGTTGGGGAAAACATAATCTAAGAGAAACATAGTAACTGAGATTGATTTGTTATTGTCGATTCATAATATGATTAAATTATATGGTTAATGTTGTATAATGTTATTATCAAGAATAACATTGTAAGCAACATAATTTTCTTAAAGAAAATTACAATATTTCATCATATAAAAGTAATATTAATATTGTATATAAACATTTTATGATTTAATTTTAATTGATTTAATTTTAATTTATATAATTTAATTTAGATTTTATTGAGATTTTAAAAATCAGATCACAAAGCAGATTAAGAAAAATAACATAAATGATGATAAACATAAAAATATAGAGTATTATTTTATTAAATATTTAAGACATTATTAGTTGTGAAGAACGGTTCTGAGGAATGGTTAAATTTATAATATTATGATAAAATATTGTCCCATAATTTCATCACAAAATTTCCGAGATATGAAACAAAATTTTTGAAATATATAAGAAAATAAAAAAAAAATTTCGTTATATTCCAGTGATGTTGCAGCTGTTATGTTGCTGTTTTTGCCCATCCACATCGGATCATATATTTTCTCTGCGTTATATTTATCATATAAATAATATTTATATGAAAAGATATTCAAAACTAAATATTTCATTAAGAACTACAATCGGTTTTATATATACCAGCATTTGAAATACTTATTCCCGTTAATACCTTCTATGACGGCCCAAGGTTTTGGGGCGATCATACTTATAAGCTTTGATTCAAGGATAGCTAGATCATAAACAAGCACCTCTGTCGTTATTCTTCACCTTGAAGAATCATTTAATTAAGACGAAAAATGTCTTTAAATTTGAACATCGGCATTCTTCTCCATCTCCAAGAAAAGAAATTCTGTTTATTTTATACCAGAAATTTACTTGAATGTAAGAAACGACTGTAAAATGTAACGAAATGTTTCGCAACTATTATATTTTTTAGCATCCGTTTATGTTTTAATGTATTTGCAACGCTTGCACACATGTTTTGTTGTTGAGCATTTTTCCAGTTAAATATTTTCAATAACTAATTTATTAAAATAAAATTTTCAGTCATTAAAATTATATAAAAAATAAATAAAAATAATATAAAGAGTCTTTAATGATGATTGTTTTCTAAGGGTATTAAAATGTTTAACTTTATTTATTATGGAAACACTTATTAAAGTGAAATTTATTTAAAATATTGCAATTTGCCTGGTAACTAATTAAATAAACATATCGCTCCTTATATGTAAGGTAGTCATATCTCAAAAAGCCTTGATTTTTGACTTAAGAATGCAGAAATACTCGATTTATCGCTCTTCATTTTGTGTAAAAAAATTTAAACAAATATCTTGTACTCACCTCTTGAAGCAGAATACTTTTTGATTTTTCCATTGATATGTGTGTGTAAATTAAACACCTTAAAATCGTTTTCTGACGAACGAGTATTTTGGGATATGACTACCTTGTAATAAATGAGCGATATGTACTCCTTCTCTTAAGCTGGTAGTTATCTCACACAAATAATTATTTATTATAATAGAGAAAAATACGGCGAGAGATCAATAAATCGTTAGATTTTAATGAAATCTCCTAGTGTTCATCATCAGCCCTGCATAATTTTAATATAAGCTTCTACTACTAAAACATATCCGCGCTTCTTTTATGCTTTACTGTTTAAAAAAAGTTATGGTTAATAAGACCACTTGCTATTTATAAAGTAAATATTATACCTAAAACCTTTCTAAGCTACTTTATCTTCCTAAATTAAAAAAAATAGCTTTTTGCAAACCACATCATCGCAAATTATTAGTTGGTGAAAACAACATGTATAATTTGTTTAATGTGATTTATATTTCGAACTCTATTGAATGCAAATTTCAACTTTTCCAGGATTTTGAGAGCTTGTATGTGTTAAAATAACAGCGGTCCTCGTTTTCTATTTCCTCAGTCGATTTGTATAAATAAAGACTCAAGTTTACTTACAGCCAGCACTTCATGAAAAGTGATACAACATGTGAGACACTCATGAAGACTAATGATGATGGAAATTACGGCGTCCACCGAAAACAACGTGGCAAAAAAGGCCGCTGTAGGTTGGTATAAATTAAGCTTTATTATTCTTGTATTTCCAACAATGTTGTGTCGTGTTAAACTTTCCGCAAATAAAAACGTTACGAACTTTAGCCTAATATGAGTTACAAGTATTATTAATTTAGGAACAACCTCTAGCAAAATATTAATCATTATTGCAAACAATTTATCTCTGTTTAGTAAAGATTGCTGCTCATAAGAACACAACACAGCTCATTTGATTTTATTAATTGTTCTATTGCATGTTCTTTTTATGATTATAATCAATAACGTCGGTTTATTTTGTTTTGGGGGTGGGTTTCAATTATAAATTTATTTTTATCTTAATCGCAGAATAACAATAAATCTTGCTAAAAATAATATTTTATTGCATTATGAGAGCATCCAGGCATCCTCTATCTCATAATTGTGGGTTGATTATTTGGTTAACGTGTATTTAAGAGCAGAGTATAAAACACAACATAATATTACTAGTATTAGCGAAGCTTAGTTACCCTACATTTTTTATTTATTTATTTTTAACAGGATGTTTTAGTGAAAAAGAAGTTTGAAATCTGTTGGTCCCTAAAATAAAACTCCTCTCACAGCAACTTCAGTTTGTTATTGTTACAGCGTCTTCGTGCGCAGAAAATATTTGTTGGGACAAGAATATTATGGTTGCGTTTCTACGTCTTATGGTTGCAGCAGCATATATATTAATAATACTCTTCTATAGCTGAGTTGTAGCTAAAGCCGTGATAAAAAGTTTTTGCTTGTAGTATATTATTAGTGAATTATTGCCGCTCGGTTGAACTACAACCGAAATTTTCTTAAAGTACAGAATAATATTGGTTTCTAGGCATTCATTTGATAACTAGAAATAAAGCATAGAAGTATTTACCATACGTATATACTTTTATATCTGTTACGCACATGTCATATTCGTCAATTTCTTGCCACACTGGCTGCTGAATAATTTTATGATATGGTCCATATTCTGATTATATTTGATCCAAATTATGGGTATTAAATAAAATATTATATTCGTTTATAATAAAAGTGCTATTGGCAAATTAAAAATTAGCATTATTAACTTAAACAATAATATGATTAATACAGGAGCATTGGTTTGATAACTACATGATGTGAATTCATATATATGTATAATTCAATCATGTTATGATTCTACTGTAGCCATGCAGCTCATTGACAGTATGTGACTCTTAGGTTATGGTTGCCGTAACCATGTTTATTTGAGCCTGAACTCTTTTTATGGAGGCTTTAGATGCCTCTTCCCATAATGGCTCTGCCCAACTGCTTTCTAAAGTTTTATCCAGTTGGAACTCTTCACGATATACTTCAAGCCTAAAGAAATGATCTCAGCAATAACTGCAAAATTCTCTGAGTGATAATATTGAAAGATATAATTAGTCGGACAGGATCTGAGTCTAATGACATACAAAAGGGACAATGGGCCGCGCTTCGGTCCTGGATTAGTCACGATGACTCTTAATAGCAGAGTGTATTGCTAGCCGAGGTAGATTAAGTATGTAACATTTAAACATTTCTTTGGTTAAAAATTTAACATGGACATGAACTCAGTTCAATTTTAAACCACAGGAACATTAAGAACTTGGTTCCTAGTTGTTGGTGAGCTGCTTTTGGTTATTCAGTGCTAGTGGTGGTTGAAGCACAACTCAAGGGGAGATAGATACACGAATTTAATAAATGATTTTAACTTTGAAGTCCATGTGATTTAGAATGAGATTAGGAAAATTAAATTCCTCAGCAAGGCATAAATGTATGATCCAGGTAGCGACAGATTAAAATTAGCTCCTGTTTACCGATATGTGCTTGTGGGCCAGCGCAGGCCAAAGATAATTATTTTAACAATTTTATGTTGCAAATCCCTTGAAAAGGATGATTAATAAAATTTTATTTATTAAAATTTTTTATTAATTATTTATTTATTTATTAGATCAATCGATTTTTATACCGACTAACTAAATATGAATAATAAAAGCAGAATTATATAAAAATAATTGGTTCAACAATTTAGGTATAAAGTAAGATTTCTCTTCAGTACTTTGTTACTCTCAGATATGTCCATAATGTGGCACAGATATGTCTATAATGTGGTAGCATTTATTGAAGATAACACATGCGCGACAAAAAGAATCATTACTACCATATACAGAAACAAACAGTAGCATTTTAATGACAGGAGTTCAAAATTGCGGGTAAGTCTTACAGGAATATTGAAGTTTAGTTGACTAAGAAGGAGTTCTAAATCAACATCACCATGAGCAAATAAGCCGCTCAGCATCAATCGTCGACTTTTTAGAGTTGGCATTTTATCCGAGAAAGTCTACTATGAGACGGAGGTAAGACATAAGAATTCCAACCAAGACCTTGAAGACAGAAAATTAAAAATTTTTTTTGTATCTATTCAATACTACTGATATGAATAGAATAAGAAGGATTCCAAACAATTATTTATTTATTTATTAATTGTACCCATATGTGAATACTTGGTCTTCACAAAATTAAATATACCTGTTTATATGTTGGTTATCTTAGTTTAACACTTATAACATGACAAACTTATGGAACATATTTATAGTGCTGATGCACAAAAATATAAAAACATAAATTACTTTGTTATCAATCATACTTTTAATGACACAACAAAATTTTTATGGCACACAGTCAAGTGAACAGCACAACAGCACAACACACAATACTTTTATTTACACACTCATATTACGCATTGACAATTGAAATTTTATAGCAATCGACAGTTCTTTTAACACATAATTATAAAAGGATGTTATATTTTTATTTGCTTTAGGACAGTAACCAAAAACTTCAGCCATTGTATTGACGCACAAGCCCATCTTGGCACAACAAACAATTTAATAAAAAAATCCATTTTAGTATCAGTACTGATTACAAAAGAGAGGCATGAGAAGTTTGCTTATAATGACTGTCACTCTTTAGTTAACAAACAAAAAATATATTTCCAAGGATGCTGTGCTATTTGCTTCATTTTGAATATTGGATATAAAGAACTTTATTGATGCTCTCTTACTATTACAACCAAAATGTTTCCATTTATTTTAATAATATTTATACACTTTCTACTGCAGTTTTATTTTAAAAAATTTCAAAACTAGAAGGCTCATTCGTGAATACTAAATTGACTGGAAAAATTAAGAGCGAGAAGGTGTTAAATCTTTGGTATGTTTGGACTTGTACTTCCAATAATCATACAGATAAAAATATTAAATTGTCATTTCCGTTTTCCGGCTTTTAAGGACATTCACATTGTCGCATTGTTGTTGTTTATAAGGCATCACCTATACACTCCACTATCATATACACACATAAAGGCTGTTTCAGTATGACTATGTGTGTGTGAATGTATTTTTTTAACGTTTATTGTTAAATTTCATATGGTCGCTTATTTATTTCCGTTGACATCAGCTTATTTTTATTTGCTTGTTTTTATTTTCCATTTGATTTTATTTAATATCAGTGATTATCATTATATGAAATTATATGGGTTTATGGCTGGATATGATTACGTATGTATATGTGAGTTTGTATGAGTATTGGGTCATAAAAATTTATGGTTTTTATTTCAGGATTTATATGATTTATTATTATTTTTTTGCACGACAATGAAAATAGCTTTGCTGAATGCAAAATTTTTCTTTAAGTAGTAACAATAGTTAAAAAATAATTTAATAAAATAATGATCTGATAATAAACTTCTAATGTGTCTTTATTGGTTGGTAAGTATGAAAATATGATGTGTGTTTTAGATATTTGTTAACTAGACTTTCGAAAAATTTAAGGCTGAATTATAATTAAATCTATTTTTCAACGTAATAGCGCTTTTCTTTAGCTGGACAGCGGGACTTAAAAAAAATCATTACAAATATTTTCCTTGAACTTTATATCTCAGATTCTCAATAATATATTACCGTTTACAAAATAAACAAATTAAAACTTATGAAAATTGCATTTAAAACTAAATAATTATTTTTTTTTTGGTTGCCATAATTTACAAAACAACCACTACATACTCAAACATAATTTGTGTGTGCAAAACTTGTTTTGCCAGTAATTTATCGTAAAATCGTTTTTGGTAAAAATAATATAAACTTTTTAATTAATTTTAATTGCAAAGTTCTAACAACAGTAACAAAAACAAACCAAACAACGCAAAGTTCACGTGCTTAGTAGCATGGTCCCCATTGAAATAAAAATAATAAATCTAGCAGATTTTATTGGATGCCTTCGAGTATTGCTAAGGGATCTATAATCAACCGATTTACTACAGAACGAAGAATCTGTCGCCAAAAAGAGTTTGATGTCTGACAAAAAATAATGGAACTTTATAAAACCTTCCTTAACTAATTAACTACTAGAAATTTAAACGTTAAAATTTTTTATGAAAGTTTCAAAGTCGTCTTAAAATAGCACTTTTACCATTTTCTGATAAGAAAAAGTATTTTTTGGACGAATAGTTTCTCAGAAAATTGCCGTATGTTTGACCACACTCTGGTAATGTCAAGCGTTTTTAAATATTTTTTCGGTACAATTTTTTTAGTTATGTATATAGTCACATACATGTAATTGAACTCCCATAAAATTCATGATTAAATTTCTGTTCCCACAGAATGTGCTGACGTTTGCGTCTGGCTTAAATAATAGCATAATAACCACATTTGATTGTTCTTTGTCGCTCTTAGTTTTATTTTCGCCTTTTAATAATTCTAAATTAGTTTTTAAGTTGCACTTTTTAATAAACTTTCAAATAAAACAGTTTCGTCTTTTTATTACTTATTATTATATGTTTTATGGTACGTTTTTAGATATGTGTGATGGCAAATAAAGTGTTTGCTGGTAAAACAAGGTAAGCAAAAAATCATATTTTTTAAGTTTCAAGTATTTATTTGAAAATAAAGTTAACATGGAATTATTCATTTCTTGACTTTTTGTTTGAACGTGTGGCGCGCCATTGTAAATAAAATCGTTTGTTCGTATGGAACAACTTGAAGCATGTCTCTGAGTGTAGGTGGACATGAATATGGTGGCTTTTGGTGAGCATACAATGCAACGGCAACAAGTAGTAGTTTTTAAAGGAACGTGAAAGCCGTATATCCTTGGAAAATTTTCTTGCCAATAATCAGTGTCTGAATCCACAGTAGACGAAAGTTTAATTTCTTCTACTGCATCTTTTGACGAAAACAGCAGAGACTTTGTCACCGAGTTTTTGAATGCAAGCTGTGACATAGGCTTTGCGTTTTTTGATGCTGCTACGAAGCAGTGAAATTTACATGCATTGACAGCAGCGCTATCTAAACATTGGACCCAGAGCGGCCACCACCGCTTTTTGATACGCAAATTGGCGTTCCCATTCTCATGTAAATTCACACCTTCCATATGACACTTGTAATTGTTGTAAGTGTGGGGCTGTTGAACACCAACTGTTTTCGTCTTCTCCTTGATGTACCGTTGCACTGTTACCATTGTGTCGTATTTAGTTTCGATAGTAACTTCAGAATTATCTATCCAACAGATCACCATAATGTCAATTGTATATCGTATGCATATTCGGTTTCGTGCTTTTTCAATACTATTTCCCAGTTTTAAAAGGAGCGCCAGCAACACGATTGAGTCGAACTGTGCCAGTTGTGCAGAAGCCTTTCACTTATTCAGCAAGCAGAGCAAGTAATGGGAGGTAAACAAATTATCAAAGTGTATGTTGTGCTACAATCGTGTGCATTGTTTGCCACGTATAAACATGAGAGTAATATGGAACAATCGAAAAACCCAACATAAAATATTGGAACACAAAGAAAACAGCTGCTCGTTAAAAAACACGCCGCTTATAGTACAAAAAAATATTATATGTTCAACGCGACTGCTGTTTACTGTCATCTAGCGGTCAATACATTTGCCGGATGAGTTGATAAATGGCCTTAGGTTCCTTTTTAGAGATGTGGTAATACACGGCAATGCAATAATATCGATTTGGTTGTAGATATTATATTTATAATTAATTAAAAAAGTCTATTTTTAGACAATTTTTGAACCACTCCGTGTGAAAGGGGGGAGTCTAGGAAACTTTTTCAAAATATCTTTTTTGTTGGTAAGAGACCAAACCTTAATAAAACCGCCCAATACATTTAATGTGTATGCAAACTAACGGCATTAAGAAATAGGTTAAACGGACATTTTGTTGAATAGTGAATATTCAAGGCCAATGGCTTATTATTATTATTTTTAATATTATTTTTCAAGGCTCCATCAAGATGCCTTCACTTTCACTTCACTGATTTTCGTTATTATAACAATTTTTTTTATATCTAAATCTATAAAAAATTTTAATAATGCAGGTTTAATTGGGTATGTTTAAGTTTATTGAAGTGGTATGAGTTATATACGAGTATGTATATTTAAAATATTAATTATACGCAAATTTTGTAATGCTCTATAAAAAAATTCGTTCTTTAGCTTAAATCGGCCTTTTTTATTAATGATTCTTAGAATCTTAATTTGAATATGATTTAACAAATGAAACTTATTAATTTCACGATGATTTGTGACTTTTTCATCCTAAATTTTAATTATATTTTATATAATTTTTATATTAAACTATATTTGAATTTTGAATTCAAAGTAATTGTAGAAAAACCCGAAATTTTAATAGTTCACACATTATAATTCCTCAAAGTCTTCAGTTTAATTCACCCAGCATCAGCTAAGAGCATGTTTACATTGGAGCTGATGTCCCTGCAATATGTCGCTTTCGACTCGAGTTTGTAGTGGAAAAGTATAGAGAAACTTGCGGGCTAGCAAAAGTCGCACGTAATGGGATTTGAAGCGACAATCTTGCCTCTTCTCTTTTACATATTTATTTCGCTTGCATTTTAGTTTTGTTATGTATGAGCTAGTGTTACTAGTGAGACCAATTTTTTAATTGTATTCTTCAATAATTTCTTCCTGGGTTAAATCAGACATTTTGCTCTTAACAACTACTTTTACTTTTGCTTTATAAATTATTGCCAGTATTGCCTGTAAGCATATTAATTTTATATTTCACAAACTAAGAAATTGTTTCTTTATGGCAACATTGCTACGAATGAAGGAATAAGAAGAATTAATCAATTAAATATATAAAAGTCTCTTGACTCTTGCGACAAAAAACTCTGTATGTAAATGCATGTGAGTTTAAGAAGGGACTACAAAATAGAACGACATCTCATTCTCAATATAAATCAGTTCTTACAAGTGGTGAAATACAGAGTTTTCCAATAAGACTTTTCATTTTCAATAGCCCACCATTTTAGCAGTTGACTCAACCTGTAAGTACAAGTTTGATGACAAGTAAAAAGTACGCCACTAATAATAATGATATATGCTTCAAAAACGCACTGATTAATAATAACAATAAAATATATAATATATAATAAGTACAAAAATGCTCAAAATTTTGCGGTCACTATTTGCAAAATGAAAGCATTTTTGCTTTCGAAGTACCTTCTCGGCCAGCAATTGTAAAACTGATACACAAATTGTAGCTGTTGGGACAAGTTAGTGATATAAGTAATTGAACTCGTGCACGTCGCTTAGGAAAAACTAATAATATTGCTGTTGTAGTCCATAATGTTGAGGGAAGCACTGGTGTTTCCATTTCTCTTTCATATTTGTGGTCGACGTTTGTTTTGAAAAAGACGGCGCTACGTACTACACAAGTAACTTTATATTCACTCTTTTGCGCGATTTCTTGCAGAGGCCAATAAGGTCTGGTGATTTAACACATTTGGACTTTTTGCTTTAGAGCTACGTTAAAGAGAAGATCTATGCTAATGGCTTACATTCGATACAATACTTCGAAGAAAAAAAAAATTCGTAAATATATCGAAGACAATGCGAAGACGCAAATGAGAAAAGTGCTAATGGAAAATTAAATGCGAAAATTTCGTTGCAATAATCATGTGCGTTCTATTAAGTTTGCTTGTAATCACAACTTCTTGGAAAAAAGTCTAGAATTTCAAATATTTAAGGACTCATATAAGGCTCCTTTAATGCTTTTCTCAACTGCTGGTCTCATAAATGTTTATAAAACCACAAAAATAAATATTGTACGAACAAAAATTAAATCTTGTATGTTACATTACATTAGCGTTTGCTTGTAGATGCCTGTTGCTGGGTTTTGCTATACTTTATGTCGATGTGTTCATTACGAGCAACAAATATTTTCAATTTAAATTTATTTTTGTGTATGTTTGAGATTTTTATATTTTTTATGCAAATATTTGTTATTAACACTCACATGCACAGCCAACAATGTGGTTGGTATGTACATGAGCATGTGTAGGTTTTTTTTTGCAAAGTAAGTGGAAATAACGTTCTATTTTATTTTTAATAAATAAAAGAAAAATAAAAAAATGCAATTAAATTATAAACTTTTGTAAATGGTGATTCATTTCGAGGTATTAAAAATGAACTTTAAATTGACTGTACATTTTTTAATTATTATGTAATGCTTTTCATTTTGACATGAAAGTCTAAACCAGTAAGCAACTCAATTGGTTGATCTTTCCAAAAAAAAATATGGTCTTGTAGACTATCTGCATCTAGCCACCCTAATAGGAACGCTTTTCAATGGATAAGATTATGCCGAAGCTGTAAATTGTACTTAAATCTCTCTTCTAAAAAGCAAAATATAAACAATAATTTTATAAAATTGGCACTTAGACTTGATAGTATTAATTTGAGAATACTTTTATTGTCTTGTAATACATAATAGAACCCTAATATTTTTTATATATGCATTTGACAAACATATTTAAGCCTAAAGTCATTCTATTTGTTATTGCATTTTATTTCGCCTTTTAATTTAAACAATAGTTATTTGTTTTATTTAATTTTTTTTGCTTATCATTTCATATCTCAATATTTCATATTCCAAGTAATTAATTTTTGAAAACAAAATAATAAAAATGTTTTTTCCTTAGTTTAATTCAATACTTCCTTGTTTATTTTATATATGCAAATAAATATCCTTATTCAATTTAATCCTTTCCTAAAGGTTTTTTTTTGGTATTTGTATTTGTTAATTTCAATATAAATTTTATTCAAATTTCAGGCAAATGTCAGTAATAAAATCAAATATTACAAAAACTAGATATGCTAATGATTTCATGTGAATTTGTATGTGAGAAAGAGTAAACACATATTTCATTTATTTTTGCTAAAGCATGTAAATTTAAATAAAGAAATTAGATAATTTAAAATAAGCCCATGAATGTTATGACAACCATTTTAATGAAATGCAATTTTATTTGTCACATTCATAAGTTTGCATATTTTATTTCAAACGAAAGCTTAAAAAATAATTGCTCTATTTTCTATTAGTTTCAAATAGAGAAAGAACAATTTTAAAGCAAAATGCATCTGGTCCCTTTCCTTGTTTAGAATTGATCAAGTGATCTTTTATGCAACAAAGTAAGAACCCTCTTTTTAATTTGTAAGAAAAGTCTTTTTTTGGCAATTAGTGCTGCTTTCACCAATTCCACAACTTTTTAAAGTGCTTTATTTAATTATTTGTCGGATTAAATTAGTTGTAAACCCAAATTTATTTTCATTACGTTAAATTACTACCATATAGCTTGAAATTAATTAATATTATTTTTCCTTGTGCCTTTGGAATACTTTGTACTGTTCAATTCTTTTTAACTTGAAATGCTATGTACTTTGGCCTAATAATAATCTACTCTAATCATTTCCAATCGTTTTCAAAATAATACTACTAAAAATACTCTCATTTCTGATATCCTTGCCAACATTATTATACCAGTCTGCATGCACCCGGATTGCGTTCTCATAATCTATTTTCTCAATAAGTTTTATTAAAAATTTCGAAAGATGTTTTTGTAAGTGGACAATCAGTTTAGTGGGACAAAAAGGAACAACAAAAATGTGAGTGGTGATTTTGCAAGAGCTTTCGCATTTGATTTAAAAAAATAAAAATTCAACTTAGAAATATGTTTGAAATCTTTACTTGAATCGATAGAGCGGTCTATATGATTAAATGTTTAAAGATAATTTCATGTAAAAGCTGACTGCTTCTACTCCTCACATAGTTCATACACTGGGTCCAATTTTGGCATACTCTCTACAACATATCGGTCGGTATCTTGCGAATAGACTCTTTTATATTGGCTTCCAGTGCGACAACCGTTGCGTGCTTTTCACTTTTGAGATAAACCTTAACATAGCCCCACAAAAAATAATCTAAAGGAGCTATATCGCACGATCTACGTGACGAATGGACCGCTCCCAAAAGAGAAATAACTGTTCACCGAACTCACCTCTCAATTGGATCATTGTTTCGCTTGCTGTGTGACACGTGTCACAGTGCTGTTGAAACCACATGTCAACCAAGTCCAGCTCTTCCGTTTTGGGTAAAAGAAATTGCAGTAACAGAAGCCAAATTGCTGCGAACGGCGCCGAATCGATAATTCACGGCCATCAACAACACAGGCTGATACACCAGCAATATTTTCCTCTGTCTGCACTCTACGCAAGCGTGTTGGTGGTTAAATGTCCAATAATGTAAATTTAATGCGAAATTTTGTCACAAGATTCGGAATGGCCGCCTCAGAATGTCGCTCAAACAGGCCTTAAAATGGAAGAAGTGCACGATGCACTTTCTCAACAGACCATGAATTTTGATAATAACAATCAACAATCTGCAAGCTTTGTCGTTTGTAGGTCGATTCGTTCATTCATTCATGAACATGTTACATGTAGCATGTTGCACGAAAACAGAGAAATTTGCTAAAGAATCACCCTTTAGTTACATGAAATAATCATGATAAATGTATTTCTTCTGGAATATTTCGTAACAATTTAGACTTTTTTAGCTAAAAACTGATGGTACGGGAACGATCCAAACCCTTAAGGGTGAAAGTGTTCAAGCCATTTGTCAAATAAAATCAGAAACCGTGAACAAAATCATGTAAATCGGCAATAATGAGAATATTTGGTATACAGAAGATTTACTTTAGCTGCCTTTTGGTTTAATTTCCGTCACTATTCTCTAAAGTCAAAATTACTGTATCTAATGAAGGCATAATGTACACAGAAAGAAAAACGACGTAGATACTGAATTCAAGTATTTTCTTCTTACTATGAGTGTGAGTCGTACTTAAAATTTTGAGTACAAACAACAATAAAATGTACTTTAATCAGGTCGAAAATGAAATTACTTCAGACAACCAAACCTTGATTTTCTTAAAATGAGTAAAAAATTCTTAAATTAAATTAAGAACTTACTTGATTTAAGTAAATCTGGGATTACCATTCTTTTAACACCGCTTCGGATTGATTTAAGTACGGATGAATTGATTTTTCTTTTTTGTGTAAGTATAAAAATAATTAAAAGAGTAAAATAGTTTATTTTAATTAATGCAAAATCGTTGTTTTTCGTTTAGAGTTCAATTTGAACGATAAATTTTTAGTACAAATAGCAATAAAATAAACTCATGAACAGGATTACTTTAGATAACCAATCCTGGAGTTTCTTAAAACTAGTGCAAAATTCTGTAATCACGTGAAAAATCTTGAGTCAACTAAAAAATTAAATTAAATTAAGCATTTGAACACGTCCGTACATAAATCAATCTTTCTGTATTTAATTTTAGTAAATTTTGGATTAGCGTACTTTTAACGCTGCTTGGAATTGATTTAAATACAGATGGATGGATTTTTCTTTTGAGTGAACCGAAAGAAATTCAGATTATTTGATTTTGTTTATGTTAAAAATATACTTATATTCGGATCACTCTCTACATTGTTTCAGACGTTTCAACTTGTGCAACTTTAACGGTTCCTTTTTTAGTTTGTCGGACTGTGTTATTGACGAAAGCGCAGTAATCTGTAGAATTTCAGAGGAATATTAAGCGAATATGCTTAGGATTATGCATGAGTTTGAATACTTTATAGAGAGACTTTAATAGATTTTCAAAATATTTCAAAAATCCTTATATAACATACTGATCTGATTCCTGATGATCTGCATTAGCAACAGTATAATGCGCAGAGGATCTAGCGATCCCCCCCCAATACTAAATTTTAATGTGTTTTTAATAAAACACATAATTTTGGGTAAAAGTGCGATTATAAATTATAAAAACTACTCAAGAAAATCTCTTATACTGATATATATTTTGAGAGCGGCCGCTGCAATATATTTAGTTGCTTTTTTATTTTTCTGTCATTTAAAATATAATTTTTTTTGTGCATTTATATTTTGCAAAAATTAATTAACTTTTGCGCACATATGCTCACACGCAAATTAAACATTAAACATTTCAAAACTTGCTTGATATTCGCAGACTGTTGCCAAACATTTCAATTTAAATATTTATCATAGCAGCCAATAAATAATCTGCGAATATTTATATAAAAACTAATGTTTATTAATAAATACATTAAATGATAATGAGATATTTAAAATACCAACTGCTGCTTTTGGTGTTTATTCAACGTGCTTGATTTGGAAATGATTTTTTTTTAAATAAAATAAATGTTGGCATAAGCATTATAGATTATAAGAACAATTTAATTAAAACGAAATATACACTAGTTAACAAAATGTAGAAATTTTGATGCAGGAGCAACATGTTAGAGGATTAATGAGTTCACTATATTCAAAAATGAAGTCTGGTACAATTTTGGACGATCGCAAAAATAATGATCATAAATATTTATGTAGTGATGAAAGCAGACATTCGATTAAAAAAACTAAGTACGAAAAAATATTGAAAAGAACAAAAGGTTTTAGAAATTTCAATATTTATCCTATCAGATGAAATATATTTTGACCGAAAGCACTGTTGAAACGTTATTTTATAATTCTCATGCCTGAATATTTTCCTGTATTGGTTTCTCTATAAGTGTGAGCAATATATCACTATACAGACAGATAACTTGGAAGTAAAGAAAGATCTTCCACAGTAGTTAATAAAATACAGAGTTTTGGATGCAGAAGTAGTGAAAATTTTTATAATTTCCAAGAATTTTGAAATAAGTTTATAAGCGAGAGTTATTTGTTTGTTATTGTTCTTTGAAGAATCCGTCATTTTGGTCGCGATGTCTTATTTGGCGGCTCCTTTTTTTGACAAAAAGCTTCTTTAAAAGCACAAAAAACTGCTTCACTTATATCAGTTTTTTATACTACATCCTTCCATGAAATATAACAGAGACTAAACAATGCTTAAAAATGAATTAAGTATCTCTCGCTTCGTTTTGCGCATTTTCAAAAGCACTTCAAAACAGCATGTTTAGCATTTATATGCTCGGAAGTCTACATTTGTAGTAATCTTGATTAAATTAGGGAATAAAAATTTAAATTGTTAGTAAAAGAGTTTGAGTGTTTTGTGGTAGCTTCCTAAAATCTTGTTTCAAACAGATTTAAGCGCTGATGATGTTAAAATAATCATTTCCGAGGTCCCAAAGTAATGATATTTCATCTCATGTCCGGTAGTCAATACTTGTAGTCACTATGTGAATTGTATGTAAAGAAACTTTAATTTTTCCTGATTACATTTGTGTTTTTTTTTCTTTTTTTTTGCTCTGACCTCAGAGCCTGTATGCTGGTAGCCAGCGTACTAGAGCAGCTAGACTACTAGAAGATAAAGCATCAAAAATCCCAACTATTTGGAAACAAATGAACCAAAACCTTCGCAGATATTAGAAGCCATGTGGGGAAATAATAGTGCATGAATAATTAATTGCATATCGCGGACGAGCCAAATTTACCCCAGACATATTTCAAAGCCTGCAAAATATGGTATTAATGTTTGGTTTGCTTGCGATGTAAAATAATTTTATACTCTCAATAGCGTAATTTACGCAGGAAAGAGCACTTATTCAAGCCGATCTGCAAATGTTGAGGATAATGTTGTAAAAAAAACTGGTATCTAACTGGGAGAATACCGGAAAAAATAGTTTGCCATTTTTTTACATCATTAAATTTATGTGGGCATTTATTGTCTAAAGGAGTTTTAATTCTTGGTACAGTTCGCCAGAATAAAACCTTTGTAGCAGATGAAATAAAAGACCGTAAACGTGCAGAGTATTCATCACCTTTTGGTTTTTTTGGACTCAAAGTTTACGCAGTCATCGTATATGCTTCCAAGAAACTTCATTCTACGTGCCGCCACCGCCGTACAGTCACAGAGAATGTGCTCCGGCGTTTCTTCTGTAGTTTAGTTTAGTCTCAAAATTACCAATGATAAACTAGTGTCGTCTGAGACCTCAGTGCCCGGTAAACCATTTCGTTAGTAGTCTAAGGCCATTTCAGTCCATTAGCAGTAGTTTTCGGGATTTGTTTTGGCAGAACGTAATGAAACGTTTTGCTTGTCTAAGTCCTTATCGCATTATTTTTTTTTTCCAATTTGAATGTAAGCGAAACATGGGTTTTATGTAATTTTATATACATAAATAAAAATAATTTTTTTAAGAAGTTTTTTAAAAATTATAAAAATTAAGTCTGAGCAGAAACGTGAGTATTTTTTAAAAAAACTTAGGCAACTTAAAACATTTTTTAGATCTACATAAGTCCAACTCATCTTCTTTTTTATTTTAACTTCTTAATTTCACTTTGTAAGATGGCTAAAATACACAATAATTAATACTTTGGAAGCCACAAAAATGTAATTCATTAAGAATGCCTTCCAACTTTTTTCACTGGGCTAATTAATATTTTGCGAATAATTTATATGAAATTGATAAACAATACGACTACTGTATAAATTAATTGTATAATCAGTAATATTTTACATTAAATTCTTTAGTAAACTTTTTGCTTTAACACAAACGTATTTCACTACCACTTACTCTTTTTAAAAAAAGTAGACATCCCTACTTCCTTGTTTTACACCCATTCATCTATAGATTGACCAATCATTGAATTGATTTTATTTTCTGCAAATTACTCATATTTACATTTTACTTAAATCATTTGCATTTTTTAAATATTTAATGAATGCTCTTTGCTTTTTATAACGTTTATTTATTTTAAAATAATTCTGTGGTTTTTCATTCACAGTAAATAAATTCTGATTTTTTTTTTCTGTACACAGAGATTGGCAATTTCTAGTTGGGGGAAAAAACTCCTTATTTACTTTGTTGTCCAGTGGTTTTCAAAGTAAATATAATTGTGGTTTTAAAGCATCCACTCATCCTGCGTTAGCAGGAGCTTTGGATAAAAATCTATTTATTATCTTCGATAAAAAAGCATTTTTTTTTTCAAACATAGATTTATTTAACTTTCTCTGTATAAATATTACTGGAAAATGTAACGAAAGAATTGTTCGATAATGCAAACGAGCAATGCTATAATTAACTGAAATACACTGGAAGAAATATATTTATAATATGCTTAAATGGATGTTTATAAAATATGTCAATATAAAGATAAAATAAGCAATATCTTTGGACACACTGTCGGCATGACATAGATATCTGTCAGAATCAATTTGAGAGCAGTAGCTACAAGTATCGGCCACCAAGTTAAAGTAATGAATAAGCCCATTTATAATTTTCATAGTGTAGTTTTGCGAAACCATATGTCTGTGGCAGTAATCGTACTTGGGCAAAATTTATATGATCAATGCTATTGAATTCAGTTTTCAGTTGCTGTTGAAGCTGCTTAACTAAAAGTGTTTTTAATGGCTGTTTTTGTTTAAGACCAATAGAAATTATGAAAGGGTTCCGTGCCAAACGAACTGTCATACTGTGGTTGCTCACTTTTGTCATTTCGTTGTCTTGATTTTGCACTACTTCCGGAGCACAAGCTGAGGATCTTAAATCAGCTTCACACACATCAGGTTTGACTCGTCAAGTCGGGAGTTTTTAGGAAATGTATTCTTATTTACATTAATTTTTTTGATTTTTTGATAAACGTGAAATTAACTTCAGGACAATGATTTATTATCAGTATACTCTGGAAAATCATAATTAAGATTGATGCTTGAACGACACTACCAAATTATCGAGATATACTTTGAAAATCATTATCATTAATTTTTGCTACTTATAGATGATTCTTATGATTTTTATGGCACACATTATCGTCCATCTAGGCAAGCGATTCATATATTTCATACCACATACTCTTTTAATAATGCTACGAGTTTAACACCAGTTTGGTGTTATTAAAATTTGCGTGCTGAAGAAAATATCTCCGCTATAAAAGAAAGTGTGAAGGAAGAAGATCCAAATTAGGGCTCTCGTCCACTACGTTAAACATTTTTGCGCAAACATCTTGGCCTACATTCATTAAAGATTCAGCTAACGCAGGAAGTGAAGTCGCGAGACCATCATATTCGTCGTTCTTTAGATGATTGTGTTATAGAGCAGTCGGAAACGGATCTTATGTCTTAACGCAAAATTGTGTTCAGCAATTTTTTTGGCTTAACGAACCTGCTAATAAGCTAATGGAGTAAAAAGAATCCACAGCAGACCCTAAAGACTCCATAATGCCCAGAAGAATGCAAGAGTAATTGCCCTCTACAAACTGGTAGCATCTTTGGGCATTATTTCTTCAAAAATTATGGAAGAGTCCTGGTTACGGGTAATGAAGATCGCTATTGTACGTTGATCAATAATTTTTTGTTTGCAAATATGGATGAAAGAAAACCGGGTGAGATTTTGTTACAACATGATGACGCTATGTGACTTTTTTAAATCAAATTTCACAGACAAGTAGATTTCGTGCGATTTGACACCTCTCGATTATTGCCTTTAGGGAACCGTGAGTCACAGTTTTTTGTTGATAAGCCAGCAACAACAGACACCTATTTCTCATGTGACATACGGCCAGAAATGCTTGAAAAATTTACCTAAAAATATACGTTCAGAATGTGTCCATGTGTGCGCTGTCCATATTCCCGAAATCATTTTCAAATGTTAATGTTTTGAATAACCTTTTTTGATTAAAATATTGTAATATATTTTACAATTCAAAGTTCTATCGGGCTTAAATATTATTATATTCATTATTTAAAATTTAATTTTTTACAGTTTTTCTATAAAAATTTGAGTTTATAAACATTAAAAAAAAATATTGTGGAAGATCCACTGATGATTCTGCATATGCACTATTGAAATATATCATATAGACTAGTTTGCGTCCTAAAACTTTGCACGGATTCAAGGGGCGAAGGGGGATGTACAATTGTATATTCCAACCCCGAAAATGTCGAAGTATCTCATATTTCTGTAGCCTTTAAACATTTTTGGTTCCATATAAAATTCCCACCCAAAAGCTCCCTAAAAGCCTGTGGCATTAATAACAAAACATATTTTCGGCTTATAAAACTAATTTTGTATAGAAATCTGTTTTATGTGAATATGGCCGTTAATCTGGATCTAGAGTAATGTTTAATGTAAATAAATAAAAATTAATATTATTGAGCCAATCACACAAGTTTTGCATTTCTAATCCCCTTTAATCATGAATTTTCAAACGAATAGCTATTAAGAAATCATATTGAATAGTAATTTATATGCAGAACTTCTAATTGACATATTGCTAATTTTTTTTTAGAATTTTGTACTTTTCAAGAGTGTACAAATAATGATCATTAAGCGATAAATGAAAATGACATCAGTAATAACAATATCAGTCAACGAAATGCCGTACATCGTCATTGAAATGCAATTGCAATCAACATGAAAATCGTTCGAAGGCACTGAAAAAAAATCATTCATACAAACAGAGTCGTAAACAAAATAATTTGCATATTCATACATATTTACAAATACAAACGCAAAAGACCACAAATAACAGAATACAAGCACAGTCATACAAAAGCAAACTGGACATATGACATATTGTATGTATGTATGCATGTGCAGCTCAATCAAATGTACTCACACAAACAGACAGATAGACACATGCAAATAATTTCACTCTCTCACACTAGTCAATAACAAGGTTTTTTTTTGAATAAAAGGTGCTCGGATGTAAATGCATAAATAGAGAATACAATAGCTAAAGACTGGCCATGTGAAGAGATAAAAATCCAAAAAGCAGAGGTCAACAAATGCGTTCATTTTTGTATACCATATAAAAAACAGTTGAGAATCTGAAGATATAAATGCAATCGGAGTGACAGGCTCACAACAGTGAAGTTTAACAAATGCAAAGGGTGTTTATTTTATAAATAGAAATTTTTAGGTTGACGGGAATACTTTTAGATTTTCAATAATTTCCAAATCCTGCTTTTCAAGAGTTTTACATACAATTGTATTAATTTTTAAATTGGCTGAACATTTTTCAGCTCATTGATTTGGTCTTCAATTCTGAGAATTATACGTGAAAGTAGACCCAAAAATAAGAACCTCTGCATCATTCGTTTTGTCAAGTTGGCTGCGTTAAAAATTAACTTCTGTATCCAAGGATCGATAGGGATTTGACGGCATTCTGGTAATTAAATATTAAGCATTTACATAAATATATACGATAAAATACAAACAACATTCTTAATAAACAACATAGAACTCTCTGACTTAGCTCTCTTTTGTTTAAAAAAATTTTGTCTCATTTCTATGCAAAAGCAAATTGGAGAAACACACATGCACACTCTGTTTATTTTTAAACTTGATGCTGATACATACATGTGTAATAAGTGTGCATGTGTTAGTAGCAACTTTAAAAGTTAATAGCACCCAAAATATTAATCCGATTTAAATAACATTAAGAATGTGTACATCTATGTAAAAACCTGATTAAAAGCATATAAATCCTTTCAAAATCGGTTCAGTATTACGGCTGCAAAAGGAATTTAAAAAAACGTGTTTGCCTATTATTAATATGGATAGTTACAATTTAAAATCAGAAGAACATGATATATTTCAATATGAGAAACAACAAGATATAAGCGTGTCAAAATATAGAAAAAGTGATAAAACTTCACCTTGAACAAAAAAATTGGTATGCCCATTATATTATTAACACATTAGAGGTCTAATGAAAACTGGCTATAACTTTTTAATTTTTTTTATTTATTGATTGAAATAAGTATAAAAAAATGGTAAAAAATATTTTTTTTTCTTTGAACGTAGTTTTTGGGATGTACTCGAATGGGTACACAGACCTCTTATGCATGACTCTTATGTTGACTCAACATTTGTCCATTTCTAATTTAAAAGCTTTTGCTATTGGATTTCATTCAATGCAATTTTGCCTTCAGTGTACTTTCGTTTGTACATTAGATTAATTTTTAATTTCAAGATGATCTTATGGGTTCAGTAGAAAATAAAGATTTAGCCTTTTTGCGGCTGAATTTGAAATAAAAAAGGCTAAGTCTGGCCCCGAAAAGGCTAAGCTGGCATCACTGATAATACGTAAGACTATGTACCAAAGTTCATGAGTGTGCGGAAGCTCCTCTTGTTTTGCCTAACCGTTATTAAATAATTGTAGAGCATGCTTCTTACATTGTATCTTTAAGCAAAAACGGTAGGTTATTATATTCGTTGTAAGAGAGCTTGCTTAAAGTTAAGTTCTATACAACAGGCTTAGATGATGCTGTGATATTAAGACGATCTATGGTTTAAGATAAATCGCTCTGTATAAAGCTAAGCTTAGACGATATGTTGAATCAGCATAATTATGCTGAAAATTTTGTAGCAAGTGCTTGCATATTGTGTAAATGAAAAATTACTTCAACATACCTATGTTTAACAACTTTAATAACACTTTGTTATCAATACCAACAAACGTATGCATATTGTGTAAACAGCATATTATTAGTGCTTAACAAATATCCTGCGTATTTTGACAGCTATGTTATTTGTTGAAAAACATATGCAAGCTTTTCAGCATTTGTAAAACTTGTGTGCATATTCCCCTTATGCCTAATCCCCAATATTAAGAAAAATGAAATGTTTAATATCTTTTAAAAGTCCATAAAACAATAAAAAATTTAAAAAGTAACCCACATTGCAAAAAAACGCGAAATTCCGTAAAAAGATGCAAATTTTTTAAAAAGCCAGCGACATTTGTTGCCATGTAGCCGTGTAGTCTGCTGTCGTGAACGCGTTTGTATCTTAATTTATATCGATTTTATACTTGGTAAATTTTGCAATAGTTAGTGATATTTCCACCGACGACATCATTTATGTTCATTTTTATTTTTTATTTACATTAATAAATTTTATTGTAAGAATTATACGTATAAGTACGTAAATTAAAAAATAATTAAGAAACTGTTGCCAAAATATCACATAAAATTCAACATATCGTATAAGCTCAAAAATCGTATGCTAACTCTTTTACTGAAATTTCATTTGCTGACATATGTGACATATGTGAAAAGGTGGCTTATGACTCAAAAAAATTTTTTTTTGGTTTTGATAGTTTTTGAGACGCTCTTTCACGTGGTGAAAACTAGAAAGTCCTAACTTGCTTAGAAGTGTACTAAAAATGTAGAGAAAGAAGAGCACAAATGAAAGAAAAACTGAATTTTATTGAAAATCCAGAATCAAGATAATAAATGGAATTGAAAAATTTAAAAACAGGATTGAACGCTGCCACCTTTTCATAGGCCGGGTCACATATGCTGATAAAAAAAATTTGCTACTTTCAGCATATTATGTAGACGGCATATATATTGAATATGCTGATAGAGGCATTTGCTATTAATTTTAGGAATATAAGTGTTAGCATACACATGTTGATTCAACATACCGTCTAGACTAAGCTTAAGATCAATACTACAACTAATTAACGTTCCATACAAGTAGTTTTTATGTCTAAATTTGGTTTAAAGCAATTGCACAAAGGATGGCAAGGCAGGTCTTTACTCACTTTACTTTAGGATCACACGATTGCCGTGATCCCAATTTTTATTGCGCTGAATTGGTGCAGAGTAATAATATTGTCCCAATCAAATATACTGCAGTCACACAATTGCCCCTTTTTATGAAAATTTTATTGCCGCAGACTGGGGAAAAATGGATTTGTGTCAATAATTGCCGCAGCCCAGTCATACGATTGTTGTAGCTTGCGGCAACACCAACAAACAGCTGTTATGGTAGTTTTTAGTTTGTTTTGTTCTACGTACAAATTTTTTTCTTTAGCATATTGATGCAATTGTGCATCATAGCTTTTAATTTGCCTCTAAATTATTATTAATCGCTCACTGCTTATTATAGTAAAATTATAATACACGTAATAAATTTAACTAAAAAAAAATAAAATTAAAATTTTGTTTGCATTAATTCTATACCAAAGCAAAAAAGTTTATGTATTTAAGGATTAACGCTTTAAATAAGTTTAAATTTTTGGTACACAAAACAATTGGCACACACAAAAACTTAAAATAATTAAACTAGCAAAAGTTTTTGAAAATCTTTGAAAGAAGATATCGAGGCAATCTCGATTAATAAATTAAAAAAAATACATAATTAAATAAATTGACGCTTATTGGCTACTTTGATTGCCGCATGAGAAGACAATAAATATTTGCACATTTTAAACATTTATATTGTCGCATGATTCCTTATCAACCGTTCACACAATTGTCGCACCAGAGTTGCATTTGATTGCGGAAAACCAACACAATATTGTCCTCGCTTGCCGTAGGGGACAATAAATTGTGAAATCACACGATTGGCATATAAAATAGGCCAATAATTGGTGCATTGCGGTAATCGTGTGATCCTACCTTTAAAGTTTATTAATTGTACAGTGAACGCAGATTGAAGCTTGAATGCTTCAACTGTCAAGAAAAGCCTCTTGGATTTTTTAAGGGAATGAAATGTAAGATATCTATCTATATAAATTTTAAGGTGTTCAAATTAGTCAGAATGTGATATTTATAGGCTTTTAATAGTAAAAGGACTTTAAAAATTTCATCAAGACTTGACCAGACTTGATTATTTACAAATCCTCTTCTGTTGACACACGTTACTGAAAATTATTTTTCCATGCATTTTAATGAAAATCATTTTTCAAATAAAGCTTAACTCATAGTCATAATGTAATTCATTTTTAATTTAACCGACATAATTGAAAGCGCTAAAAACACCACCCTTTAGTAAGACAACTGTCTAGTTTCGTGTATGTACATAAATATTAGTGCATATGTGTTAGAGCAGCTTTTCCTTATGTTTGCACGAGTGTCTGTCTATTTGTCATTGTTTATCAAGAATTCTGCCAATTGAAGTAATCGATGAATAAATCATGGCATTTCTATTTGTATGTCTCCCTGACTTCTACTTCGACTTATATTCGTGTTTTTTTTTCTTTTATTTCGTTCCATTTGCAATTTCTTGTGATGTAGTTGTTTTTGTATATTTCATTTATTTTTATTTCCAATAGTATGATTTGTTAGTTTTATATGTTAATATTAGTTTGCGAAGGTATGTGTGTTTATTATGCATGTGTGTTTGTTTGCCTGCTGTTTGTTTGAATACGTTGTATTCGTTTTATTTGATTTTTCTATATGAAAAATTTTGTCAATTCTGAAAATTCTTGTAAATATTTGATTGGATTATTTAAATACAGAACCAGAAATAGAAAATTAAAAAAATACACACACATACACACACGCATGTAGCACAGATAACATTTCGATTTTAATTTTATTTGTTTAATTCACTTGCATATTTAGAACAGTGGGTAAAGAAATAAAACAAATTTATTGGATTTATCAAGCTCTCTTTTTCGCTTTAGTCAAATTTTTAAGTTTGAATTATTTTGTCAATATTATCAGGTTTGTTCTGAGGGGAGGTGGTGCTACTGCAACCAGCTTATTTGATAGATTTCACTGTCATCGAATGTTCCCTGCTTTCAAATGAAAAGAGCTCGCATGAAAAAAGATTTCGGAAAGTCATCTCTGCAGCAGAATCAGATTTTTTGAGACGTTTTAAAATCATTGAGTAATTCCTAAATGTGTTATTCTAAAATTTTCCTAACATTTTTTTTTTCTTTCTCACTGTATTTAATTATTTATATATTCCTAACGATTATAAATTCATGCATGCATAGGTTTTTGGTTTTAGTTTTTTTTCATTTTCATAATTCAACTTGATTTTAAATAAAATCTATTTTTGATTTATTTATGGACATTCAACATAAACAAGTCCACAACATCCTTATCATCGTCAACATCATCATCATGATCATCATCATTGAGAACTTAAATACAAAATTTTAATTAATAAAATTTTCATTAACTACCGTTTCATGATTTAGCCAAGAGCTATTAGAAGCGAGTAAATTATAAAAATGTTTAAAAAGACTAGTTACTGCCAGTTTTGATTAAATTAAAATACCAAATATGCTACAGATACAAGTATTTTCGAATTCTTATTTTATACTTTATACAACTAAGTGTTTTTAGCTACTTCGGCTTGCAATTTAGACACTTTTAAATACACGTTTAATAGCGCAAGAGAAAAGTATTGGCTCAACTAAAGAGGCCAACAGCTTATCTTGGAAAATCTTACTAGCAAAATTTAATTAACATCTTTTTCTACTTTTAGCTCACGGCCATTAAATATTGCTTACTTTTTTACTCTTTTTGCTGCTTTCTTTATTTAATCTGAATTAGTTGTTCTACTATTTAGCTTAGTCTGTTGTGTGTTTCTTATTTTTTTTTTAAGTTTTGATAAAATTAAAAGTCTTATTAACCATAGACTAATTTTGCTTAAGATAATAGCTTGTAATTGGTTTAGTTTGAATTTTCTTTTTATTACCTTAATGTTTTAATAAAAATTAGTTTTGTGATTAATTAGAACAAAATTAAAATTTAAGTGCATGCAATTACTTACCAGGATTCGTGGCATTTATATGGAATTCACAGAGATTTTTTGAACCCTGTGCAAAATCATATGAATCGTAGTCAGTGAAGAGTATATCCACATCCAATTCAAAGCCTCTGTTGGGTATTCCTTGTTGCAAAGGCGCAGAAAATGGACTGGAATGAAAGGCTACCAACATTTCAGGACCACTAAAAATATAATATGAATAGAAATTTTATTAAAAATATACTATTAAATATTTTATGAGATTTCATTCGATATCGAATGCCGTAATCTTTCCTCTGGTCTCGATATCCAATTTCAAATAAGTTTAAAAAAACCCTCAACAAACAAAATTTTTTTAAATTCTAAATTATTTAGAATTTAGAATTTAGATTATTATAAATTTGTTAGAATATCTTAATAAATTTAAGGATTATAAGTATTGAAACAATTTGTTATGTTAAAAGTAATTTTTATCGATTATACAAGACATTTGTTAATATTTTTTATTAATAAGATAAACTGCAATGGAATACAATCGTATTTTATGAGTTATGACGATACTGCAGCAAATGAGCCAATATATAGCTCCCTTATTGCAACGTAGCCATATCTCAAAAAAAGTGATTCTCGAGTTAAAAATGCAGAATTATTCATCGTATCGCGCTTCATTTTGTGTAAAAAACTCATACAAATATCTTGTTTAATCAGCGCTCGAGAGAAGAATATTTTTTTTATTTTTTCCATTGAGTTGTGAGTAAATTAAAAATAACTTTAAGTCGTTTTCTGAAGAGCGCTTTTTCTATATATGACTAGGTTGCAATAAAAGAGAGATATTTACATATATTTATATTTTAATTAGAAAAAAATAATACTTCTCTAAATTTAATTTTCTTCTTCTATTTAAAAACTAGAAACCTTTAAATTAATTTATTCCTCAAATTAACTTTTTAATTTTTATAAATTTTTTTATTAAAATTTATATTTAATAAAAATTTCTCAATATTTACTTTTTGTATTGTAAATATCCAGCCATCAGTTTGATTTCAAATTTTATATGCTTATACCACCAGCATTTACAAAGCCAAACAAACTTAGCCTGAATATGAGAAACAAACTTGTATTTTGTTTTACTTTGAAACTAAAAAAGCTTTAAGCCACCTCAGCATTACAACAGATTTACAATCACATTTGCAGAACTAAAAGTTATATAAAATGCTAGAAACATACTTTGGTTTACAGAAAAAATTGCTTGTAACCATAGTGCTGCAATTTTAAAATTACTTATCAAGTATGTTTTGTATGAAAGCATGCAAGGGTATTTCCTTTTTAAGCTTTAAAGGATATGGCTGGAGGATTTGAGTTCCTTTTTAAATAACATTTAAATTTTCAATCAGCCTGTGTTATTCGGTACCTGCGGAGGGTTGAGAGAGCAGTAGAGTAATAATTGTAATCAATCTTGGCTATTTGTAGCAATTTTACGAATGGCTAATTTTTAAAAGTATCCTGAAAAAATTGCAGTATCAAAGAAGTTGAGAGTCTGTCTTGAAATCGGCGGGTGCAATGAAAGCAAAAAAAAAAAACGCTCCTACGAAAGTCCCTACACATTTTGTCACGCTGTAAGTGCAATCCGCACATTAAAATGACTGGAATATAAACGCCGTGTGAATACAATGATTGTTGGCTTAAAAAATCAGATATAATTGTTTTGGTACGTTGTTCGGTTGTTTAGTTATTCATATTAAATTCTTCAAGTTTCTTCACAAAAACAGAGAAAAAATAAAACGTTAAAAAAATTCAAAACTTCAAACCATTCTATGTCACCCTGTAGTAGCATGCATTTCATATAAATAGCAATGAGTATATTAATAAATTTAGTAGCTATACAAAAATGTGAGCTTAGTGTTTGAAAATCTTCACTTGGCAGAACAATTTTTCGTGAAAATTGGTTTTATGCAAATAATTTAAAGTCCTTCGACACATTTCTACAACTAAGACACTATTTGGTATCTGCCCTGAATCGATCGTTTAAGGAAAACATAAATTGTAGCATAATTTTCAGTGATAGTGAAATACCCTGGGGCGTATGGTTAATATTGTTAATTAAATATTAATTCCACGTAAGTTTAATAGAATTGAATAGAATCCGACCAAATGTTCATTTTCAATGTCGGAGTTCGGCAAAAGCCTACGTTCGGTTGATGTTCTATCTTGGAACATTTTTTCGTCAAACCTTGAACTTTGGATAGATTTTTTTTACATGATTGTGTATCATCAAACATGTCGAAAAATTAGGCCCTGCAAAATATTACAGTACAAAATTCAATAATATTATTAAGTACACAAAATAAAAAATTATTTCTTTTCAATGCAAAAGGCACCGCTCACGTGTTTAGCTTGAATCATGCATGATCAAGCGTTGAAAACACGTGATCGTGATTACTTCTCTGCGTCAATCACATGAGCATGCATGAACGTGACTACAAAAAAAGCGTGATTCTTGCAAGCTTTTTTTTGGCATTTTGTAATTTTTTTAAAATTAATTTCTATTTTTTTTTGTAAATATTTATTTCATGGGCGTGAGTTTTAATAATTATAAAAAATTTTTTTCACTCACGTGCATTACCGTACATGCGTGAAATTTTTTTATCGTAAGTGTGAGTGAAAGGAAACTCTCCATTCCGTGTCTAGTCTACATTTCGGATTCGGTCTCGTTCTAAAAAAACTGAAGTTCTGGTTCCGCTTCGGTCTGAAAAATTGCTTACGCTGGAGCACTAGAAATTAATATTATTCAATTTCAATTAAAATTTCTCTAGTAATTTTGCTTTCAGATTGATGTTTATATTAAAAAAGTCACCACCTTCGAATAGTAAAACTCAGAGAGATCACAAGAGCTTTGCTGATGGAGATATGTGATTTGCTTAAAATGGCATGATGTTTACGCTCTACTAACTTGTAAAAATTTTTATATATTTTTCTTGAATCTAATTAAAATTGAAATAAGTTTCTTGATAAAATAGTTCATCATAGAAGAGTTATTTAATATCGAATGGTTTGGTTTTTCACAATATCAAATCTGAATTTACTAGTTTATTTTTAATTCAAACAATTATTTTATTAAGAGAGTACATTTTATTTGAAACAATTTATTCATTAGACCAGCAGAATGCATCAGTACTGATTTCGAGGTCGATATACCATCTCATCAGCGTTCATTGTTCGATCTTACCACTTTTGACAGTGGATACTAGTGACTAGGAATATCAACTATTTAACCATATTATTTAACAAATTAAAAAAAAGTACAACTTATTCATTTCTTACAAGTTAAATCAATTTCGGTTAGTACGAAATTCCATTTCTGATTTTTAATTATTCCAAACATTCCATACAATCTCGCTTTTTCCAGAGTCATTGTTTCTGAGATTAAGCAATTTTTTTTTGTTTTACTTTATTTTTGTCTTTTGTAAATAACTTTCTATTTCTATTTCTATGCAACCACCTGTGAAAATGTAAACACGGAGTTTATTACGGGTGCTTTCATATTTTTAATAATTAATATTTATACATAATTGTTGAACTGTTCAAGGGTTATATTGAAATTATATCGATACTCATCCGTTATGCTGGTCTGATGAATAAATTGTTTCAAATAAAAAGCTCTCTCTTAATAAAATAATGAATTTATCTAAGAACAATTTCTTAAAAATTAAGAAGAAATGGGTAAGCTCAGATTTGAACTCAAGCCAAAAATTTCATTTCAATATAACCCTTAGACAGTTTAATAATTACGCATAAATATTAATTTTAAAAAATTTTTTAAAAATTCAAATTATTTTTACTAAGAAGTCATGTTAGAGCATTTATTTATCAGACTAGCAGAACGTATTTCGAGATCGCTACACTATGTCATCAGGCTTTTTGGTTTGATTTTACCACATACAAAATTCAACTTCACTCAACTTTTAAACCAAAAACAGTTCTACTACTCATGTATAAATATTTGGGGTATTCAATTGGTAGTCATAAAATTATATCTTTTAAAATAATAAAACGAAAAAATGTGACAAGGAAAAACAAGCACTATGTAATTTCTCTCACACTTCTCTAAAATTTCTACTGTTTGGATATAACAAAACTATAAACATTGTTCAAAAAGTTTTATTATTTTACAAAGTTTTTTGCTTGAAGCACAACAACAATATTTTTAAACTATTGTAAAATATTAAGACAGTATTACAATATGACTTTTTAGGACACCGTTTGAATCCCCCAATTATGTAGATATTTGATATGAAAAATTTTTTTTTTAAAGAAACTGCATGTTTAGTAATTTAATTGTGAGCTCTAATGTACATTTAGCATTTTTTCCTTTGCGCCTGCTGACGATCTGTGGCTGAAGAATGTTTGTGACGTTTTATAAATTCGTTGGCGGTATCTTTTGGAAGTTTAAATTTTTTTCAATTATTGAATTAAAGTGAATGGTATTTCGAAAGCTTTGATTTTCTGTGGGCACGCTCTTTACAAATCAGTTGTTGTTATATTTACTAGATGCAATTAAGAAAAAATTCATTTTTGTGACTCGATCTCATCAAAATAGCTCTAACAATCGAGCCTGACTTGATGTGAAAAATGCTTTTACTTTAGCATTGTAAATGCAGCACAACCCTCGCTTATACTCGTATACGTGTTTGCGAAAGTAGCCTAAAGGTGCATTAGCTAAATCCGGATGCCAAACATCTCGTACAAAGTAAAAGATTCAAAAACCTAAATAACAGTTGCTGTTGAACACTATTTGAAAAAATAAGAAAAAAAATAACCAATAGCAGAAAAAACGTAAAAAATGTAAAAGATTTAAGGTTTGCTACCAATGTGAATATTCTATAGAGAGTTGGGCGATTCACCAGTCTAAAAATGTATAAACGTACATGTACACAAATACATAAAGATGCTAGAGAGCATGTATTTGTTTATTGCACAATATTTTAACGCAACTTTCAGGAGTTTTTGTTGCTTTATTTGTATATATTTTTTTTCAACATTTTTTCTGCCTGTAGATGTGTTTTAGGTAGGTGACCCGATATTTATAGCCATTTTTGTACACAGTAGAATTTTTTTCTATGTCATGCATTTTAAAGTTAAACTTGGTGGCTTTCAAGCCATTTCAAATGCTTGCCACTATTGCAAAGAAAAAAAGTAAATGCATGTGTATGTGTTTAGTCATATATTTTTAAACATTTTTGTTTGTATGTGTAAAACTACGAATATTTGTATGTGGATTCAATTCTATTTCGTTTATGCTTACTTGGCAATGTTTTGAATTTCTGACAGTTACCGGAAATGGAATACATCCTTCTTAGTTTTGTTATTGTTGTTGTTGTAGTTTTATTTTGTTGTTACAATTGCTTTTGGTAGCTTTTTGTCTATTTTTTTATACAAATGCATTTTAATTTTTTTCATGACTACTACACAGAAGCTGAACAAAAATATGGTCAGTATTTGCATAAAGAAATATCGTAAAATTTGTTTTTAGAGTTAAAAAAAATAAATAAATAAATTAAAAGACTGACCAAATTTTTTAAGCTCTAACAGTTTATCAATGTTTTAAGTGAACAATTTAGATGCAAAGAATTCGCCATATAAAATTGTTATTCAAAAGTATTAGTAAATAGAAAGTTTAAAACTAATTTATTTACTTTTATTTTGCTGCTGTACATTCAATGTTGGTTAATTTTTTAATATTGATTTTGTTACAGAAAATTTAAACTCCTGGTCGTCATGTTCACTACATCTAATAAAACTCTTGATAAAAATTTCTTAGTTAATTTTAAAAACTAATTAGCCTTAAGGAAATATTTAGCTACTCTACTTAAGAATATAAAATAACCGAAAATCCTACCAACCAAAAATGCTAATTAAGTAATACTCTTTTAATTTATGCACTCTGTTGGTAGCAAGACCAGCTGGAAAAGTTATTTTAATTTCTTTAAATACTTATTTGAAACTACTTAAGAAAATTTACGTTTTTAAAAAAAAAAAACTAAAAAAAACTTCTTAATACAAAAGCACTTAAAATAATTCCTCTTTTGGAAAATGTATTAAAAACTTTTCCAAAAAGTTGTAGATATTTAAAAATAAATAATTTGAAGAAACCAGGCCGGAGTTTTCTTTTATTGTGTGAATATAATGTTTGCCAAATGTGTGTTTATTTTAAGCATTTATAATAGCGACAACTAAATATTGTGAACTTTTCCCCATAGTCTGAAAAGTCTAATTACTAAAGGTCTAAAATATTAATCTCAATTAAATTAAAGAGTAAAACAAAAATACCAAAAATGCTTTTTAGGAACTTTTCTGCTCTAGTTATTTATTTATGAAGCATGCACAAGCTTACAGCAGTGTAGGCAAAATGCCAGTTAACAAATTATTTTAAATTAAATACAACTATAAAACTTTAGATTTTGCGTTTAATTAATTTTTGTTTTTTAAGAAGATTTTCTTGCGTACAAAAACTCTTGACTATTGACTGTGTGTGGATGTTCAAAACAAAAACCATATAGAAGAATTGCTATTTTTTATTTCTGAATGTTTTGTTTATTTTGTTGGCTGTTGTGAATAATATTTTAAGAAACAAGACAATTAAAATAAAAAAAATTAAAAAAAATTTAAGAAAAATACGTTAAAGTCATGCAAGTATTATTTCTACCATACTGTTGGTATCATTTTGCTGGAAAAACAAACGCATTCCAGCCAAAACTTTGACGGCAAAGTAATGAGTCAAAAAGCTAACAAACATCAGAAAGAAGTACATATTTTTCACTATTTCTAATTTAATGTCTTAACTCACTACTTTAACTTTTTGTGATTTGAGGCAAAAAAGAAGTAACTACTTTAAAGTGTTCATACTTAGAAGTCTTTGAGTACACAAAACGCTATAAAAAACCCCCATAAAAAAAGTGGCGAATACATGGAAAAAACATATGAACACTGGTGGTTGGCGAAAGTTAATGTTGTTTCTGTGCTGCTGTGAAAGTTGAAGTTATATAATATTAAGTTTGTCTTTGTTCCTTTGAAATATTTTTACATGTATAATTATTTTCGGTCTTAAAAACCTTACGAACTTGTAATAATAATTTCGGAAAGGTGCAATCATTATTTGGTAAGACTTAATGCTAAACGAAGAAAACTCCTATAGAAAGTATCTCCACGCTTAGCCTTGCGTTTTATAAAATAAGTCCCTGGGCATACGCTGTGGGTATCGAACTCACATTTTTAAATGAATTATTGCGTCAAGTATTTTAATCACCATTTTTTAAGCACTAAAACTTGTTCTCTCGAAAGCACGTACAGTTCACGAAAATAAAAATACATTCCTTCGCCTGAAATTGAACAGCTGATCATTTGTATAATACTACTGCTTCTATTACTGATTCAGTAAATTATCTACTAATACATTTACTAGTAAATACCCTAGAGGGAAAAGAATCTGTCACAGGATACGTCACGTGACTGTTTCCCATGCACTAGCAACCGGTTCGAGTTTCAGAACTTTATATGAGAGGTACCGGAAACATTTGCATGGCGTTGTTATTGGAGAGGGTCAATTGACATAACTAAGATAATCTAGACCTAACCTTAACGTATTTGTTCTGTGGTAGTATCATAAGTACTTGTTATGGTTTCTTAAAACAGGTAATAGAACTATCCCAGAGTATAATCTACCCTATATGGCTGGTATTAGCTCTTCAGTGAGTAAAACTTCGGTTTAGATTAAGATAAGTTTCCAAAAATTTGTTTGGTCTAAATCAATATTTTAATCAGATTATACTTTAATCAGAATATACTTAATTAATGTTATCTTTCACCATAACTAATAAAAAAAAATTAAAAAAATATACGTCAAAATTGTTTGAGTGAGCCAATTTTGTAAGCACTCTTGTTAAAGTTTTTCTGAAACGCCCCCTCTTCACTAGTCGCGACTGAGGAAATTTGTGTACCATTCCCATTTCTCCACTCAATTAGTCGTCTTTTAAAGTAATTAATTTCCTACCAGAGCTAGAGAGGCAGGAAGGTTGTATGGAACAGAAATAAGTCGAATACTTATTCAGCAGATGACAGCCAACTTAAAATACTTAATCTAAAGGATCTTGAAAGCTTCTGCAATATTCTTTCAATGTACGAGTATGATATTAAATGGTTGCATGGTATTTGAGTTTTTTTTAAACACATTTCAGCCTGCCATATCAGTATAAGTATAAGGGAAGTATTTTGTCCCTTTTTCATGGATGGGTCTGATACAGGTATATTTTGTTGGGGACCGCTATTAGAATTAGCATTTATTTTTATGATGTAAAGTGTAACTAAACATAAGTTAAATGAAACTTAATCTTTAAGAGATATTAATTAAATACTGAGATAATATTTTATACGTCAGTCTTGCTGTATTAAAATATTATTATACTTAAGGGCCGTTAACAATACAAATATTCACTTGAAGTTAAGACTAAACTCGAAATTTGAACTTTAGTTAGTAAAAATTCATTAACGCAAAGCGCTGTTCAGTTTTAATTTTAATTTACAATTAATTGACATATTTTTTGCGTTTGATTTTAAACCTGGATAATAATTATGACATTAAAAAATAATTTATTTATTGTTTATTTTAAAAATATTTTTCACAAATTGTTAAAAAAATAGGTAATTGAAACCTTTTTCATATCAGCGGGCTAATGTAGTAGAAACTACTAAATAATGGGTAGAATACATGGATGGTTTTGAATTTAATAAACTTCCTATGGATATCAAAAGCATTGCACGAATTTCAGTTTTTAAAAACAAAATCAAATAATATTTGCTATAAAATTTGGAAATATGCTTCTGTTGTAATTTTTTATAATTTATATCTATATTAAAATTTCTGTACATATCGAATATAAGGTCAAGTATATTGTATGAAAGATTAAATTCTATACTTGCTATCTGATCCAACCCTATCAATGTGGCTTCAGGCAGAAAAATCAACAATTGATCAAATCTTCACCTTGCGACAAATGCTGGAAAAAATCCACGAGAAGCAAATCGATACGTAACATATTTTTATCGATTACAAGGCTGCATTCAATAGTCCGATAAGAGGAAAACTATTTGAAGCGATGTCTGCGTATGGAATACCACAAAAACTTACATGCCTTTGTAGAATGACACTGAACGATACAAAAAATTCTCGGTTAGAAAGTGACCTCTCCGTCCTATTCGCAACTACAAGAGGTATCAGACGGGGTGATAGCTTATCGTGCAATTTCTTCAATATCTTGATGGAAAACATTTTGGAAATTGAAAATCTTAATTAATAAAATGGACATTATTAACACGACGGGCCACATCCTGCTCGCGTATGCGGATGACATAAACATTGTCAGGAGGATGTAACGAGATGTAACTGGAGCATTTTCAAAAACAGGGACTCATTTAAAATGCGTCTTGTGGTAAATGAGAAAAAGACAAAAATAATGCTTGCAACTGCAAGAGAGGTACCGCGACGAAAGGAAGTGAGAGATTGTTACGGCTGGCAGTTGCAGCATGCATAAATTAATATATCTCGGAGCCGCTGTTAAACAAGAGAACGATGTCAGCATTGATATAAAAAGAAGGATCGTGCTAGCAAGCAGATGCTTTTTTGAGCTCCGTAAACAGCTGAAAAAGAGAGCGCTCTCCCGAAAGACGAAAGTCGAATTATAGAACACACTTATATTAAATGTGTTTTATATGGCGCTTAAACATGGGAACTTTCAAAAGCAGTTGAAACAGTATTAAGTGTATTCGAAGCGAAGATCCTTCGTAAAGATTACGGATTGATCAGTGCATCCGGACAGCATAGACTGTGAGCTGTACGAGCTGTTTTTTATTTTTTTTTGTTAATGGGATGAAGTAATCGAAAGACGCTGGCAGTAATGGTGTTTGCCAGGAGTGTGGGACCCCTTTACACTGACCCAACGTTCCCCGTGCAGCTATGGCAAAGCTTTACATCACGGCACGGGATAGGTCCTAGATCCAATCAAAAATATATTGATTCTTCTAAGAATATCTTCTAACAGAGTTCCAATAGAACCAGTTTTACAAAATTATATACGTACGTCCAGTTATAAAAAGATTCCAATATAATTGGAAGTATATTGTCCGGTCTAATGCTGCGCACTAAAACTTCTTGTAGATACACACTTCCACTATCAAAATATGGGCATATGAAGAACACATGTTCGTCATCTTCCACGACATTACCTTTTTTATTATCACAACTCGGACAAAAAAGAACAGTGTCATGTCCGAAACAATTGTGCAATATAGAAGTTCAAGTCACCATGTCTCCTTGATGTCAGGTATCAGTATTTATTTATTTATTTAATCACGGTCTATGGACTAAAACCCTTACAGACCAATAACATAATGTACATACTAATAATTAACGACTTTCAATTAAGAACAAAATAATGTTCCGTTTTACAATATTTATATTTATAGAGTAATCAATAAAATTATAGAAATCATTAAAGTTTTTACATAATCTCCTCAAGGGGTCAGCGCTGGCATAATTTGTTTGAAGATACTTGAGATGCAGCGGTGTAAAATTCCGAGTAGATCTAAGAGGAATATTAAAGTTGATTTGCCTCAACAGGAATCCTGCACAAATTGAACCATTTAACAAATTTACTAGAAAAAACTACGTTAAGAATTATTCGTCTGCTTTCTAAAGTTGGCAATTTAATTATAGAGAGTCGTGCAGAGAGTCGTGGGGGAAGATTTGCATTTGGATTTCATGTTGCATTACCCAGACAAAATAAAAGGAATTGTTTTAGAACATCGTTCGTGCCACTTCCGTAGGTACACATCTTTCACACCATTCGTGCAGTCTGATACAGCCTCTAGTTCGATGGGTATCACGGCCGCAATAAAAAAATCGGAATATCTCAGTGCACCTGATCATATAGGGAATGCATACTGCACTAGCAAGCAATTTCTTCTGCAGATATTTGGGACCTCTTGTATTCGGAATGATGCGGGACAGCGCTATGCAGGTAGCTGTACAAGCTGTATGTAGAATAAAATGTATTTAAGCCTATCAAAATAGAGCGATTGAGCTTGCTGGGACATGTCGGTCTAATCGAGATCAATGCTCCAGCCAAAAAGGCATTAGATGACAACTACCACGAAAACACTAGACAGGGAAGAGCAGAACTCGAGTGGAAGAAACAAGTAGTAGAAAATGCGAAAACCCTTGTTATTATAAACTGAACACAGCACGCACAAGACCAAAGTGCTTGGAAATCATCTATTCAACTGAACACAGACCAAGAACAACAAGATGTTGTACAGCCATCTTAAGTAAGTAAATATAAATCTTAAATATACTTTTCCAATGCTCCCTCGCATTAAATATTAAACGTTTATTATTTTAGCACAAAATCAAAACAAGAAAAAGAATAATTATAATAATTTTCTTCTAAGTTTTAACTAAAAACTTTAGCTATTGTTTAATTCAACTTTGCCTCTCTAGATTTTCCATTACAAAATTCAGCAGAATAAGAAAACTAAAAGGAAATAGGGGGGAAAAGCGAACAGAAAGATTATTAAAATTAGAAATGCTAATTGAAAAACGTTTGCTATTACAAAAACTCCCTAAATAAATTATTTATTTAGGGTGTATGTGTCGGTGGTGTATTGTGTCAGTCAGTCATTGAAACGTTGCTGGAACTCATTTCAATAGCAATTGCAAACAATCCAATGATTTTTTTCTTTCTCTCTTTCTTCTCTCGTTTCTTTTTTTCTTCCTTCTTCTCTTCACTGTTCGCTAAGCGAGCTCTGGTTTAGTTTTTGCGCAAATGTTGAAAAGAATCATTAAATGAGTTTTTGATTTATTTCTTCTAATGCTATTTTTTCTTTTGCTTCTGTTTGTCTTAAAGTATTTAAGCAATAAGTCAAAAAGTGATAGATCTACACACAAAAGAAAAAAAAAGAATCATTAAAATATAATCCTTAAATGGATTAAGAAGAAAATGTAAAGACATTTCAGTATACAAATTACGAATACAAAAGACTATATAAATAAAATTTTGTGCTTTTAAAATTAATTTATGTAACATTCTTGTAAAGATTTTTTTTGTATTTTTATGCTTAAATATGAAATATGCAAAACTGATGCTAGATTTGATTTTAGGGATTAGTTTGTAATGATGGAGCAGAACATGATATAAAAAATATTTAAATTAATATACTTAAGTCTAATCAAAAATTCCTTGAATTTGAATATATTTTTATTTTTAAATAACAAAGTACCCTACGGGAACTGTTGTACCCATTGTCCTGAACATACTTGTCCTATGACTGGTGAAAATAGGAATGGTGCAAAAAGTTCCTGAGTCGTAACTGGTGAAAAGGGGACGTTTCACAAAACTAGAACAAAAGTGCCTACAAAATTCTCTCACGCCAAGAAATTGTACGTATTTTTTTCTATTTTCTTTTATTATTTATGGTGATTAATGTAATCTACATTAATTAAGGATATTATAATCCGATTTAAATAATAATGCATTTGTTGATTCGGACCAAACAAATTTTTAGAAAATTATATTAATCTAAATCGAAGTTATGCCCATTGAAAATTTATAGGATACAAAGCCACGCAAAAGTTACCGGTACCTCTCATATAAAGTTCCGGAACTCGAACCGGTTGCTAGTCCCTAGGAACCAGTTACGTGACGTATCCTGTAACAGGTTATTTTCCCTCTAAAGTAATTACAGTTTCGCTAATGCAAATCCCAAATTTATGACCAAAATATGCTATTAACTAAATTTCAATACGTTAACCCATGCAGATACTGCGAGGCTGATGATGAAACGTCAGAATATCTGCTCGGCTGTTGTCCCGCCATGGGGACTTCTAGGCGAACATTTTTGGCGGGCCAAATGATGAGCCCAAATGAAAGTTACGACAGTCCACCAGGAAGTGTAATTGACTTTACACTCAGCCTGAACCTGACGTGGTGAGATAAACGGGTGCCTACAGCCTTCTACATATCTTCGTCCCGAAGTTATCTTCACGTATATCGCAAAATCAAAAAACATGAGACAAGACCGCTTCTACTAAAAACTCAAGACTTGATGAGTAAAATCTGACGTGTGTGAATCGGGTCCAACATCCTTGACTTTGTGCTCTGAAAGTAGTGCGAATTCGGATCATGTAATAATTTTTTTTGCATATATTGTTGAAACTTTAAACTCAACTTCCCAAAAAATTTTTTTGGAGATACGTTAAGATAACTTCAACGAACCGACGTATCCATATTATAACCGACTGCTAATATGCAATCAGGTCCCTTATAGATGTGTATTCAACATCAAACCCAGTTCGGGAATCTCGCACGATCCTTAATGAGGTAGCGCATAATTCAATGGTCACCCTTAACTGGGTGAAGGGTCATGGCAACACTTCAGGCAACACCATTGCTATCGATCTGGCAAAGAGTAGGACCACGCTTGGGGATGTTGACATTGAGAACTTCTGCAGCATCCCACTGCCTCCTTTATGGAAAAAAATTGACACAGCCCTTATGCAGGGCGCCCACTGAGTCGAACTGTTTTATACCGGGAACACTCTGGCCTTTCATTGATACAATTAGAACAAAGCAACTCTTCGGGTTTCGAAGAAAACAACTGAAGTTCCTTGTGGATACACTCACAGGGCACTGCACCTTTGGAACCCATTCTAAAAGAATGGGTATCCCTAGGATGCCTTAATAGCCTTACGGAGCTGTCGGGCTTTAATCTCAAAAACATCGGTTCCTTTATTGAGAGTAGCGGTTGGTTCTCTCGCTGACTCCCTCTTGTTCGTAGACTATACGATCCCTCCTACACGGAAGCTACATCTCTCTTCTTCCCTTTTCCTTCTAGCCATCACATTGTCCACATCTTCACTGACTTCCCGACTCTGCTTCTCTCTAGACCACTTCTACCACTTTAATTTAATTTTTTTCATTATCTTATGTCTTATTTTTCCCTCTTTCCTCAGGTAACCACAAAGGGATCATAATTACTTTGGACCAAAGTGGGCTGGTACTCTTTCTCTTATTTTCTCACTAGCAACCTGTTAACCTAACTAAACTAACATAATTTCGGAACGACGATAACTCTACCTATCTACCTAACTCTTTAATCCTCCGATGACTTACAAGGTCCCGAAAGAATTTTCCAGTTTAAAAAGGTGCACAATTTTAGAACGGTTTGGTTGAATGTTTTAAGACTGCAAGACTTTTGTTTTTGAATTATTTAAAAAGCATTTTGGAAACTTTCTCCAAAAAAATTTTTCACATAATTCAAACTCCTATTTTAAATTTTTGAGGTATTAACCTTAATTTGCGTGGCTACAAAAAAACACCTTATAATGCGCTGCACTAGGAAACAAACATTTTCGCAATAAATATCTAGTTAAAACGTTGGCATCGTTGGAAACAGATATATTACATATTTTTTCCTAACTCCTTAAAGTGTTTAACAAATCTTATTGAAAATCACAAAGAAGACCAGAGGTGACACTAGACGGCACGCGATTGATGTTGTTTTGCTGACTCTGTTACACGAAAAATCTAAACAAAGATTTTTATTGTTTTCTTTTAATCCAGTTTCTTCCGTAAGAAATCTTTAACTCTAATTTCTTAAAAATTTTGTTTTATTAGCAGGTAAATTATTATTTTATTTCCAAGAAAATTAAAATTGTTCATGTCATATATTTTTCTTGGGTGGTGCATTTTCCTACAGCAACTCTCAATAAGCACTTTCGTTGAACAAACGCGTACATGTGAAAACACAACTACACACTAAACAACTACTAGCACTTGCACGACACATTTCTCACTGCACACATTTCAATAAGAGAGCAAATTAATAATTCCTCTGTTTTATATTAATTATTTTATATATTAAATTGTAAAAAAATTATAATTTGTTAATTTGTTATATTTTTCTTCTTTGTGATTTAGTTACTTGCAAAATGCTTTAACTTTGTTTTGTTTATTTTCGCTTATTCTTGCATGATATTGCTATATCTTTTCTTTTTCAAAGTTACATCTCTGGTCTACCCTGTGTTGAAAGTTCCAGATACATAATTTAATTTTTACGTAAGATTAATTTTAAATTTAACACTTTCTTTCCTGTATCTATAAAAATTCTGAAATTTTTAAATTATATTTGATACAAATAGAAAGTTGGTGATTCCCCTTTGAGAATAAATACAGAACTTTATGTAGCGTTGTGCATATTATTTATAGTTCGACTTATCTTCACATCAGTAAAGTTAACTTTTTTTGGTAAAATAAACGAAATGAGTTCAATCGCAAGATTTGGTTCTAAAAGATTTAACTCCACTGACATAAATAATATATTAAAAGAAATAGAAAACGATGAAGAAGATTTCATGCGATGAAGAATATCTTCCACCGCTAAACGAAATAACACTGAAGTGGCAGGTACTATAGAAGTAAATGAAGATTCGTTTGACTTGGAGAAAAGCGGTGATTGTTTACAGTTATCGACGGCGTCCGCAATACAACTTTTTTATACACAAGAGTTTGAAACTCTAACCTCGCTCCCGTTTACAAACAAAGGATAAAAGCGGTCTTGTTCCAGTAGTAGGAAGTTGTCACGTGTACTCGCAGCTACGTATGAAGCAGATAAAAGCTCGAAAAGCTTGTATCGGCTGTTCAAAGCCAATCTGCAATAAACATTCGATCAGTCAACAAATGAGTATAAACTACTCGAAAAATCTGCATTAAAATTTTATATCTTTAGTTTTTATTATTTATTGTATTTTTTTATGCTTCTGTTTTCTTATTTCATGAAGCAAATTGTTTAGGGTAATGTTTTATACGTATAGACTTATTTATTATTATTATTATTATTTATTTATGCAGAGCTATTAACAACTTCAAAAAATATACTTGCAATGGCTGCATTCCCGTACAGGTACCTCGGTACCTTGTTGCGCAGTTAAGGGTATTAGAAGTAAATTGGTTAATCACGTAAATTACAAAAAAAATATTATCTGTATGGCTGCAATGACACAAATCTTTTTGAAAGTTATTAGTTCTCAAGAAGTTTCAGATACACATATTATGAATTTCAATGATAAAACTTTGATTGAAAATGCCAAAGGTACCCGAGTGGGTACTCAGGTGCGCACATAAGGGTTAATATACAATGTCCACAGGTACAATGTACAGGGTGGCACAAAATAAATCACCCTATTAGAAGATGTTTTAGCTTATGCAAATGTATAAATATTTTAACACAGATTTTAATTATAAATGGTATGTTACAAAAGCAAGTTTTCTTTTAACACCAGAGAAGTGTAATAAAATTGTATATAAATTCAGTTTTCTCAAAACAAACGAGTCAAAATAATGAATTATTAACGTACGAAAGTGTTTTCACTTGATTTTAGTTTAAATACTTTAATGATGTTCCTATAAATGTGTTTGTTATATTTCCCTTTTCTTCTTAGTCTCCACCGTTCGACTTTTCATTTCTCTTTAATTTTTTCCGGTCTTTTGAGCCACACATCATCCATTTTACGCATATGAATGGCTGTATGTAAATTAAATCCACCTTCAAAAAGTATATGTGTGAAAAATATAGAAAAAAACGTTTTTTAGTCAGGCAGAATAAGCAGAAAGCCCTTCCAAATGAAGATGAAAATTATATTGCATGTAAGTTTTACGAATAAACTTCTGTAAAAGTGATAACGCAAAAAAATTTCTACGCAACATAAAAAGGATGGTGTTAGGAAGAGGCGAGTATCATCTGATGTGTAAAAAAATATACAGCAATAATGATAATATTCTTAAAGATTTCTATTAAAAAATAAATGCATTAAAAAAAGAAATAAAACTCAATATGGAAAAAAGAGTAGAAAGACACATTAATAAAAAAAAGAAAAATCTAACAGTTGCCTGAAAAGCAATTTCAAATAGTTAGAAATGGCGCTTATAATAGAACAAACTAACAGAAAACTTACAAACAATAATACGCCTCAAAGAACACGACAGTCTTATGGAATTAAAGACAGACAGATAGATAGACAAACAGACAGACAGGCAGACAGACAGATAGAAACAAACAAATACATAAAAAAATAGTTAAACAAAAGGTCAAAGAAGTAGCTGCAATATATAAAACACTTGTTTTAATCCATCATACCAACATACGGTCAGACAAAAAGCTATTAAATGCTTAGAATAGTAATTAAAAACTATACGTAGGTAAAATCAAACCGATAGTCTGGGCAAGAAAACATGTTTACGGGCTCAATAACCTTTGACTGTGCTTAAGCAAATGGAATTTGCTTAAGCTGTATTTTCTAACATGTGTAAATTGATACTTTTTTGCAAAATTAATTTTAAAGGCTGCCGTCACGTAAATGCGGTTAAACAAAATATTTAATTTTATGGTAAAAAAAACAGCAAGTCATGGTTGAGACATAGCAAATGAAATTCAAAGGACATATTGCAGATGCTGTGGAGAAAAGACCTTGTGACACCAAAAAACTTGAAGAAATTTGTAATAATGTAATGTAGCAGAAAAAAATATTTAGTGAAGATTAATAGAGATTTCATTACCCCTGCTTAATACTTATAATATGTATATCTGCAACTCTAACGATGTAGGTATACAATGAAGAAATGGAATTTAAGAAAAAAAAAAGACACTTGTCAAATTGAAGTATAACAAAGCACACTTGTTCATGCTTTATTGGTTAAATAAACTACATTTAAACAGCAATAAAACTCAACAAGCTAACGAAATGAAATCAAAAAATTTATGAAATGATCTTATCTTGAAATTTAAAGTAGTCTTCTTGCTAACAGTTGAGTAATTTTAATAAATTTATTATGGAATTCCAATTTATGTATTTTCTACACTTCTGCTTGATAAATAAAATTGCACATACGCGTTCTTAAAGTTATTTCCTTACTTCTGATGAAAATTTAATGGCTTAGAGTATCCCTTGAATAATATATTGTCGCACAAATTAAAAAAAGTCATCGCTCTTGAGCGAAAAGATACATATTCAGACCAGTAAACCGCATAAAGTCAAACTGCGCTTACAATTCTTTTTTATAGTTTTTAAATGATTTTTAAGTTTATAAGGACTAAATTAAAAAAAATATATTTATACAAAATTTTTATCGTAAATTGTTAATATTGCAGTTGCATAAAAAAGACAACCATGTATATTTTATGCTGCTTTATTAAATGCCTCCAAACAAAATCAGAGATCTGAAGCGAAACTCCCAACCATTTATTTTTCCAGTTTAAGACCATTTTCCAAAAATATAAGATAAGATAAGACCAATTAAGAAATGAAGTGAGATAAGTAAAAGATAGGTTGAGTACAAAGCCAACCATCAGCAAAAAAAAATGAATTTATATTGTGATTTATTTTACACAGAAAAAAAACGCTGTACTATATTCAAGTATTTTCTACTTACTTTGAACACGAGTCGTACTAAAATTTTTTAGCACATACAACAATTAAATGTACTTTAGTCAACTCTAAAACGCGATTACTTAAGATAACCAATCCTGGAGTTTTTTAGAATGAGTACAAAATTATTTAATCTCTAGAAAAATTTTCAATGAACTAAACAATTGTTGAAATAAATTGAGCATTTGACGTACTTAAATCAATCTTTCCGGCATTTGATTTTAGTAAATCTGGGATTACCGTACTTTCAACACCGCCTGTGATTGATTTTCGTTCGGATGGATTGATTTTTCTTCTTAGTGTAGATCACCTTTCAAAATCTTATTCTTAATTACTTTGTAAAACATTCAACAAAAATTTCATAGATAAATATAATATATTGATGTACCAGTTTTCCACTTTTCTTTAGAGTTGTCGAAAACAACTGTCTACTATTGACAGGTTCATGTTATTTTCTAGTTCTTAGAGAACAGAAATAGGATGTAAAGAGCACAAAATTTTTATTTTTTTAGAAATGGTATTGTATTGACGTGACATCGATGATGACAATTAGAATAAGGGTGATTATCAATTTATGAGAAAAAATAATCATGAAAAAATGAATTTCTAAATTGACTATCAACAAAGTTACATTTTTAAATCAATTTCACTAAATTATTTATATAATAAAATATTTATATAATAATATAAGCCTAATTGCGTTTTCCAACGATCAATAATACTTAAATATTAATCAAACCAAAAAAATTTATGTTAAGTAAAAACAAAAATTTGAAAGAAAAATGGTAGATGAGATAAAAACGACGTGTAACAATGAGTTAATTTAACCTTAATTAGTGATGTTAAAGTTTGAATATTGATAGTGGTAAAGTTGTGTTTGTTGTAAAAACAACTAATAATACTTTCCACAATACAAATAACTCTCGAATACTTTTTCGAGTCATAATTTGTATAAATACAAATTTGAAATCACATTCAACTGAGCCACTTAAACAGTGGCGGAGACATAAAAAATACACATGAACACTGATGATGGGAGTGTATCGGCTCCCGAAAAATAACGTTGTTTCTGTTCTGCAGTGTAAGTTGAAATTAATTAGTGTTAAAATTTTCCTTTGTCCCTTTGGAATATTGTCTCATGTCCAATTCTTTCTGACTAAAAATATTACGAACTTTAGCCAAAATAATAATCACTTTGGACAGAAAAAACCACTGATTTCAGAAATGATTCAGACAAATTTTCAAACAAACAAGAATTGAAAAGTAGCAAATTTGGTTTCGAAAGTACATTAAAATTCTTGTAGGAGCTCAACTGAGTCTTCCAACGATCTCAAAAGCGATTTATTTACAAATTCAAACAAACGAAGGTTAAAAAGTAGCAAATGGGGAACAGGGAACCCCCTTAAATTTAATATAAATGCATTAGTATTTGTAAATGTTGCTATATGACGTTGTATTTGTATCCGTCTGCGTTTGAGGGCATTCATTTATTATCTCATTCTTTTTTATTTTTTTTTTCGCTTTCTGCTTTATTTAGTTTACTCACAAAATAGATGTTTGTAGTACTGTTTGATGATTTGATGAATACTTGGCGTATTAAGCATCACTTTATTGTAGAATTTATATCTGTATAAAAATTTATATGGAACCTTTTTTCCATTTCATACAAGCAAATAAAAAATGAAACATCATCAAGGCATTATAATAAAGCTTATGGTATGTTTTTACTATATTAATAACAGCAACAAAAAAAAACTTAAAATTATACTTTTATTGTGCGCAAAAAAAATTAAAAATAAAATAAGATGGAAATCATTAAAAGGACCTTTGGCTAAAATGTTATTTAAACGAAGTATATTTTTTCTAAGCTTTTATTTTTTTAGAATTTAAGTGGGTGGCATTTAATGAAGTCTTTAAAGAAAATTTCAAATGTATTTTGTAGATAGTCTAGACAAAGCATAATGCAGCTTAGCTGGTAGAGGTAAAAGTAAATTTTTAGAAATTTTCGTAACTTTTTATAAAGTTACGAAATTAAAACAAAAAAGGAAATTATTTAGTAAAAACTTTTTGCTTGAGCCAATTAGAGAATTTATGAGCAGACTAATAATATGGAAGATAAACAATTTGGGGAAAAATTATTAAAAACTTTAAAGGAAGAAAAGCCCACATTTTTATGAAGCAGAAATTGGGACAGTAGCACAGAATGAATTTCTTATTATAAATATTTTTTCCGGCAGGAATATTTTAATAAGAAAAAATTTATTAATTATCGGCTTCCCAATGGCTGACTTAATAAAAATGTAGGCTGCTGAACTGCTGATTGTTGAACTTCAAGCTTCGGTGAAATAATCACGCAACAAGATGATGAATTTCATTGCGAAATTATATTCTGTGACGAAGCTCATTTTTAGCGCAATGGGTTCGTCAATAAAAATAATATGCGTTATTGCTCTGGTGAAAATCCACATATGCTTCATAAATCACCACTTCATCTCCAAAAAAATAACTGTTTAGTGCGGTTTGCATACCGGCGGCGTGATTGGGCCATATTTTTTCGTCGACAATAACTATCGTCACGTTACTGTGAATTGTGAACTTTATCGCGCCATGATTACCGATTATTTATGGCCGGAATTGGAAATCATGGTCTTGGACGACATGTGGCTTCAACAGGACTTTGCCACAGGCTACACATCATACGTTACAATCGATTTATTGAAGAGTAAGTTTGGTGAGCGTGTTATCTCAAGAAATTGGCTAGTCAATTTGTCCACTTCGTTCGTGCGATTTAATGCCTCCATACTTTTTTCTTTGGGGCTACGTTAAATTAAATTGGAAATCCCGATATATGGAAATATATAAATCTTGACAAACTAAATAAAAAAATTGTTTTGTTGCGTTTAATTAATGTTTATTTATATATTATGTTGTTTTTAAAAAATTAATATTTTCGGAATATTGACATGAATTTATTTGTTACTCATTCGCCCTGGGTTCCAACAATTTCTATAGGACGAAAAGTATGCAATGGTTTTTGTGTAAGCCCGTAGGTATGAGTAATATAATAATTAAAAAGCCGGACTAAATATTGCTCATACGCCATGAGTGTGAAACTTTTGCGATACATGGAGGCAGTGATGGGGACTTTTTAATTTTTTAAACCTACATGTGTCGCAAAACGTTCTTTTTTTTTCAACATCTATAAGCCATATTTTTAAAAGCCATATTTTATATTTTGTAATGTATTTCATAAGGAAGATTTCTTTACTTTTTATACGTTAAAAAATGAATTAATTAATAAGCAAACAAAAAATTAAATTATATTCAGATTAAAACTAAAATACCTCAAAATATACATTAAGCTGTATGTTGTTACGTCTTAAACCTTTTACTTGTACAGATTTTCTTAAAATGCATTGTATTCCATTTATATTTAGTGCAGTCAATTTGTTTCTATTTGTAGTTCGAATATCAGAGATTATAGAAAAAATTCGTTTAATGTTTGCGTACGCGTGAGGTAATGGCAATGAAATGGTAACCCATTTCGAAAATTTTGGCGCCATTAATTCATTATTAAAATTTTTTAGTTTAATTATTTTGGAACAAAATTCATCCTCATCAACAATTTTAAAAGAATTTATTTAATATTTGGAAAAATTATATTCTGATGTTCGCTATTCCTGAGTTAGCTCATTGTTGTCTATTTCAAACTTTGTACGAAAGATATCATACTATTGCGTTTGCTTTTCTAAAAAAAAAGTGCAAAATTTGTTGTCCTTTTTATTGAAAATTTGCAATATAATAATTTTTGAAATAGTGAGTTTACTAGAAATGATTATATCTTCGCTTAAGATGGAAAACTGTTGTCTTAAGAAAACTTTGAATAGCAATTTTTTTTATAAAAAGTAAAAAAATGTTACACATTTTTAGAAAAGAAAATAGCATTAGTTTCATTTTTGCTTTCTCCAAAAACAGCACTTGGATTGAGAAACTCAATTTCCCGGAACATTTTGTTTCTATTTATTATTTTTTGAAGTTATTCTACAGCAGTCAAATAAAATTGAGGAAAAGCAGATTTAATTTAAATAATATTATTTTCAGCCAGGAGTTTTAAAAATGCTTCGCATTCATTACCCACGAATCACGTCTGTTATTGGCAGAAAAATATGTGGAGTTCGAACCATGCAATTAAAAATATTTTGACCAAATCCACAAGCACTGATATTGCCACAGTGGTACAATTCTGAAGTAAAAAGTATATAGCCAGGTAAAATATATATCCGTTTCACTGTTAGCAATTTAATTTTAATATCTTTAACAAAAAAGCTTTAAACATAAAACGGTCGTACATAGTACATTCATTTTAATAAAAACGTAAATTGTCACTTTTCCCTACACTAAAATGTGTTCATGAAAAAATCCCATTTGTTGGGGTTTTCCCCTACTATTGACAACACATGCATGGAGGTGAAAATGTTTTAAAATTAATAGGAACACAAATATTCAAGAGAAAAATTTTACATACAAAAAGTAAGTTTTTTTTTAATTAAATATGCAACTTGAAACCAACTTTTGTAAGAGGAAAAGAAAGAATTTTTAAAGCTTTAAGCGATTGTACTATATTTTATATTTAACACAATATCCATATTCATATATAAAAAATTTGCCTTTCCAAGACATTCCACAAGAAATAAGTTACTTTCGTATATTTAAAATTAAAAATCAAAACGTTTATACTTAAATCGTAGTGAAAACATTTTCTTTTTAAATTTTTGTATGTTTTTGTTCTGCATTTCAGTTACAGATTTTGATATTAAGTTTCCCCAACCAAAAAATTAAAATAAAATAAAAGGAAATCAAACACAAAATAATAAAAGTTTCTTTATATTTTACTTACCGTGACACAACTTTTGGCAACCAATCACCACCGCAATATTTCGCCAACACTGGATCATTAGTTGAACTGCCATCGTAGAAAATTAAATGATCACGTTCGCCGGTGCAATCGGACCAGGCACGTATTGAACGCGAGGTTTTATTGAAACTAGCAATTGACCTTAAATGAATAAAATGAAGGAGACAAAAAAGTTTTTAATTTAAAGTCACTATAAATATGCAGTTAAATGAAGATAAAAAATAAAAGTTGCCTTTACAGATGTCACATAGAAAACAAAATCAACTTATCAAAGCAATTTATTTAGTTTTTTTTTGCAAGAGAACAACTTAAATTGATAATATAAAATTACCTCGTACAAAGTAACAAATAAATGGAAAGAGAAGGAATCATATAAATTTATCTAAATAACAAATCGAATAGAAAGCATCTAAGCTTATTTACGAATTCATCAATTCCTTGCATATGCTTGTAGAGGGTGATCCAAAAGAAAAGAAATGACGTAAATGGTCTTTAGCTTCGTTAATTTAATATGGGTTTTTTTTGTATGTTTTATCTTGTTGTAAAGAAGATTTTAGGAAAGTGGGAATAGATCTAAAATACTTCAATTACCAGTTGCAATTTTATTTTTTGATTTTTTTTTTAGTAAATAACCGAGGAAAATCACGACTTGTGCGATGCAGCTCATTTTCAGTTCAATATCTTTGCAGATTCTTTTCGTGTGAATAATCTACACAGTATATCAAAAATGAAAAAAACAATATTCCAGAAGAAAATCGGGACATGGCTACGGAGGTCTAGAAAAATGTCATAGAAAACGTCTTAGAGAGTGTGCAACAATATTTATGTGTTTCAAATGCTCCGTTAATTGCAAGTACAAATTAAATTACGTTTCCTATTTCATAAATCATATTTATACGCAATTGTTGAATTGGTTAAGGTTTATATTGACTTTAAAGTTTTTGCTTGAGTTCAAACCTGAGTTTTCCCACATCTTCTTGATTTTTAAGAAATTGTTTTTGGATAAACTCATTATTTTATTAACAGAGTACTTTTTTTTAAAACAGAATGGATCAGTACTGATTTAGATTTTGGTACACCATCGCATCAGCCTTCTTTGTGCGATTTTAAGAAATAATAGAAATGGTTGCTTTTGGACCACCCTGTTAATATATATGTGCATAGAAGTTTATATATGTATTTTACAATTTACTGTGCAACGCGAACTCACAGTTAATGCAGCCAAATCAGTTTGAACAATTTTAATTTTTCTTTCCTCTTTGTAACATCACACAGTAAGGAAAAAATGTTGCTGTGAAAAAAACGTAAACTGCTATTTCTTTCAAGGTTTTATTTATGTATATGTTTTTTTTGAAGGGAATATATTTTTTTATAATATCTGTATTTGCTTGCGCTTAATAGTTTTATGGGGAAAGAATACTCTTTTGTGTGTTAGACATAAAAAAAACCAGATTTGATGTCTTTAGTTAACTAATGCTTATTGCGTGGACCACCAAAATTTATACAAAAATTTAATAATTAATCCACGTTCATTAGTTTACTAAAGGCCTAAAAGTAAAATATAATTAACTAAGTATATGGTCGAATTCAAATCATTTCAATCAATTTTTTTTATATATTTTTATTTTTATATATTTTTATATTTTTTTAATGCCATTTAATTTTCTGAAAAACGTGTAGCATTTCTTTTACTTTTTATGAAATAGCAATTCAAAGTTTTCTTGAGACAAGAACTGTGCCTTTTAAACGATGATACAATAATTTTTAATAAACTCACTATTTCAAAAAATCATTTTATTGTAAATTTTCAATAGATAGGGCAAGAGGTGCGGCAATTTTTTCTATAAAAGATAACGCAATTATATTTATAATTAAAATTTTATATTATTATTCATATTTTATATATATTTTTATTATTACAATTTAATTGATCAATTACTGATGCTGATCCTGTACTATAATTACATGACTATAAGTCTTGTTGTATGGGAATGCGAATAAATAAATAAAATATCATTCAGATATGTGATGAAAAACGATTGATATCAAAATTATCGTTTTGAAAAAATTTCGAGCGATTTTGAGAAATATTTTTAAGCCAATCTTTAATTATTAAATTGAAAAACGAAGATCAAAAGATAAAATACAAACAATATAAAGGAGTTTTGAAAAGAAATTTATCAACAGTTATCGAAAAATGTATTAAAATTTTATTTTAAAATAAACGTAAAACGAAAACAGTGGCCGCATCGGAACTTTTATCGGATTTAAATCGTTTCAATTTTCATCACATACTTGATTATCTCGGGTATTAATATATTTTATAGATATTATGGTCTGTGATAGTGAGTATTATTTATAAGTTTATACAAGCTTTGAACATTTGTTTGTTTACGTATTGCCACTATTCCGCAATTATATTTCTTCGCTGCATGTGAATAATAAACAATTTCCTTTTTTAGCAAATTAAACAAGCACAAGGAGAAGGGAACGCCAAAAATTTTTCGTGAAGCATTTCTTGGGAAAAAATATTATCTCTACTGTACCTAACTGACAGCTCTCACTAATACTTTGGATAGTTTTGAATGATTGTAAGGAGATGCAAATCATTACACGGCATCAATTCAATTTATGTAAATTGACGGTTTAACTTAAGTCGCCATATAAAACTATATACTCGTATCTTTTAAAATCAAATGAATGTATTTTAAATACATTTGAGAAAACATAAAAATATCATTCCTTAATTAGGCCTAATCTATTCGAACTCATGTCCACCCAACAATATATAATCACCTAATTTATCATAATATTTCTACAAAAATTTTGCATGTTTTAACTTAACATTTTTCTGCAAGGTCTCCTTCCCTTTTAAATATTCCTGTTTTTTCATACACAATTTCAATAATATTTAACACTCTAGACAGGTCGTTTAGTTGCTGTTTTTCAATTCAGCATAGCAATTGTAGCCGTAGCAGTACAACAAGTTTTTGTTGTGTATGAGTTGAACAAAAAAATAATAATAAATACAAATATTAGCAATTTCATGCGTATTGTGAAATGTTTTGTATTAAATCTATACAATTTACGTCAGGTGAAATGGCAATTATCGTTAAGTACTATTTTTAAACAAGTTTTGAAAGGATTCTTGGTGGTGTTTTTTTATGGAAATTTTAAATAAATGTAAAATCTGTATGAAATAATCAAACGAAGCATTTGAGTTTAAAGTGCACTGAATAAAAAAAAGCAGCAAAAAATACAAATGAATATATTTCTAGGTAATTGTTTAAATTTTTGTCTAAATTTTAAAGTATTTTTATTTTATTTTTAGCAAAGTTATTTTTTATAAATTATCTGCCCGTTTTGGAAATAAATTATTTCTTTTGAGGATTTCAATTGAAACAACAATAAAAAATCTCAAAATTGTTTTTGTTTTCTGTATAAACTCTAAACTAATGTTTTTGTTCTATTTCCAAAACCAAGTGGAAAAGCTCGGTACAGAGACAGTTGTCGAATCATACAATATTGTCAGTAAAATGGGTAAAAATATGTTACAATGGTGAAATAAACATTTGGCATTACAACAAAAAAGGATTTTTTGCTTTTTATTGAAAAATTGCTAAAATTTTAGTATTTAAAATTTTTAATCGCACTATTTCCCATAATTAATATTTTACCTACATATGTAGTAAAATTTAAATTAAATTAAAATTCATTCCTACAATTACATTGTCAGCATCCCAAACTTCAGTAAGAATCATGCCAAGTATACAATTTTCAATTATTAATTGTTTCCTTTTGACGTTTATTTAAACAAAAGAATTTTTACGAAAAGTTTTTGTTTACAATTTCAATGTATCTCTTTTGATTATATTTTGCTTATTACTAGCTGATTTCCTTCACAGACCAAGTTATTAAAAATTATTTTCTACAGAAATAAACGGCACAGAACGGCAACGAAAAGTAGTAACTAATGAGGCCTTAAAAGCGAATATATTTGATATATTTCAAGTCAAATTAACAAACAAGTTAGTTAGTGGAATATTCGACTTTGTATGGCTTCTAATCAGAAGTTTTACAATAGAAAAAAACTAAATGACGGTTTTGTGTTACTGTTGCATCCAAGATTATTCTCAATATTTTTTTTTATTGAAATAAATAATTGGGCGAAACACTTTGTAACATATTTGTTGACTTCACTTTAAAAGACTCAATAAAATTTTTGTATTGTTAAACCTAATTTAATATCTCGCATGATTGCATATACTTTTCATAGAAATAGCGGACACGTTTATATCGTAAAATAATTGACACGTCTGACCCTGCCTTAACTCACCTTTTTACTAAAGCTTTATGTTGATTCTCTTGGCTAACAGCTATCATGGCATGTTTACTTGTAGGAACTTCTTTCTGTCGTATCGTCCAATAGCACGTTACATTTCGCGGATACATTCCCGGATAGTTGGGACTTTGTAGACGACACTTACTGCGATAACATTCATCGAATTGTCGCGTACAATATGTGCCGGGCGTCACACGACCCAATTCTAAGGGCTTATCAGGTAAACCGTATCTGCAATGAATCACACAATAAGTTGCAAGTTTTAATATTTAGTACTTAAATAATAATTGAATAAATTGTTTTAAAAAATGTGTGATAAAGCTTTTATATATTGTAAATGTAAAGCCTATTTCAGATTAAAGTCGGCCAAATGATTTAAAATATCTATTTGCAGAATTAATTTTTTTGTAGTTTTGTTTTAAAATCATATCTAAAAGTGTCCCAGAATTAGCGCAAGATTTGAATTTGTCGCCATTTGTCAAAAAAGTGTTGGCAACCATTACAGGATAGAACAATGTGTCTTCATTATTGAAAATATTTACAAAATTGGAATAAATAGAGGCTGATTTTTCAAGCAAAATTATCCTAAAAAAAATTATCATTGAATGCATTATTGAATATTACCAACTGCACAGAGCCAAAATTGCCTAATAGAATCAAGAAGATTTTCTATATGAAAAATTTTTATTCTAAGGGCTATCCCAGCAGAAAGAAGCGAAGATTTTTTTTTAATAAATGTATTATTAAATGTTTTCCTAAATATAGAATTATATTTATTCCTAAATAAATATATTAATAAAAAATCAATACAATTATCAAATAAAATCAAGAAGTATTATATTTTCAAAAAATCAATAAGACAGCTCAATAAAATCAAGGAGAAAACCTTTAAGAAAAAACCATAGTAGTAGTGATTTATTGTATTTTTTTATAGTTGCTTCCGTTTTTAATCAAAATTATTTTTTGCGATTTTTCCAATTTTTGCCAGTTTTTTTAGTGGATTTTTGTAACTTCCAAAAAGTGTTGCTTTCATTTTTGACGTTCTACAAAAGTTTCGTAATTTTTAATAAGTTTTGTGACTTTTTCTTAACTCTGTAATTTTTTTACAAAATTTCCACGTCTTTGCAGGTTTTTGTAAATATTCTAACTTTTCAATAAATTTAGGTTGAGAGGTTGCATATCAATTTAATAATTTGATACCAGTAATATTTTTAATAATTTGATATATGCATCGTACGTAACGTTGAATGGACAAATGAATTACAATTCCTTTTTTTTCAAATCCCAGATGGATTCATTTAAATCTTAATTCAATCAATTTAATTTTTTGTTTATTTATTTTTTTTTCAGAAATGAATGCATTCAACAATTTTTAATTCATGCTGAATTCAAAACAATTTTAAATCAATTCATGTTTTTAAGCCAAAATTTCTGATTCATATCGAAACAAAGTTGTATATGGTGTTGGGCAGATTTTATTCCGTAAAAATATTTTGAATATTTATAATATAAAAATTACTCATTTCAAGAATAATGTTTTATTTGAATTAATAGTAATCTTAATCTAATCTAATAGTACTCTTAAACTAATCTTATATAACCTGATATAAAAAGCTCTTTGAAACGTATTTTTGTTTCATTTCGAACGCTTTAAAATAACTATTGCAATAGAGATTTTTTTCTGCTTATACTTATCCCTGAATTAAGGGACAGGGCGTCTTAGGAAACTAAATATTTTGTTAGACACATTAACAAAAAGATTTTTTTGCTGCTTTGGGCAGCGAACAAAATAAACAAAATCTGTTCAACCAGAAATGATTTTTAGTTACTGAAGAACTTTTGATTTCTTTATTTTTAACAAACATTTGCACAATAAGATTTTATGTAAACAAACGCAAATAAAATATCTTACTAAATGAAGATAAAAAATGTAAAGTTCCGACAAAAAAGAAAAAAACATACATTTAAACTATGACATGACATTTAAAAGACCATAAAATTAACTAAAATACTTACTATATTTAATATGAAATCTTTGTAAATAAATTTAACATTTTGTTCATCTATTAGTCTAAAAACACTTTTTGTTCAGGCCTGTTCTGTAAATCAAATGAAAAAATTTTACGATTTCATAATGCAAATAGCTGTCGAATTGCAAACTTCAAACCGCACATTGAAAATGAGTTCATAGCAGGATCACAGAAAAAATGTATATTAATATTTTTTTAATTTATTAATCGAGACTGACTCGATATCTTTTTTCAAAGATTTTCAAAAACTTTTGTTTGTTGAGGGTGTTTTTTAGCTAGTCTATATACATGCATTTCATAGGAGCTAATGCCAAATCATCAGTAGAACTTAAACCATATTTTTGAAAAGTTTCAAACCTCTTATCTCACACAAAAACTTTTAAAACATCAATGAGAATTTCAAAAATTACAAACGTATAAATAAGCACAACAGGTGACAGCATTACAGCAGCTGACTATTCGTTGCGAATGTCGAAATACATACAAAATACTTTTTTTCTGCAACTGTTTTCTTTGTTTTATGGGTTAGGTTTTTGACATACGCAATGAAACTACACAAACGAAAATGCCTGTTGTTCTTGTATAGTTGCAATTGTTTTCCTAATGCTGTCACCTAGTTAAATACACCTTGATGTATACAAACAAATTATATTCCATATGGATTATATTTTATTTCCTTTACAACCTTTAGACAATTAGAAGCCATTTGGGTGACAATGAAAGTATTTAATAAGGCAAACGGAAAATAAAATTTTAATTTTATATTTTTTAAATTTTTAATCGAGTTTGTCTAGATCTCTTTTTTCAAAGATTTTCAAAAACTTTCTGAAGAACTTAAAATATAAGCCAATTTTAGAAAAGTATAGCATTATACATCGTGACAAGGTAGAAAATTATACAGATCAGAAAATTACAAATTACGTTTAAGCAGAACACACTGTTTACTATAAAAACGATTTAGATACAGAGTAAAAAGACTCAATACACGAATTAGAAAAGCACATTTTAGTGTTTTATTCAGGAGTACTGAAGTGGCTAGAAGATCGATATTTGCACAAAAGTTGGAAAAAACAACAAGTCATATCTATAACAAGTTAAGTACTTATATTTAGATCCTCATCTATTATATTAATAAGAGTTTAAGGTATATGAAATGAAAATTAATTTTTTCTACTCAAAATAGTGTTTTAAAATCATACAATTTTCAGTCACTCAATTTGCAGAACATGCCTGATTAATACAAATTATTATTCCTAAGCAAACTGACATATTTTACAGCAAAAGACGTTAAGCTAAGATTTCTAGAAAGAAAACCAAAAGTAACAAACAATAAATAAAAAAGAAAAAAATATAAAATATGAAAAAATTATAGTTAAATCAGATATAACAAATAAACTTAAAACTACAAATAAACTAACATAAAATGTGTTAATTTTCCGGGCTCACACTGACTTACAATAACATAAGCACTCACATATATAAACAAAACTTGGAAAAATAAATAAATAAATAAAGGATAAAAGTTTATATATAAAATAATTTATATAATAAAACATAAAAAATATAAAAAATGCAAATATGAAAGGAAAACAATGGAAAAGTAAGAAAAAAAGGAGCTCAGAAAGTGAGTCTGTCAAATGGACAGTTACAAGAAAAACAACAATTAAAAAAAGGAAAGGAAAAACGTTACTCTTTGGGAGAAACTATGTAAAAAAACTTTTATATTTACTTTGTAGAATAAGTCAATGTGTCTGTGGATGCTATGCGTGTTTTAGATTTCCAAACGTAAAATGTAAAGTGTGTCTAATAGACAACAGAGAGACACAGCAACAATGTGAAGTGAAGTAAAATAAGTTTCTTTTTTTTAGAGACAGAGTGTCAACGTCATGTGTAGACAACAGTAAAATAGTAGATATTTCTATGAAACCTCATATAGTTTACTAAACATACATTATACACCACAACAACATTTGCAACATGTAACATGAGCAACAATAGCAATAACTTTAGCAGCAGTATAAATAAAAAATAGATATCTGGAGCAATGAATTGAACAAGATGGAGTTTTATAATTATAAAAACCACAGTTGCAGGAATAGAATAAAATGCATAAAATGACATTTAGAAGTTTTGTATCCTGGTATTAGGGTGGTTCCATATTGCAATCGAAAATACTACTACAACGGCAAATTCGAAATGTATATGGAAATAAATCTTTTCAAGATAACACTTCAAATTGTGTTCTTGAATGAAATGTAATTTTTTAAATTTATAATTGCACTTTTTCTTAAACTAGATTTTTTAATTTGTGCTTTTTTTGGAAATTACTAACATTTTTGGTATTTTTAATTTTTAATCGCACTTTTTCCCAAAATTAATGTTTTACAAAATTAGTAAAATATTAATAGTTGTGGTAAAAACATTTTTAAATTTATTATTGAGTAAATACCAGTTATTAATAAGTTTTCAGTTGAAGATGGCGACATGCTGAAGGCAAATATATACAATGATCAGCCGGACAAAATTGAAGATATCTCTGATCGCAAGGATATCAATATCAATGCTGATTCCGATGACATTATGGTAAGCAAATTTAAGTGCATCTCCACATGTGCTGTCACTTTTTACTGCTACTATTACTTCAACTACAAAAATCAGGGGGCAAATTACGACATTCGATATCAAACGAAATCCCATACAAAATTTTTTGAATTTGTATGGAAATTTCGTTCGATATCGAATACCGTAATTTGCCCCCAGTTTTTTAAGCTATAAACAAAATTAATGTTATCATAAACTTAATACACTTTCAGCTCTTTTTCTCTATATCCTCGAACGTTCTGCGGCAGAGAAATTGAAATCGCAAGGAGGTGCTCAAGTCATTGAGTTTTGTCCTCATGGCACTAAAGTGGAATGCCTTAAAGCACAATATGCCACAGTAAAAATGGAAGCCAAGAGAAAGATCAGTTGGAAAATCAACTTAAACTTTAAACACAAAAAAGATTGGCTGCAGATGAATTAAGTTCGGGGGTATCTAGCTTTGAGGACTTAGCTGTTAAACGCATAATATGTTAGTTTAATTTTACATCTTGATTTTATTTCTTTTACCGTTTCAATTTGTATTTTTAAAAGCTACAAAGCGATTAAACACGGTATTGTACATATTATTTTCTTATATAATTATAATATAACAACTGAATTGAAAAAAAATCGCGTTTTATTTCAACTGAAATGTCCATCATGTTGACAAGTCAGCGGTGACCGATATGTACATCAAGGTTGATTAGTCAACTGTGACTAATATTTGTATCAAAGCTGATCAGTAAAAAACATAAGTATGAGCAGTTCAGACATATATTCTATGTACGATAAAATTTCGTAGTTGGATAGGGATACAAGATCACAAGTACACAAAAGATTCCATAATTTTTTTTCAAATTGCCCTTAAGAAAATTATAGAAACTTTGTTCTACCTGATGATGGATATTTCTATCAGCAAATCGGTCAAATGGCCGTCACTGTTCTTGTAGGGTATTGATTAGTATTAAATTATGCCATAAATATCTTTTAAAATTTGGTACTATGCAATTTTTGTAAAAATGACTTTTTAAAAATTACCCTTAACAATTCCTTTTAAAAAACCAGCTGCATTCAATACATATACGAATAATTCATTAACAGTTTTCTTAAAATTATAAAGAATATTTAATAAAAAAAAGTACGTTTAAAAAACCTTAAGCATGCCGAGGATAAAATCATACTTCTCGACTCTTAATAAAAAAAGCTAAATAACATCTGAGGTCTCTGCTAATATCTTTTTATTTTCCTTTAATTTAAACTTAACTCTTGCAATGTAATCTGATTTAATCTGATGCCTTATTTATTCGTGTAAGTTTTCTATTTCAATTTACACATCAAGCAGGTGTAAAGGTCATTGTACGATTGGATTATCGTCTATAAACAGATTCTATATAAATTCACAAGCAAATAAAATTGTACTTTACTTAAAAAAAATATATAAATATGCATATAATTTTATCAACAAATATGTGTGAAATGTAAAAAAAATGTGTTTACCCAGCAAAATTTTTTAAAGCAATTTGTTTAATCAAAACTAAATCAATCCACCAGACTACTATTTCTTTGAAGATCTTTTTTGTATATGCCACTTTGTTTGACACATTTTTTATTAGGGGTTCTTTTTAATAAAATTTTCTATTGATTACAATTAATTTTTGAAATACTTTTTAGGTGCTGATTCTCTTGAAAAAACTACCCACTTTGATAATTCTTCGACTGCGTTGACACTAGGAACATAAATTGGCGCACACCTCCAAGCTTAAAGAAGAAAAAGCGAAGAATTGCTGCAACATTACTTTCACAATCTAAACGGAGAATTTAAAATTTTATTTTGGAAAATTTAATTTAATTTTTTTTTAATATTTTACTGCAATTGTGCAAAAGAACACTTTATGCAGTTTGCTGTAGATTCTAACTATACACTTCAGATTTTTCTTTGAAATAGAACAGTTTGGTGAAATTTTCACCGGGTTGTGCATTATTTTAATAAATCCAGTCACATTTTCTTCTCAGCTGCTGCTGCTTTTTAGACTATTATCTTAAATAAACTGTTTTTTGTTGCATTTGCAGTGTGCATTGTTGTTCGGTGGCTTCCTGGGAATATGCCGGTCGGTAAGACTTTGTCTACAGTTTTAACATTTTTTTTCGTTGCAGCAAAATTGTTTATAAACCAGATGATTCCTTCATGCTTGTGGGTGGTAATGCTCTACAGCATGCACATGTGTTCATATGTAAGTAAATGGGAGTGAGTGAGTGTATGTATGCCTGTGTGTTGTTTCAATTTATTCAATATTATTTTGTTGTTAGATTTTCTATCTTTCTCAGGTATTTGTATATAATTTTTGTTCTAATTTACCTGACAACGGCATCCGACTGACTTATAAATTTATATCTTATACTAAATTCAAATGGTTTTTCTTCTTGTATATTTCTGGGTGGATGAAAAACCTGTAAAGAAAAAATGAAAAATAAAATAAACAGTCGAAGTTGAGCGTATTTCAAAAAACTAGTTAAATTGCATACAATTTTAGAGTTTTCATATATGATTTTTATTTTATTTTTTAATACCATAACAACTTTTATTCCAGTTCTTCAATATTTATATAGATAAAAGTTTTTTTTAAGCAACAATCATGAAAATACCAACAGGATTCAACTGTTTTTGTTATATTGCCGGTATATTATGGCATTTTAAAATGTAAAAGAGCATTCGAAAATATATATAAAATAAGACAAAATAAACAGCAGAGAGATAGAAAGATAAAAACCAAAGAATATGCAATTCATTCACTCAAATTGCTATTTTTCAATAACAAATGTTGTAGAAAGATAAGAAATTGCAATTTATGAAAATTAAAATAAATTTTCCTTTGTGTTAACAAAAAAATAATAAAAAAAATTATTTTAATTTAGTTTTACTTTTTGTTTGAGTTAAAAGATAAAAGTGTGAAAAATATGAAATAAAGTATTTTAAAAAAATTTTGTTTATATTTATTAAAGGTTTTTGCCTAAGCAATAGAAAAAATTAAAATTTAACAGCAGCTGTTTTGTTAAGAGAAATTATACATTAATAAAATTTATTTAGTTTGTTTCCTGCGAAAGTGAAGCAGTTCGAGTGCTGATGCGGAAGTCGAAAAATTTTATATAAAAGTCTGAACCTATGAAACAAATTAAGAAGATCTTAATATAATGCTCAGAAGCGGCAAGAAGCCCCAATAGGAAATCGTAATGAAATTGGAAATAAAACACAGATTATTAGGTTTGGAATGGACACTGGATTTCATTTAGTAATGTGGACCTTTAAATACTTGATGTATCTGGGTAGATCAATAGAATGAGAACAATTTTATGTATTGAAAAAGGAGGTAGTATTTTACGACCGCTTAACCAATTTAAGAATTATGTTTAAGGCATTAACTGCCTGTTTTTATAAAATGAAAACAAAATTGTGAGTGAAAATTAATATTGAAAACAAAAAAAAAATTTCGTATTTTATTGTTGATTTCAATATTAATTCTCACTCACAATTTGGTTTTAATTTTCTAAAAACAGGCAGTAAAAGGACAGTGACAGGTAGTAATTTATATAAATTTCTATCTACAGTAAAGCCTCGATATATGTTGCGATACAGATGTGGAAACACTCTTGATCACCATATTTTATTACAGGTGCTTGTTAGGGAGTTTGGCATTAACATAGTTAAATTCCAATTGCAAGACAGATAAAATTATAAGGTAAATTAAAGAATTGCCAAATAAAACATATACTTCATTCAGGCAGAAATTAGAACGTGCCAATGACATACTTTCTCTGTGCCTTTCATTGAGATATATCCTTTTCATTTATGATATAATTTATTCAAGATTTGGTGGCCGTGTTGTTACATTTTAAGAACATCTGGATTTTGTTGCGTCAGATTTAGACTGCGTGTAAAGCAAATTATCCTGTTCGCTGCGATCCCTTATATAAGAATTTATTTTCCTTGAACAAAGCCTTTCTAAGAAACTTAGTCACATCATGCAATTCACAGCATCTGTATTGTATCGTTGCAGTGTCTAAGAGTGCGTAATAGAAAATACATATAACTCTACAGGCCAATTGTACTTTTTTGTTCTTTTTATAGAATTTTGAATTTTTGAAAGCTATAAAATTTAAAATAAGATAACAATAACACTTTTTGACACTTTGTAGCAAAATATTTATCAACTAAAGAGTTCTAGAGGTAAAACAAAAAATTCCTTCGGGTCGCATAAGCAAAAAATAATTAAAATTACTTTTGAAAAATGTATCCCTCCACACCTTAAAAGTTGTTATTAAAATATTTAATATAAATCAAAAGATATTCTGAGGTTCAAATTTAAATTTCTTTTTAGTTTAAGCAAGTTTTAATAACTTTGAAAAAGTTGTCTTAAGCGTTCTGTGTTCGATTTTTTACTTATCGCGGTGGATATTAGTGACTAGGAATATTCAAGATGTTTAAAGGGCGTCCCAAAATTTTTTGCAGTAAAGTGTTGGCAACCCAAAAATAAAAAAAGCAAATAGACAGCTGAAAAGGTGACGCCAAACACAGAGGTTGGCCAAAAAAAAACCGTTCAAATGTCCATATCAGAGCAGTGCGTGGAAGTGTCGGTGATAATCCAGGAACCTCAATTAGGCGTGATGGACAAGAATTGCGTATTTCAAGAAGCTTTCAACAGCGAATACTCACTAAAGATCTGTGTTTCCATGCTTACAACACAGCAAATGAAGCGTAATTAAACATCAACAGCTGCACAGAGACAAAATTGTCTAATAGAATCAAGAAGATTTTCTCTAAGAGAGGTTTTTATTCTAAGGCTTATCTCAGCAGAAAGAAGCAAAGATTTTTCCCAAAAAGATTCCTTATTATTTTTATGTGGTGAATCTTTTTATTTTTATCAAGATGAAAAACATATGAAATAAAATTCAAAGCAGACTAAAGGGGATGGAGGAGGAATATTGTACGTACAAAATAATAATACAAAATGCAAAGCCATTTATCGGTCCGACAAAATCCTGCTTTTAACTAACGGTAAGTTGTAATAATGGTTCAAAGTAATTATTAATATTCCTAAGTCAATATATAAGTAATTAAAAAAATATTATTATATTAAATTTAATAATTTAATAATAAATGTATTCCTACATATAATATTATATTTATTCCTAAGCAAATATATTAATAAAAAAATCAATACAAAATTATCAATTAAAATAAAGAAGTATTATATTTTCAAGAAATCAAAAAGACAGCCTAATAAAATTTAGAAGAAAACCTTTTTGAAAAAATCAATAAAAATACCTAATAAAATCACTAAGTTTCCTTCCTGATTTTTTATATTTCCTTATTAAAATAATAAGACTTTTTCATGAAAAAAAATAGAGATATCTTATTAATTTTGTTGAATTTGTTTTTTGGTATTGATTAGGCGCTGCCTTGTTAATCGCCGAAATTGTCGCTTTTGGAGTTCTGAGAATCCCCATCTGATTGTCGAAAAGTAAATGCAGCCCCAACGTTTCATTATTTGGTGTGGGCTTTGTGCTGTAGGCATAACTGGACCATACTGCAGCAACGAAATGGTCATAGAATAGAACAAATGAATGCGTATGTATATGCAAAGCTGTGGGAGCTATTTGACAGATGTGTTATTCCATAAATAACCTTATCCTATGTAACTGGTGCTTTTTATGGAAATTGCTAAAACTTTAGTATTTTAAATTTTTAATCGCACTTATTGATTATTGAGGGGTATAACTATGTACTTTATGGTTTAATAAAAAAATGTCAATCAAAACACTAGAAACTATGTTTTCTATTTGATAAAAATCTTGCGGTAATTTTGGGACACCTTTTATCTAAGTTTCTTTTAATAAAAATTATTTATTATATTTAATTAGAATTTCTTAGAGAGTCAAAACTATTGATTTTAAAAATTCCAAAGCGAGTAAAAGTGTGTAAAACTACGTATATATTATATAAACCATAATTTTGTTAAGTTATTTTAAGTTCATTTGCTGTTATAAGATGTATTCTTTATAGAATGTCCAAATGAAAACTTTCAAGAATTCGCATGGCTACATTTCTCAAAGAACATTTTTTCAAACTTGTTGTTCACGAGAAGCAAAAGATTTTTTTATGGTTTTGGTTATAAATTCGATATTTAATATTATCTAACTAATATATTTTATTTATCCACCGTCAAAACTGGTAAAATCAAACAAAAGAATGCTGATGAAAGCCTACATAATAGTTTCATACAGACTTTAATGACAAAAAATACTATATTATTCATCAAATAAACGAGTAACAAATTAACAATTTAGAAGAATTTAAATAATTAATATTTATACGTAATTGTTGAACTGTGTATATTGAAATGAAATTTTTATGGCTTAAGTTCAAATCTGAGTTTAATCATATCTTCTTAATTTAAGAAATTATTTTAGGATAAATTCATTATTTTATTAAGAGAGTACTTTTTATTTGAAACAATTTATTCATCAGACTAGCAGAACGGATCAGTACTCATTTCGAGGTCGCTACACCATCTCATCAGCATTCTTTTGTTTGATTTTACCAGTTTTGACGGTGGATACTAGTGACTAAGAATACCAACTATCAGATTTGAACTCAAGCCATAAAAATTTCATTTCAATATAAGAATTTAAATATTACGTTTGATGACAATTAAACTTAAAAAATAGTCAATAAATTGATATATAGTTCATTAAAATTCACACAGATCCTTCTCAAGAATCAGCATTATCATAGTCGGTATGAAAAGTTTCGATTGCAAGAGGATGAAAGTAACGTATTCGCAGATGGGGGACATTGAACGATATATTATTTAAAGGCAAACCAGATTGCATTAATGATAGTCATCAAGAATGAAACATTTAGCATAATCCTGCGGCTTTTAAGCATATGCAATTTAATAAGCGCTAAGTTTTGATGACAAGGAGGTAAATTCAATGTTGTATTCCAGCGCAAGCTTCGGAAGCAAAACAGAAGAAATTGTTTTTGAATAGACTCGATGTGATCGATATGCACTTTATAAATTGGATCCCAAACAACTGAACCATATTCAAGTATAGGTTTTACTAAGGATGTGTATAAGATCTTAGTATGTGCGGGTCAATAGATTCCTTTGCCATTATAAATGGGAAAGTGTGGATGTATGGATGGATGTTTGTTACTCAATCACTCCAGAACGACTGAACGGATCTGCTTCCAATTTGTAATAGTATATAGGTTACTTTTCATCCCGGTAAAATGTATGATTCTCTCGTGGGAGAGATTTGAATTTTTGAGTTTTCGTAGAGCAAAGGATCGGCATAATTTAGTTTAGGGGTGAGAAACTGACATAGGCTAATTATTATCATCATAGAATTTTGTATACAAGGGATACAGAAAAGGACAAAGATGTGTCAAGTGTAGTTAATAAGTTATAAAACTTTTAAAAATACAAGGGGTACAGAAAACGATATAGAGGAAAAGGACATACTTTTTAATCGCTGGTTACACCACCGGGCACAGCTAGTTTATTAATATTTTTGATTTGGCATTTTTTAAATATGTAAATACCTACGATAAGTACTCTTAGAAGGTGAAGAAATGGAAAACTGTTGGAATTTCAGTGTTAGCGCCATAAACAAATCTTTCGCTTAGCGTAAATCTATGACATATAATATACTGTATCGAAATGGTAGCTTAATATTCAGGACGCAGGTTTGTTTCATTGCAAGCATATAATCTTCTAACAATCTCCGAATGGGTTCATGCTACCAGTGCCAAATTTAGCCCTCCCCAGATATAGTTTTAGACGCTTACGCACATGTTCTTTTATCTGTGATTATGGGTGGTATAGATTTTAAGGAACCAGAACTTCTTGAAGTTCTTGGCATGAAAATCCAGGGTAGTGTGCGATGGACAGGTAACACTTTTCAATTCCCAAAAGGATTGTTTAAGTGATACGGTTTTTTAAGACTCTGACAGTGATACTTCACTACTTATTATTTATATACCCGTCATACGTCCAAAGGAAAATGAAATGCAACTCTCGTATATGGGCTGGTGCTGCAAAGTCTGTTTTGAAGATACACGACCGCTTACCGGACGCTCTTCGGTGGCAGTAGAGCAGAAAATTCTTTTAGTTTACTGCATCGACGCAATGTGTGTGGGCGTATTTTATTGCTGTATCTTCATAATGAAAGGTGCTGTAATGAAACCAGGGAATTTGTTTCCGTTATCCAAACTTTTTTGCATACCGCACGCTATTACTTAAGGACAGTACACTTGTGGTCGTTTGGGGCAGAGCTTCGTACTACGGATTGCAGAAATAATTAATTATTTCGAAGTATATTTCGTTTGTGAAATAAGCTACTGCAGAGGCCTGTCCAAACTTTTGCAAACTTCAAAGTCCACAGGCTATTTAGGGCTCATCCCTTGAGCACTGATGCTGATTCTTGAGCACAAGTGTTGAGTTTTTATCGAAATAAATAAAAAAATAAAGCAAGAATGGAAATAAAATTTAACTTTCGGCAACATGATGACGGATATAAAACTCTGTCCGCAAATGTTTAGTTTTCACCAAACACTGAACCATAAATTTACTTCTATTTGCAATGAAAAGCAACAAATTTCATTTGATCATTAAAAAAGGGAAAGAGAGAATAAAAAATTGCACCAAAAAAAAACGCAACTATAAATCAAAAAATAAACAATAACAACAAAATATACTGTCAGTGAGCATATTTATGCACATTTCCGTTCAGTTCAGTTTATTTTATATTCCAGTGATTTTGACTTATTTTCTAGTCTACCGACCTGTTCTTTACATTCTACATTAACTTTATCGTTATTTTTTTTTTGGTTGTTGAATAGTTCAAGTTGTTGCTGTTTCATTGTTTTAATATTCTTGTGCTTACCTTAACCGATGCTGTCACCGTTGATGTTTCACTGAAATACAACTGCGGTCCTGTGGCTTTCCCACACCATGATCCGCCAGTGAATGGTCGTCCCAACTCGCTGAGCTGTAAATTGTGTTTGAAGTGGAAAATAAATAAAATAAATCAATGAGTAGAGCGAAATAAACGTTTTGCTCCTAATATTAAAATATTTTGTATATTTCTTAAATTTGAACACATGTCGTTGTGAGTAATATTTTTGCTGCAGTTTTTTTAATCAACGAAAAATATGCTTCCCTTTTATTAAATATTTTATGATGAGTTGAGTTATTTAACATGAAATGTAAAAGCGTTTTATATAGTCATTCTTTTTTAATAGCAAATTACTTGTACAACAGGATAATTATAAAGGATGCTGCGATATGACAAATGTCTATAATTGTAAGTACATTGTCGTTCCGAAGTTATATTTAGGTATCTCATTATTTAGGTATTTCTTTGAAAAATTTAGTCTAAATTTTCAACAATATATACGAAAAAAATTATTATATGATTCAAATTTGCATTACTTCCAAAGCGCAAGTTCAGGATCTTAGACGTGAATTTATCTGTATTAGTAATATGAAAGGAAACACTTTTTAGATCCCTTTAACGGCCGTAATACTGAACCGATTTTGGTAAGATTTATACATTTTAATAGGGTTTTTACATAGATGTACACAATCTTAATTTTATTTAAATCAGATCAATACTTAGGGAGCTAGAAGCGTTTAAAGTTACTACTAACACATATATACTCATTACACATGCATCAACTGCAAAATAAACAAAGTGTGCATGTGTGTTTGACCAATTTGCTTTTGCATTGAAATGAGATGGAGTTTTTTCTATATGTACTTTGTAATAAGAGAGAGCTAAGTAAGAGAGTTTTAAGTTGTTTATTTAAAGGGATTTTTATTTTTTTATTTTATCGTATATATTTATGTAAGTGGTTAATGTTTAATGACTTGAATGTGGTCGAATCGCCATCGACCGCTGGATACATTAATTCATAATAAAATAGCAAACCAAACTACTTGTAAGCAAGGCGTATTAAAGAGGTAAAATTATTAGTACAATAATGCAAGAACAACACGCACTTTTATATTGGTTTTATTAAAAAATATCTATAGAAAACAAATCCAGGAAAATATAAAGACACCCCTTTTGACAGTCTTAATGTTAACTCGATGTTACCACGCTTGATGACGTACCAAGCATTAATTTTTACTTTGATTTTGTGCTGTTCGTTTGTTAGAAAAAATATAACAATGCCGCTAAATAATTAATGTTTGTAAGTAATTAGTCGAACTTTTATTAATATTATATATGTTGAAACGATTAATTTGGCTCAAGTTCAAACCCGAGTTTACCCATTTATTTATTCTAATTTTTTTTTATTTTTTAATTTTTATTAAAACAGTATCTTAAAACGTCAAACTAAAAATAAACGCTTCTTATCATAAAAATTACAATTTTTTATTTTCCAATTTTTTTTCGTCTGTAAATAAGAATTATTTTTGTGTTTTATTTTTTTGATCGTAAAGTAAGTGCAGGATTTTTTTTTATCATAAAATATCTTTCTAATTCCATTATTTTATTATTTTTGAAAATATAAAATGAAGGCTGGATAAGTATTCTCTAAAAATATATTAAAAAATCTATAAGCATCCGCCACATTAGAGTCTAATTAAAAAAAATATTTTTCTTTTCATTTTCGCATATCAATTTAATATGAAATGCAAGTGGTTAACTATTAATAAAAAAAATATATAAAAACATGTGTAAGCATTTGCCGCGCGTACATTCGTCGCTGTCTTATCGACGACTAAATGCAGAGCAAAAGAACCTGTGTGAAGAATGTGTATGAGGTACTTTCCATAATTGTTGTATGGGCTGCGCATCAATCCCTTGAAGCTACGAGTACTGTAAGCTGTCAAATTGCTTGTCAAAGAAAGTACTAAGCACAATTCAAGTTGAATAAAAAATATTACAAAAATAAATGCAATTCTTCAATGATCATGGCAACATCGATAAAAAGAAAGTTTACGATCGATTTGCTTGCTAAACATCATGTACATACATAGATAAAGTTATGTATCTTTAGAAATAAAGTTTAGATTAAGAAAAAAAAAAGAAATAGAAAACACTAATACACTAAGAAAATACGCGTTTTAACTTTACAACTCTAAAGAGAAAAAACTTCAAACTCATAACTCGCGAATCAAAGGCTTTATTGATAATTCATTTTGTTGAGCTAATTTCGCGACAATTTTTCTTTGTTATTGTGGGAAGTCACATATCTTCGTCAGTAAGCCAGCTACGTCTCAACACTTGAATGCCAATGCAGGAACGAATGGACCGTTTATAGTACAGCATAGTCGCGGCAAACACCTAAACGCAATTACCTTTCAAAGGGAAATGCACGTGCTTCATTTTGCGTGTCATAAGAAAGATTTAGTTTTAAATATTTAATTTTAAATTTATAGACTAATTCACAAATTAAAATTTAAACACTTTTGAAAAAAATATTTAAAACATCCTGATTTTAATACCAATTTTCCACAAGACGTTTTTGTTCGTTTTAGAAATTTTTGAAGTAAAATAATGTATATGACTTTTGTCTACGTATAGCATTTCATGTACATTCTTTGAGCGATCGAACCCTGATTTGCATTGAGACTTTTTTTCAATTTTACTTTTTTTCTTTGCATCTTTTATGCGTATTTCTAATGTTCATACACACTGACCTGTACAACTTCAAATGTCCAATTGTTTTAATGTTTCAAAAATTCATTAGCATTTTCCATACATCTGGTGTTTTTATATCCCACCAACTTATTAAAAACGGATATCAATGTAACCAAAACATGGCCATTGAAATATTCTGTTAATTATGGAAATTTCTGCAAAAAGCCAAAAAACAACATTCTAAAAATCTCATTTAACCAGGAAAATTGTATATAAAAACAAAACATTTCCTGCACACAACGTTTGCTGTGCTGATATACTTGCCACTGATATTTGAATATATAAAATTTTTTTGTTTTATTTATATGCTCTTTAGAAGGGAAAAAAACAGTCAATAATTTTTGGTTTAAACAAAAGTTTTAGCTTTTTGTTGTATATTTTGTTTTTGTGTCATTGTCATCATTTTTGTAACTATTTATTCGAACAAACCTAACAATTGTGTAGTCAAGCATCTATACATATTTAGTTTTTCATATAAATTTTAGTATTATATGGTTGTATAAATTGCTTGTTTGGCAAAAATTAACACAAAATGTTTCTAAATAATGGTTTGTGAATAAATAAATATATATGAACTAAGATACGAGGGTAGTATTAGAACTACATTATTAATTACAACCTTATAGACAGCAGCATATTCCTAAATATATTACTTTTCCTCATATAAAAATTAATTGTTCAAATATATTTTTATATACATATTTTTCTAGAAAGAACATTAGCGAAGCGAACATGTTGATGTGAAACTTTCAGATACGAATTTATCTAACTCAGAGTTGTATTATAAGCCCCCATTATAACTGATTTTTTAAATTAACTTTTCAGTGGTTAATTCTATCAAAAGACTCACTGAAGTCAGTTAAAATAACATCTGTAAATTTTGCATTCGTGGACCATGACTAATTATTGTAGTTAAATGCAGCAGATTCATTGAAGTAGAACATTATTTTTGTTTTTAAGAGAAGTAACACTCCGACTAGATTCAAGAAGGCTCATTAAATTTTTTTAAACTGCGAAGTCAATTCTATAATAATGATGTACAGATAAGTAATAATCCTTGCCGTAACTGTTCAGAGACCAGCACAACTAAGCCTTCGTCACTTAACAAAAATTAACACAAACCTCACTAATATACATCAGCAAAATGCGGAATATTGATACAAGATTGGATCTCTACCTCCTGCTGGATAAAAAAATGAAGTACTTCAATTTCGTTCGTTTAAATATATAGTATATAATATGGTGACTGCCGGGAAGGTTTTGGTTGTTTATAATTTTTGATTAAATGAAAGAGAATGGATTGCTAAATGTTTTATTTAATGTCGGCAATTATGTATGTAATACAATATCAGATAAATGTCTGCCTCTGTTAGATTCACAAATGTGAACCATTTTGAGCACATTTTTCATTACATTCTCACACATTTCTCGCGGTATTTTATTAATTTCTTCACGAATATTTTGTTTGAGTTCCTCAAACGTTTCTGGTTTGCTTGCATAAATCTTGCTTTTCAGACATCCCCACAAAAATGAGTCCGGAGCAGCCAAATCAAGCGACCGTGGAGGTCAATCAACATCACCATTTCTTGAAACAACTTGTTGTGGAAAGACGTTTCGCAGTAATTTCATTGTAATCCTGGCTGTATGCGATGTGGTCTTGTTGAAGAAGCTCATGTGTCAACTAAATCTTAAATGGAAACAAAAGCAAATGCTTGTGCAAAATTGTGGCCAAAGTTGTTCTTTGAAGACCAAGCCTGAGCACGGCGTCTAATTGAGGTTGATGGATTGTTTTGAACACATTCTTGAGCAGCAGTAATGTTTTCAGCCGATCTTGCAGTACGTTGAGATCCATGCTTGGGCCTATCACCTACAGACCCTCTTTCTTCGAAATCATTCACTACACGATAAATAATGCGTTTTGTTGGCACTTTGCTTCTTACAAAAATTTCACGTAACTTTCTCATCGTCACGGTAATCGATGATTGATTTTGATAAAATGTTTTAACGATTAAAACACGCTGGTTTATCGAATATTTTTTCATAACAAATTTTTCACGTGTCTACTTAACGACTGGCAAATATGAACTGCCCAGACTAATGTCTACCAAATGGCGGCAAAACAAAGTATTAGACGTTCCCGGCAGACACCCTGTAATAGCTCCAGCTAATTCTGATAATGATAATTAGAGAAGTAAAGCTGATCATACAAATATATAAAAATGACGCTGGGCTTGAACTTCTTAGTCATATTTGCTTTATAGTCAACGCGGTAACCAAACAGCATCGTCGTTTACAAATCCCTTTTTACAAATATATCTTAATTATTTTTTTGTCTGTGAAAATAATCCTTAAAGACAGTTCAAATTGAATATCTTTTTACATATTAGTGAAAAAACAGGTATCTTACACCGGAAATCGTTCACTGGATCTATTTTGCAATAGTGCGCCCAATTCTAATGTATGGGATCATCGTGTGGTGTCCGTACCTGGAGCAAAAGTCGTATCTTCATATGTTACACAAGGTTCAAAGACTTGCATGCTTGTTTATATGCAGTGCTCTTCGCACTACTGCTTCGAATGTATTGGAGATGCTGCTGCAGCTACTACAATTGAACACAATATAGAGAGATATAGCAATAACCCCAACAATCCGTCTTCATTGTACCTCTCTGTAGAACGAAAATTTTACCGGACACTGTAGAATACTTGTAGATGAAGAATTGATAAAACCTCCTCTGCCCACATACACGAACGTCTGTATACCATCTACAGAATTGTGGAGGAATGGTGCTCCAGGAAAAAGAAAAGGAGATGATTTTTATACGGTCGGCTCCGAAACGCAAGAAGTTGTGGGTTTTAAAATCTTTTCAGGAAGTTTGAGTCTTCGTATTGCAAATCGACTTTTGGATCACTGCAGTGTCTTTCAGGCAGAGATCCTTGCTATAAAAAAAATTGCGCATTGATTGAAACTGAATGTCACTTCAACGACTTTAATTACCATGTACACTGATAGACGAGCAGCTTTTATGGCCTTGTGATCCCCTTTCTAAGAAAAATAGCAGCCCTTGACTGGCGATCATATCTAAGCGAGATAGCAGTGCAGCTTGATATTAGGATCATTTGGATCCCGGGGCATATAGGAGAAGTCTAGGGCTGATGAGCTTGGGACAACCTTACAAGTTCCATTGGAATTGTAGCGATTGGGTTTACCTCTACTCTCTTGCAAACTTCGACTTAAATCGCAAGACAGAAGATGAAAGAAATAAAAGATGGGTCAGAAGAAATAATTGCGTGATCACTAGACAGTTATGAACTTCTCTAAATAGGAAAAATACAGTTTCTTTGATTTAAAGAAACAAGAAACAAATCTCGATTTTAGTGTCCGTGCTAACCGGACACTGTCTCATAGGTGGGCATGCCCAAAGGATAAAGTCGAACACAAAGAATTTTGCCACAGCTGCCAAAATATCGATGAAGAGGAGAATGTAGAATATTTTCTGTATCACTGTCCTGGACTTGCAAGAAAGAGAATGGCCAGAATGGGCGCTTTTGAGTTCAGGGAACTTTCTGACGTCGCCAGTGTTGAATTGCAACGTATTAGTGAGCTCTGGTTGGTTCGACGGTGAGGACTCCGCGTAAATAGAGTCTCTGTCACAATAGACCAAAACGGTCTAAGTGAGTCCGGAACTTTGACTGCCGTCCTTACCTAACATAACCTGAACTAATTGACATATTATTGTTTAGACGTAAAATAATAACATCTACAAAAAATTGAGGACATATAAAAAAATTATGAATTTAAATAAATTAATATATTTTTTTAATGGCAGACGTGCATTTAGAAAAATCAATAAATTTATAAAATTTTTTAAGGTCGTTGCACAATCTTGTCAAATCTGTGTTAATTTTAATGAATTATATAAATTTTTTTACCATTCTTTAGGTTTAAATGTTATCAAACGTAATATTATAATTTTTCAAAATTGTTAATTTGTTACTCGTTTATATGATGAATAATCTTATATTTTTTGTGATTAAAGTCTGTATGAAACTATTATGTAGACTCTTATACGCAAATAAAATAAAATTACAGCTCCATAGTCGAACACAAGTCTTACAAACCTATTGAAGCTTAACATACAGCTTGATTTAAATAATGATAAAATAATAATCCAAAGATTTCGAAAATATCCACACTTAATTGACATATTAGAAAGACTAGTAACTCGTTAAGCTGAGAACGTCATCAGGATTATTAGATGTTGGAATTTTTATTTTCCTTATAAAGAGGGTAATAATAAGCATGTCGATGCAAGGAAACAAAATTGGTTGCCCTTGTAGGTTCTGCTCTCTTCAAATAATCATATATTTTTAATTATCGTATATGATTTTTGAGTTTTCTCTAAACAATGTTTAATGTTTGCTCGCCGTCAAATGCTCTGAGCCTGCTCTCGTATATGAATGTGCGGACATGTTATGTCTATTTGCGTCCCTGCATTGAAAATTGACACACAAATTGTTCATTTATTCACTCAAACATTTAGTATATTCAAAGTTTAACAATTGTAAAGTAAATGAGAAATAATAAACTATATATAGTTTTATGTTTAAATAATAAATTTTGTTGAATTTTGCCATTCCTAAAACGCACACAATTGTTAGGAGCACCCTTGAGAAAGGTTAGTGAAAATTTGTTGAAAAATTTATTTAATACTCAAATTCTAAAATTAATGCTAACCCTTGATGAAAAAGGACAAACTCGTTGCCAACATGATGGCTGTGAGTATCAATGGTTACAGAAATTTACACATAGTTTTGTGACAGTGTTCTTTATTTAATATATATTTTTTTGTTGGCATGTTTAGTTTACAATTAAAATTTTAATAAATGACCACGAAATAATCAACGAAATATAAGTTTATTGTTTGTCATTTGCTGAACTTTTCAATTTTGTTTTTCGTGCAAATATTTGCATAAATTTTGTGTAGTTTTAAATTATTTAATTTAAACAATAACATTTCAATATTTTACGTGACACATTCTAATTGAAAGAACCAAAAAAAAAATAAATAAAATGAATGAGATCGTAAAATAGTTCAATATATTTTTGTCACTAGACAATAAAGTTGGAAACTTTTAAATTAGAAATGAAGGAAATGGGGGTAAAGAAAGCAACATTTGTGTGGTTTTAATGGGACGTTATTTAAGATAATAGAAAAGTAAAATATTTTGTTAAAAATTTCATAAGAGTTTTTGTTTTTCAATGAATGGCTGGCACTGACTTTTGCCTGAACTTCACGTTCCCATAAAATCTGCGTGTTAGTGAAATTCTGGTATGACTTGATCATATAAAGTATACTATATTTTATGTGGAGTAACAATACTATAATAATTACGTATTTGAAATTTGCGTTTAGAAACCAGGGATGCCAAACGTGACAATTTTATGTAATTTTAACGATTTTTTATATCGAATTTCACAAAATGCCGTTCGCAAATTTTTATTTAGTATCCCTTATACTTTGACGATTTTTTGACTTCGCTACTTCTTGCTCAACTTAACCTCTATGTATGGCAAAATGTCAAACTCTAAAAATTTATTTTTGTTTCGAGGCCAATATCGATGATGACTACAGAAGTATTTAAAAATTTGAATGACATTAACGAGCTTTACTTTTGTTTTTTAAAACATGTGCTTAATTTGATGAATAATCTAAACAAATTTGAAAGAATTCAAATTCACAACATGCACTTTGAAATGAATCTTTTTTAAAGCGTTTTAATCAATTTTTTCGTAGATTATTGTATAAAACATACGCCTCTAAATCAAATTGATTTCCATAACCGTAAAAACTTTTAAAAAAAGGAAGAAGTTTACATTGGTGTTTATGTAAAAGAAATGTTAAATTGATGTTGAAACTTTGAATCAATTTATTAATAATTGAATGGTGTTACCAAATAAAAAAAAGATTTTATTTCGATGGCAAAATTATAAATAATTTTAATTTAATTAAAATATCTGTAAACGCTATTCCCAAAATTTAATTAGTTTAAGTTTCTTATGATCTAACAACACCATATATTTTGAACTCCGAAATATAATATGTTTAATTTAAAAGAGTAATTATCAAGATACTCCTCCAAGACTTCCATCATAAGATCAATATACATAAGTCCTGATTTTTTACAGTTATTTCCATACCAACTTTAATAATAAATATATTTAATAATGAATTTCTTATTTTTCATCCATATATAAATATATTTGTATCTTTTATTTATAAAGGAATTTTTATATAAATACATTTGCATGAACAAATCAAGCCTTTTATTTATCTGGTGTATTTTATTCAAAATCCCGTGGAAATTGCTGGTTTGGCCGATTGACTTGTCAACACCATCTGCAATTTTGAAAAAAACTCCGAAAATCTTCTAGTCTCTAGAGAAAAATGTCAAAATATTGGGCATGAAATAAGAGAACTAAGATTTTGGGATTTTTGGAGATAGCGCATTAAATTTAGATATATTTTGGAAAAGAGGAAAGTCAATTAATCTACCAAACAATAAATCTGTTTTTCCAAATTTATGTGAATTTTTAAGTAACTTAATGACTTTGCGGAACTCTTCAGCTAATATTGAAAGAAAATTAACAAAATTAATCTTAATAAAACCAAGATACGAAATTCATTGGAAACAGGAACCCTTGAGGGGATTATTTAAAAAATAATTCCTATGAATGTTACAATGTTAGCATATGTCCTGCTTTCGTACTTTATATATACATACGATTGTACGCGCATAAAATCGAATAAATCAAAAAATTAATTCAACTCTGCACATGAATTGCAAGTTTATTAAAAACTGTATAATAGTACATTCTATTAATTGCCATTTAAATTCAAATATAAAATCTGTTTCGTTTCGTTAATATATAACCTGTTTCGCTACAAAATCTCTTCAAATCTTGCGTTGAATTGAATAAATTGTTTAAAATTTTTATTGTTTTTAATAAATCTGTTGAATTGTTAATTTTTAAATGAAAGATTGTTGTATAAAACAGAAGATTTTTGCGTGACGATTTTCTGACGACTTTTTTTTTTAAATACTGACAATTTTGAAGATTTTATTTATAAAAATGTGTCGATTTTTCTGAAACTGTTACTGGCAGCCCTGATGTAAACACCAAATTACCTGTAATTATTTTTATTTAATTTTATTTTATGTTAAAACTTTTGACCAATTTTTTTCGTTGGGTTGTTTTTCCAACTAACTAAAACAAAATTACGAAACTGTTTATGGTGCGCCAAATATATCCATTATTGAATAATGATATAAAAGAATTTAATTTTACTCTTAAAAGCAATAACAATAATAATTCTAAAATGTAATTGGGTTAATGTAATTTACCTCTAAATGTTATTCTAATGAAAATATTCCGCAAAAACATACATAAATGTAATTGAATATCAATGAGTATTTTTTATTTAATAAATATCCTTTTACAGATTTTCTGGTAAAGTTTTATAAATTGGGCATAATTTAAAAAAAATTATATTATCACGCTTAAAGCTTAGTACTCTGTTCAAATTTGCGGAAAATGATGAGCAACATTGATTATTTCGTTCGAAAATTTTGACAACTGATCAGTCGCGACAATACCACGATTTATAACAAATTTATCGGTTTTATTGCCTTAAAATGAGCAACATTGTTTTTCTTATAAAAACAAAAAAAATGTGTTTATTTAAAAAAAAAACTAAAACAAATGGACAAACAAATAATTTTAGGAGCTTGTACTGCAACGCAGCTGCTGCGAACGAGCTCATTGAAGGCACACGTTCTGCAAAAAGCACTCACCTTCATTTTATATTATATTTACATCATTTTCTATTAATTTAATTATTTCTGGGCAGCAAACTTAAAATTAAAACCACAACGCCCAGAAATATCTGATCAGCTGTCGTTTGCAATTTCGCACGAAATAAGTGAAAAATATGTTGCTAGAAACATTTTGTGGTTGAAAAAATAATGCTGCCAGAAACATTTCGTATGTTTTCACAAGATGAACAGAGTACAACGTCGGCCATATTATTTTGCAATTATTTCGCATGAATTTTTTTATATGGAATTTTGACAGTTCGCACGAAATGATGAACAGAGTACCCTGCTTAACTCCCAAAAAAATTGCCTAAAATTTTGTTGTACATTTTCATATAGAAGAAAATAATGGCTTTCCATTAAATTGAAATATTATAAAATAAGACATCCGCTCATGTAAGCAAAAAGTAAATTTAAAATAGACCTCTTTATTAAGATTCCCATTTCATAAAAATTTCCAGGTGCTTTCAAAGAATTAAATTAATTTCCATTATTCATTGTACTCTTTTCCAGATCACATATTGTTTTGCAGTCAAACAAATGCAAGTTGAACGGCTTTTATTTTTCATTTCTTATTTACTATTTTTTTATTTTTTTTTCATGTTTTACCCTGTCATTGCACTTTGCATTTTCAATAAGTAAATTTATTGATTAAATGTAAAAACAAATAAAATATTAATATATTTTTACGAACAATATACCCTTTTTATATTGCTTTGCAGTTAATGAATTTCCATTGACTATGGAATAACTTTGAATATCAGCAAATAATTTTATATTGACATAAATGGAATGAAATAAAAAAAATAAACTTAAGTAAGGATTAAATGGCTTAAAAGCGTAGCTTCACAGCAAATTGCTTGGCCATTGAATTAATGAAATAAAACCTGTTGATAAGAGGCTTTGCTTTAAACGAGAAATAATTGTTATCAAATTAAAAATAAATTGAAACTTATAAACCTGGACTTCTTACAAAACATCTTTCTTTTATTTTGAGTAGAATAACAGGCAATAACTGATGCTTAATGAATAGTTAGTTGTGTTGCTGGCATTTGAGTTTGTAATGAGTTCAATGCAGGGGACCGAAATTCTCCGAAAAAAGTTTTAGGGGGGAAAGTAGGTTAGCCTTGCAAGAAGTGATGTGGTAAGTTTCTTAAATAACTGCAGCTAAAACAAATCCTGCAGCGACAACCAAAAATAATTTTTAATCAATTATTTAGAGGAAAATCTGAACATTGCCAACAATAACAATGAGAGTGCATATAGTAAACTTAGGTATAGTATAGGCCACAACACGCAATTTCACACATTTTTATTAAAATCATGTAAAAACGACCTAACCAACTAAATCTAAATACTTAAAAATAAATATAAAAAATTTTTAAGTTAAACAGTGAAGTTTACTCAAAAAAGGATAATGTACTAAACGCTAACAAATAATTAAATCATTCTAGGGCATTGAACAGGCAAAAAATAAAATCGTGGATCGATCGTAGCCTCAGTTGACTCCTGACTCAAATTTCACAAATTTATTTATTTTTTTTTATCTGATCAGATTTTATATAAGTTCAAACACAAACTAAGTATAAATGCTAAATTTATGATATCATTCGCTCTTAATTTATTTGGGAGTCATATATGCCTATAATAAAAATAAATTCATGTTTAAATCACTTCAACGTATGCAAAATAAAGCTGTGAAAATAGTTTATAATTTAGCAATGTTATATTCTACAATTCCGTTATATAGGAATGTTTGTAAAAGAATTTTACCAATTTATGGGGTTCACGAATACCTTCTTGAAGAATTTCATGACATTACATGATGTTGGCCATCGAACCGTATGTTTTGAACATAATCAATCACATTTCAATACGAGAAATGCAAAAAATAATTTAGGAATTCCAAGAAGTAGACAAAAACAAAGCATCGAGTTGACAATACAGGTAAATGAAACGCTTCTGTAAGTTTAATATAATATCTAAAATGTTATTGCCAACGAAAATTATTAGAAATATTTAAACATATCTTACACAAATACTCTAATTAATATTGTTGTAATATAATAACATTAAACTGCCAGCTTGCCCGAATAATGTCTCTATGACGCTGAGGCTGTTAATAAAATTAATTTATATGTTTTATTGTACATTAAATTTAAATAATAAAAAACAAGAACAATTTTAGTTAGAATAATAATCATAACACGGTGAGCAGTAAAAGTAATTTGGAAATTCATGTTGTGGCGAATTTCATTACAATCAATTGAAGGGCATCACTGTCTTTCTTATATTAAACATTTAATTTTAGGTATAATTACGATCAGAATGTTGTAAAAATTTATAAAATGTTTTTGTAATCATGCAGTGTGAGAAATTTACTTTTAATATCTATGAGGACTCGCAGTAGTGCCATTTTTCCTTTCTTAAAGATTCTCGAAAAGCTTTAAATATTTTTAAATATAAATTTATTTCAAGTACCTGTTAGCTTAGAAAAGTTTATACGAATTCCATTCATTAAAATCTATTAAGATTGCAAGGTCTATAAAGTTTTCTTTCAAATGTCCTTTTCAGATATTTCAGGAGATCTAAAAATTTATTTACTGAAATTTCGGTGTACTCGGAAATTATGTTCAATTATATCATCTTCTATCTGCTATAATATTAATAGACAAACACGTTTGTTGAGATCCCTTTTACGGCCTTAATACTGAACCGATTTTGAAAAAGATTTATATGTTTTTAAACATTGTTTTATATAGATATGCACAATTTTAATTTTATTTAAATCGGTGCGATATTTAGGGAGGTATAAGTGTTTAAAATTCTACTAACCCATGCACACTTATTACGCAGGCATGTATCAACTTCAACTTGAAAAATAAACAAAGTGTGCATGTGTGTTTGTAGTTTTAAGTTGTTTATTTATAATGGCTTTTGTTTTTATGTTTTATCATATGAATTTAAGCATGTAAATGTTTATTATTAATATCTAGAATGCGGTTGATTGAGTTAATCGCTGCATACACAAGTTGAAAATTAAAGTGTCAGTTCGATCCCCCCATGCAAACCAGATTATCTTTGTCTTTGCAATTGTTGAAAACTAGACTAAACGAAATTAAGCCAAAATATTTTAATATCTTTGGATTATTAATAATACTGTTAATTTTTTCTAATATATTAAATCTTTTATGTTTTAAATTTTACATGAACATTACACTATCTAAAGTGATGAACATTGTTAATCGTTTTTTAATCTTTACTTTTTGCTTTATATCATTGCACACAATTATTTTATGCAAAACATCTTTATGTTGACCCACATCTTTGACATAATGAGGCAGCTTAGAGTTCATTGAGCAATCTACTATAAATATTTCTTTCAAAACTACAATTACCTTAATAGTAACTCAGTGTAAAGTAACTCTATTGTTTAACATATAATTACAAAAGAACAATTATTAGTTTCATTTGTGTCAATCTATTTCATTGAATCTTATGGACATGATTTGCAACATAAATTCTCTTAGTAATTTATAATTAACACTTGAATAAATAATTGTGTCAATTTATCAATCACAAAAGAAATTATAAATTTCTCTTTACTTTCCATTAAACAGTAAAAAGAAAAAATTTTACTTGAAAATCCGTTGGTTTCTAAAATGTATTGCTTGTACGACAATACGCATTTGAAACGTGGAAATAAGTTGATTTAGGCTACTTTTACAGATTTCTATTTTTATTGCAAGTTTCGTGCTAAGGGAGAAATATTTTTTTATTATTATATTTTATCTTAAATGCTCAACTAAAAATGGCGAATCATGACAATTTCATGAAAGTATTTATATATGTAAATCCCTGAACAAAAATAGAAGCTTATAATTCACATTCTAAGATTAATTTGTAATTATAAAATCCTCGGAATATTCGGTTTTATGAAGAGTTGGGCCATAGAATTTAATATTCCGGGTGTAGCTGAGCTACTATACAATTTGAAGGGTTGAAGAAAAGTTTTACATTTTATATTCGTATAAAAACTGTTTAAGTAAAATCTTTGTTAGCGATATTTTATTGAGCTGGGTATCGCCTATTGTACCACAACGTCCCGTACGATAATTTTGTCTACTAACAATACAATACTATCGCCGAAATTATGCTAATTCTGATATTTTCTGAAGAATGTGTCTTAACTAGAACGATATGTCTCTTAATACGAATGTCATTAAGCGGAATATAATTAAAGTGAGCTATTCAACATAAATTGCTACAAATATAAACATTCATATCTTAATACACATTTTTACTTCTGATATTTTTTCACTGAATATAATTTTTTTCTACACATCAGGCGTATTCGTTGAAAATGTTTTAAATTCAGAACACTGCATTTCAAAATTGCATCTTAGGGTTATGAGAGATTCCAAAGTTTCCAATCTCATTTGAGATTTTTCCGAAGACCAAATATTGTTAGATATTGAAAAAATTCTTTCTCTTGGTCGCATTAGAAGCAGGCAAACAAATGAAAAATCTAACGAAAAATATAAACATTTAAACCCACTTTTTATCAGGATTCACTTGGGATTTTTTTCCTTATTTCTATTTTTTCGGCGTCGGCGTAAATTTACGTATATGAATTCATCAAAGATATCGTTATTATTTGATTTTAAGTCATTTGTAAATTCTGTTCCTTTAGCCAACGATTTTTTTACTGACTGCCTAAATGGAAATGTATTTAAAAGTATTCAAGCAAATGCCTTAATTCCTCTAAGAGATTCATCTTATTGGTGCAGGTAATGAATACAAGTATTGTAATTATTTTATTTTTTCTTGCAAATTACTAACATCGAATCCCTCTGATTCTAGAACGCTAATGGCATTTTGATCTTTTGGTGGTAAAAATATTTAATAATTAGGTTCTATTAATTTTGATTTTACATCTTTTAATTTTATTGCTGCCTCAGGCATTGAAATATGTTGTGTTTCTAAACGCCGAATATATTTGTGAAAGACAGAAGCTTAACTGTGTATAAAAAGTAACCGAAAAATAGCGAAAGGATCATTAATAATATTAAACTTTCAAGCTAGAGTTTTTATGTAATTTAATAATATTTTAAATATTTTGGAAATAATGAAAAAAGTGAACAGAAGTTAATATATCTGCGAAAAAATAATGTACAAAAGGGTTCGAGCCCAGCTTCAGACAAGTCATAACATCTAGCATTTTTCAGATGTGCATTAGTATGCCATTGTATTTGTTGTTGTCGGAGTGTTTATGTGATGAAGGCATAGCAATTGATACTGGTGTATGCTAGTGGACATCACAGCGCCCTCCTTCGTCGGTATTGTAGCTAAATCGCCGGCGAAGTAAAATAATTAATAAAATGGCTACAACAGCTTAAAACACATTTAATGCGCCTACTTGACATCAGAGGCGCTGCAACACTGATCTAAAAACTAACACAGCGCGCAATATCAGAGTTGTAAAAATTAAGCTTTCTCTCTTTCACCATCTGTCTTCTCTCACTATCCCTTTCCCAAAGAAGGTAACACACCTACGGGTTGGTAGGCATACTAATTGCCTGAGTGTTACTTCTCTTTAAAAAAAAAATATTCAAAAAAAGTACAAATAACTTAAAAAAATAACGGCCAAGAGGTTAAAATAGTGTACTGTCCACTATAATAGTGTACGGTTGGTCACCATGCATTTATAAAACTCCTGCGTAAAAAACATTCTCTGTTCGGATCCGAGGCCGGACTTTCAAACGAGGTCATCACGCACAAAGATCAAACCTTTACCAACAGATCCTTATGAAACATCCTAAAGATTTGGTGATCTAGAATACTCACCAGCGAATAGCTTCTTCAAATCGCCGATGAAGACAATACCAACAACCAAATAAAATTGAAAAAATTCAACTGGCTCGAACATACACTTAGAAAACCCCACAACAAATTTTGGCATGGAGCACTCAAATAAAACCCGCAATATTCGAGAACCCCGAAAAGACGAAAGATAGCATGGAGGTGAAAAACTTATTACAAAACCCGAAAATCTTTTAAAGAACTGGGACGTATCGCAGACAGACAGACAGATAGACATGGAGATTTTACGTATGTAGCATACATTCCTGATAGTATTTCCTTAATACATATATTAACCTGACGCTGTTGTATATACTTACTATAATCTGTTGTTTGTTTTCTGTAGACATTAATAAAGAAACACAATAAAGAGTCCTTCAATATCCTTTGAAATTTTAATAACTGTAAGAAATGTATAAAAGAAATTGATTTTTCCCATAATATTTTTGCATGCAAAGTTCGTTTAAATAACTAATATTTCTCAATTTTAGCGTCCACGTAAAAAGGTGTAGAAACAAACGCTGATAAAAGCATTGTGGCGACCGACGAAACAGCACTATCCTTTCTTTTTTAATAATTATAATAAAAAACAGCACCATATAAATTTAAATTTAGCATCTTCAGTTCTCGAGCGCCTTTTATTTCTCAATTCTTTTGAAATGTTCAACAAAAAATAAAGTATTTAAACGTTGAATAACACAAGCCAAAAATTTCCAGAATTCTGATTTCATAAGTGAAATATTTAATTAAAAACACAACAAAATTTAAATAATTGATTTGAAATACGACAAAATTTAAATAATAAGCCTTTTTATAAATTAAACAATTTTCTTTCAGAGCCATAAGCTGCTTAAATATTTTGATGTCTTTGCCGGCATTTTATGCAAGTTTATTAGCTCGTCTGTTATAACATTTCAATGAATTCAACTTTGGCAAATTAATTCCACTTAAAATTATCGTCTGTCAAATTTACATAAGAAATGTCCTTTTTGGAGAAACACTCAACCATAAAATATTTGTTTTCAAATCAAACACAGGCACACGCACGCACATACACCAAACATATAATTGAAAAATGGAGAGTGAGAGGCACAGAAAGGCAGCAATAAAATGAATGGCTTTTATTTGAACCCAGCTTTTGTTTGCTATACAAATAGAAAGGAAATAAGTCGCATCTAACGAGTAGCATATGCATGAATTAAATAAACGTATATGACTACAAACAGGGATACAAATATTTTTCCAATGACTACTTTTGCTTTAGACCATATTTGTGAAATTGCTAGTATTAAGGTCAGAGTTACAATATGAAACAAATATGTCATATTATTAAAATAATATTTAAGGATATGCATATTTTAAATATGTTTGAAAATTTTAATTATATTCAAGCAAATTATTTCCGTATGTTTAGTTATTTAAGGAAAAAATAAAACAATGGGTGATGAAATTGTAAGTCTGTTTGTGCAAAAGAAGACCTTTTAATTAAAATTTTAGGTATTTTTTAGGGAAATTTATTTATAAAAATTATTTCAGTAAATAATTTAGGTAAAGTTTCAAAAAATACTCATTCAGCTAGAAATTATGTTCGAAGGTTCTGAAAACCATCGCTACAACTCATGAGTAGTTGAGGTAGCAAAAGTGAATTGAATAATTTGCTTCCAATACGTCATGCAGATAAAATTTGCAGGCAAATCATCTGGGAGTTTTTTGGGACTCTAAAACCCAAAAACAGATTAAATTTTTTTTCTTTTTACAAAATGTATTTTTAGCAATTTGTTTAATAATTATTTTCTTCTCTGTTCCGTCTATTATGTTTCACTCATTAGATCGAGTACCAGGATTGTTATACATAAGCAAAGTATTCCTGCATTAGTTGTATTAGGGAACAGAGAGTAGCAACAAGTGAAAATTAATCTAAAGCTAAAGTTTAAGCACAAAGATAAAATACAAAAAATAATCAAATATATATAAACACGATTAATTAATACAAATTCAATAGTTAAAACTAAGCGAAAGAGGCAAAGATACCATCGGCGGAGGAGAAAGCCTTCAATTCCGAACGAGGAATGTGAGCACAAAATAATATAAAATCATGTACATGTAAGTTTCTTTGAAAATTGTTTTTATTCTCTGCAAACTTTTTATTTGCTTCGCTGTTTTTGATTTCAATAACTTCATTATTGTGATGATATTATGCAGATCATAGTTTTGCAGATCGATTGTTTTTTCTCATATTCATAATTATTTGCTTATATATATAAAGATTATATATTAAGATAATACTTACTGAACAAGAGAACTTAAGACTAACTGCTCACTAATAATTTAAAACTAGAAAACAAAGTAAAAAAAAAAAACAAAAAAAAAGCAAAGTCTATTTACCATAAAAAGAGAAATAAAAAAATTAATTAAAATTATTAGGCAGTGTTATACACTGTATCTACTATATTAAGACTACGAATCCTTCGATGATAAAATAGAAGGTCTGTGTTTTCGTAAAGGAGTCCAGCTCCCCTAAGAGTCAACAATTCCACGTGCGAAAAATACCGTGACATCTGAACAGTCTCCATATCCCCATTCCTGCAAAAGATCTCTCTCAGAATAACGCGCCCCTTCTAAAAATTTCATCGCACTTTCCACCATATAAACAAAATGGATTGTCCCATAAATGGAGCTACATGATCCTACGGATTCACCGTTCAGCCCTATGTAAGGTCTAAATCAAAGGCAAGCAACCAAGATCATTCGCTCGCATCTTATAAGTCTTTCCATTTGGGATGCAGAAATTCCAAACCAAACTGGAAACGCATAGGAGACGATAGGACGAATGATCTGGCGATACACCAAGAGGCGAACTCTTCTGTCAAGATCACCCCTACGCTTGAGTACACCACCCTGATACGCCCAGCTTCAGGCAAGTCATAACATCCAGCATTTTTCAGATGTGCATTAGTGTGCCATTGTGTTTGGTGTTGCTGGACTGTTGAAGTGACGAAGGCATAGGACACTGGTCACTGAAGAGCGTATGTCACAGCTCCCTCATTCGTCGGTATTGTAGCTGAATCGCTGGGGAAGTAAAAATATAAAAAAATGCATACAAAAGCTTAAACAAATTTAAAGCACCTAATTGTCAGCAGAGTCACCACAACACTAATCCCTATCACTTTCACCGCCTGTCCACTCTCACTATCCCTTTCCCAAAGAAGATAAGACAACTACTGATTGGTAGGCATATTAATTGTCTGAGTGTTACTTCTTTTTAAAAACCAATAACATTCTCTTATTTTTTCGACCTTTTTTTTCCATGTATTGGAAATACAAATGAGATATGTAATAAAGTATATGTAGGTACAACAAAAAATAAATTGAAGACTAGAATAGCTGGCCACAAATCAGATCAGGGATATAGGAGTATAAATTCACAAAAGACAGCGTTATCTTCTCATTGCTTCAATTCAGATCATTATCCAAACTTTAATAATATTTTAATTTTAAATACAGAAACTAATTATAAGCGTAGATATTTGCTAGAAATGTTAAGGATTATAAATGTTCCAAAAGATCAGAGGATGAATTTTAGGCCCGATACGGCAAATGTTGCGCAGAGTTATAGATATTTATTATATAAAAACGGAAACAGGAAATAGAAAATACTATATCCGTTTTTTGTTTGTTTGTTTTTGTTTTTTTTAAATTTTTCATTTCTAATTTTGACAATATTTGTTTTTTTCAAATGTAAAATTTTAAAATAATGTAAATCAAAATGAAAAAAAAATATTTTAATTTCCTGAAGAAGCCAATCAAAGATATTAGCGAAATATTGATATTTTAAAAAATTAAAAAATAAATAATACACATTTTTTATATAAATTGACCTTAAGCTTGGAGAAATCTTTTATAAAAATCAATAACTAAAAATAATATCAATAATACTAAAAAAATTTTGGTTAACTTTTCATATTAGAGAATTTTCTGTTACTCCTGTGAAACTGCTTAAGTGCAACTTTTATGAATTATATGACAAACGTACTTAAGTATTAATCAAACCAAAAAATTTTGTCGAAGTAAAACAAAAAATTATAAAGGAAAATGGTACATGAGATAAGACCAACGTGTAACAATGGGTTAATTTAACGTTAATTAGGTGTGGTAAAATTTTAATATTGATTGGGGTGAAGTTGTGTTCCTTTCTCTCGTATTCCAAATTTGTATAAATAAACATTTTAAATCAATTTGGAATGAATTTCCGTCATCCCACGTCAAATTTGGTTGATAAACAGACCGGTTTCGGCTATGTGCCATCTTCAGTGTTCTCTCAGTAACTAATCGTTTTTTGTGTTGTCCCTTGTCTTTCGTATAGTTTCCTTGTGTACCTAACCTCTTTTCCTCTCTTTCTCTCTTGTTCGTGTCTGCATCTCTCTCGTTCGTATATATTCGTGTGTGGCCCTCTCTCGTTCGTATATATTCCTGTGTGCTCTATATCTACCTGCTTCTTGTTCGTTTAATTTTTCTCTTGTTAGTCTCTTGTGTTTACCGTTACAGTTTATTATTTGAGTGATCATTTGCTAGGTGTTTTATCTTTGTATAGGTAATAGTCTGTGATTGTACGTTTTTGGGTTTCTTTTTGGTTTTGTTCGTTTGTTGTGTTGTCTGGTTTTCTTGGGTTATTGTTTTCTTTTGTGTAAAAATGTTTTAGTGGTTCAAATATTATGTCTGACGCAGTGTTTATTTGTTCGTTTATAATTCTTCCGTCAAACGTTTTTTGTTTGTATATTTCCATGTTTTCTAATACGTTCAGTCGCCGTCCTTTGTGCTGTAAATGCAGTAATTCAACTGTTTGTCTGATGTGTCTTGGTGTACATTTGTTGTTGAATATGTGGTTCGCGAAATTTGATTCTGGCGTTGCTCCTGGTTGTTTCAGTTTCTTGTTGTAGTCTCTTATGTGCTCCCGAAATCTTGTTTTTATTTTCCGTCCTGTTTGTCCGATGTAGCTATGTTTGCATGAGCAAGTCAATTTGTAAACTCCTTGCTTATCTAGGGGGTCCGTTTCGTTTGTGCTATTTCGTAGTATTCTACCCAAATTGTTTTTTGTTCGGAATGCTGTGTTAATATTGTGTTTTCTAAAAAATTTTGCTAGTTTGTATGTTGATTTGCCCATATACGTTAAAGTAGCCCAAGTTCCATTCTCTTGCTCCTGTTCTCTGTTCCGTTCTTTATTTGTTTTGATATCATTTCGGATTTTGTCTACTAGTTCTTTTTTGTATCCATTGTTTTCTGCTATGTCATATATTGTTTTTATCTCTTTCTTATAGGCCTCACGTGTTAGTGGTATTCGTTCAAGTCTTGTTACTAATTGTCTCATTGCCGCGTTCTTGTGTTGTTGAGGATGGTTCGATGAATTATGTATTATTGTGTCTGTGGCCGTTGGTTTTCTGTATATTTCGTATTCAACTCTATTTAAACTCTTATTTGCTTTAATTGTTAGGTCTAGGTAATTTATTTTGTCGTCTTCTTCTACTTCCATTGTGAATTTAATGCTTTTATGTTGCTTATTCAGGAGCTCCAGAACTTGTTCTTCTCTATTTCCTTCCAGTATACATATAATATCGTCGACATATCTTGCATAGAATGTTACCCCGAAATCACATTCAACCGAGCCAACTAAACAGTGGCGAATACATGGAAACACACATGAACACTGATGATGAGAGTGTAGCGGGTCCCGCTTTTTTCGCTTGTTTCTTTGGAATATGGTCCCATATTCAATTTTTTCTGACTAAAACAAAACTTTAAGAAATTTAGCCAAATAATAATCACTTTGGATTGCAACCACTAATGACGATATGTTTTTTCCTTTGAAGTCCTTCCAAGAACATGTTGCCGAATGATCCTTAAATTAACTGAAGACAACTAAAGTTTGCTAAAACCTATAAAAATTAAAAAACCGGTCGATTACGGTTCGGTTTTCGTGCACGTGTATGTAAATACAATTATATATTCGGGAATTTTAAAAGCTATTTATTTTCATTTAGAAGCGATCCAGATATTTACGTCCGTTTTCACCATTTTCGTTTAAAAACTAATAGTATATTTAACTGAAAGTTTGGCTGAATTGTATTTCACAATGTATGATTAACTTTTAACCGACATAATTTAATAAAATAGTTTATGTTATATTTAACAAAAGGAAATTTGGCAATATGCACTTTAATCGGAGGGGAAAACAAATAAAAAGGATAGAAATATAAGTCAGCATTTACGTTTTTGTAATACATATTTTTATATTAAAAAATTCATTTCGCAAAAAAAGAAATGCCACCACTTTAATCCAACTGATGAAGATTTCAAACAGACATATGAAGTATCAAATTTGTGTGAGAACATACTGAAAACAAAGATTACATTATAATTAATATTTATACGTAATTGTTGAACTGTTGAACTGTTGAACTGTATATATTGAAATAAAATTTTTATTGCTTGAGTTCAAATCTGAGTTTACCCATATCTTCTTATTTAAAGAAATTATTTTTGGATAAATTCATTATTTTATTAACAGAGTACTTTTTATTTGAAACAATTTATTCATCAGACTAGCAGAACGGATCAGTACTCATTTCGAGGTCGTTAGACCATCTCATCAGCGTTCTTTTTTTTCGATTTTACCACTTTTGACGGTGGATGCTAGTGCTTAGAAATATCAACTATTTAACCGTATTGTTTAACGAATTAGAATACGAAAAGTGCAACTTATTAATCTCTTACAAGTTAAATCAATTTCGGTTAGTACGAAATTCCATCTTTGATTTTTAAATTATTCCAAATATTCCATACTCTCCCGCTTTTTCCAAAGCCATTGGCTTTGAGATCAAGCATTTTTCCATTTTTGTTTACTTTAATTTTGTCTTGTAGTTGACTTTCTTAGTTTTCAACCACCTGTGACAATGTAAACATGAACCTCGAAATCAGTACTGATCCGTTCTGCTAGTCTGATGAATAAGTTATTTCAAATAAAAAGTACTCTCTTAATAAAATAATGAATTTATCCAAAAATAATTTCTTAAATGAAGAAGATATTGGTAAACACAGATCTGAACTCAAGCCATAAAAATTTCAATTTAATATAAGATTACATTATTTAATATACATACAATTATTGTACATGTACATATGTACGAGTATATGTATGTATATTTATTATTACCACAAAACTTCCCTTTAAATATTTACAAATAGCGCCTTTTCTATAGTTTTTTAAGTAAACAAACTGATAGTATTGACACATTTTCATAAATTTTTTGATTTGTTAGTCAACTGAAATATGGTGAAACAAAAATCGGTTATCGTTCGTAACAAAACCAACAGTTAGTTAATTTTTTTTAACAAACATTTAACCGAAGATGGTGATAACAAACTTTAAAGATTTAATGAAAAAACAGTTTAAAACGGGGTTCGTTTTTGATTTTTAGGTAATAATACACCGGCTTCAGTTTCGGCTAACACCAAATCGTGATCTCTGGACTCAACTGATAATTTAAACTTATATTTTTATAAAAAAAATAAAGTTCAAAGAACGAAGTCAGAGTAACATGAAAAAGAGCGGTCAACAGGCTATAAAATCAGCAGAGAAGTATTATAAAAACAAATACTTATCTGTAACAAAATTGTGATTAAATTTCTTTTAGATGTATTTGCAATAACCAAAAAATTGTACGAATGGCAGATGGCAAATGACCAAATTAAACTTAGTTGTTGATTCAATTTTTTATTTAAACTCTTCTAACAACCTTCCCTTACATGTACACACAAGAGCAATAGACGAAGTATTCAAAATATAACTCTATACGGACATTAGAAATTTGGCAATGATAATGATATTTTATGTTGTAACACTAAAAAGTCAAACAACATATGTACGTTATGTGAAAAGACTCCAATACACCATAAAGAAAATATACAACAAGAATGAACAGTTGTCATATGTCTAAAGTTGTTATAATATTAGTACTTTGTAAATGTCCAAAACGTATGTTGTTGTTTATTTGTATTATTTATTTGCAATATTTGCGACATACATACACAAACACACCCATTTAAAATGATGTTATAAACGTATGTGTGCGTTATATAAATTATTTTATTCCTAAATATTTGTATGTAATAATATTTGTGTTTATGAAAAGCCGGAAGTTATCTTTGTGATTTATTAGTCAATGTATAAACATTTCATACATCATATATTAAAATGAAGTTTTGAATTTACGAGTTCTACATTTTTGCCACATTTCTATTGAAAGAAGGACATTGAGTGACATTTCTTTTTTAGATGATGCTATTTTTCAGCATTTTCATACAAGAGTAGGATATGATTTCATAATCAAAACCTCAATTTGTTTAGAAGACTGCAGTAATTTGTAATTGAAATAGGTGAACTAGTTGAATAATATACAGTTTATAGTGTAGTAGTTTAAATAAGTTATTTGGGTTATGAAAATATTAGTTACTTCATTATACATTTTGTTGGTCCTTAAATTATTTTATAAACTTAATAAATATTATTCCAAAGAATTCAGTTCGGTTGTGGGTAGCATGAAAGAAGGAGGGGAAGAATTTAGCTCTTCCATAACCAATTTTATGTTTAGTGACAAGATTAAATAGTTAATAAATATATCAATACATTCGTTTTCATCTTATAGGAAATGTGTATATGCGTTGACAATATGAATAATAATGAATTGAGTATTCGTAGTCATGTGTGTCTGCATATTTCTAATATTTCAATTCCTCTTCGTCAAATCCTTGACAATATTTTTCGAATAATATTTTTCCAAGAACCACATAAGGTGTAAATAAAAATGTAGTAAATTCAACAAAATAAATTAATAATTAATAATATTCCTTAAGACTTTAACATTTAAATGAAAGTACAAAAGTAAAAAATAAACCATAAAGATAAAATACGATAAAGTTTATTGAGACTTAACGAAATTAATAAACAAATCAAACATTTTCTTTCATAGGTAATGAATGCAAACCACCCACACACATGTAGAAATGCAGACTAAGAAACTGCTGTAGTCCAAGGAACTACATCACCCCCTGGCCTGAAAATTAACATTAGCAAAACTAATTCAATGAGAATAAACTCTAATAATGAGCATAGACTATCCGTGCAGAGTTAATGGCTTGATGAGGAGGAAGCATTTTTTTTCTGGAAAGCATACTGGAAATCTCAAGCTGAACAGACAAAGCAAAACAGGCAAGTATTCGGACAATTTACTCCGTTGTGGTATTCATCGTACAAATCAAGACGATCAAAAGTAAATATGTTTAACTCAAACGTAAGATCCATTTTATTGGATGGATGCGAAACGTGAAATGCAGCATCACGTGGCGTACAATCCGAACAAGTTTTCTTAAACAAAAGGTTAAGCAAGATCCTACATATATACTGACGAAGTACAATTTCGAACAACGAACCATGGTCAGAAATTCCAAAACCTAAGTAATGTTTGATGAGATATACATTGCGTAAACCACCGAAAGATATTGCAAAACAAGCCATGGATTGAAACCCGCAAGGCTTTCGACGAATAGAAAGACCATCACATACTTGGAAACGACAAATCGAAATAGAAACAAACCCGTTTTCCCAATCGAAAACTGCCATTGAAGTTGCAAAAGATGCAAATCTTATTTAGTAATGAAAAACATTTTTAGTGGGAATACAATTGATCTTATATATTTGTTTGTTTCACTGTCGTTGAAATCGAAAGATAAAACGAATCTTTGTTACCCTTTATAAGAGCGTCTAACAATTATAAAGAAATTTTAATGTGAGAAGTATTAAAAATAATTAAAGAAAATAAATTGCAGAAAAAATATCTTTTGAAATGTACAAAACAAAAGCAAAACCAAATGTTCGGTGTGGTTTTATTATCTAGTTGATTCTTCTGGTGCACTAAAGGCAAAATGCAAAATGCAATCATTGCAAAGTAAGTCATCCAGAAATCAAATTAGCAAGACAATATTTTTTTGTTTCAGGTTCACAACATACAATTTTGATTCTGCTGGCGCCTCTACAATGCAAAAAATTTATGTTATTAAACCAAAGCAACAACTTTGCCTCGCATATGGCTATTTTGGATTCGTTTTACAAACCAAATGAAAATGAATTATCATCTTCAGAATGATTGAATTTTTTGATTTTTGTAAAAGAGAAATGAAAACTGATTAGACCGATCAATTTTCGTATTTCAACTGTTATTGATAAAGTCAGAAAATTTTTAAAAATTTTTAGAAAGTCACCAACTAAAAACGAAGTTTTGCAATAACATGTTAAAGAGGTGAAAGATACAGAACTTAGAATTGTTTTAAACTGCAAAACGAGGTGGAATATTCTTTTCGATATGTGCCAACGATTTCTTGAATTATTACAGTTGAAGCTTTATGTCAAAGCGAAATGCATCTTTGGAAAGCAGATCCTGCCCTTTCTTTTATGATAAAAAAAGTATCAAAAATGGAATGCAAATTAAGCCAAGAACTGGAAAAGTCTCTTTACAAACGAATTACAGAAAGAATTACGATTTATTCAACATTGTTGTTTTGAAACTTTGCTTTGTATTTTGTTTTTTATGAATACTAAATATTTTTGTTATATTAAAATTTATAAAATAAATATATTTCACTATGTAATTATAAAACTTTTGCTTGTGAACCTTTTTCAAAGGCGTTTTTTAAATAAATATTTATAATGTTGAATGTTACAACGGTGTATTTTTATTAAGCTTTCGCGTTAATAAACTTTTATTTGAAAGCTTTTTTTTTAATATCTATAAAAGTCATATATCTCTTAATGTTAAAAATTCTGAATCTCAAAAAATCTCAGAATACCGAAAAATTTCGGGATCCCGAAAAGTCCCGAAAATTCCGGATATGATTTTTTGAAATCCCGAATTCCGGGATTCGCGAAAACCACTCCCGATTGGAATCCCTATATATTTTCCACATTTCCACTTGCCTTATTTTATTCCATGTTCTTTTAAAAATTACAAAAATTTTGTAGCCTTAAAAAAATTTATTTTTTCATTTTAACATTAATTGAAATTCCCGCAAAAAAGTTATAATTTTTTATTTATAAATTATTGATGGATAAAGTTATCAATATAATTGACATGTTTGCGTTTGTTGCTGCAGTTAAATTTATAATTCCTTCTTGTATTTGTTTGATTGTTTGTATAATAATATATAAATAAATAATGAATATTTATGTGTGTACTTAAAGCTGTTACGAAAAAAAGCAGAATTAAATATACAATATATATTTATTGTTCATTAATGGCAAAATGAATATAAATTAAGTGTTTTTATGTATTATGTATAGCTTTTTCTCTATCTTTTTGGTTAAACTAAAATCATATGAGCAGTTGCACAAAAAAATAAAACAAAAAAATACAAGAAACAAAAAAATATATATTTATTATAATTAATTGCTTATATTAAAATATATTTCTATATATTTGTAAATTACTGAAAAGAGAAATGACAGTCATAGAATAATCTTTACAAAAATCTCTAGAGCGTATGATTAATATTAATTATATTATTTAATAGAAAAACTTTAATAAATTTAGTTTGACAACGGATAATTGAAATATGATAACCGATATTAAAATCTAATAATATAAGCTAATATCTATTGGTTTTGTAATTTATATAAAAATTGTCTCATTCGGTGATTTCCCCTTTATAAAATATAGTAATTATACATTTTTAGTAAGTTTCCTTTGAACTTTAAAAATGTTTTTTTTTCAGTTTTAAAGACAACATGTCAAAGCTATAATAAATATGTAAAATTTCTTCTTACTTTTTTACAGTTTTTTTTAATATTCTTTACATAAATACATATTAAACATGACTGGAGCATAAAAAAATAGAGAAAAAATGTAAAGAATTTAAATGAAGTTATACAATAAAAATAAAATGAAAATATGAAAAAACATGACAACGTAAATATTTTCCACTTCATTGATATACTTTAAACATGTTAACTCAAATCCTGCATGACTACGTCCGCAACCCACAACAATAACCGAAAAAAGGATATAAAGAAAATATTTAAAAACAACTAACAGAAGAGTTAGTTTAAAAATTGAAATTCAATTCGCAATAACTCACGCTTTCTCTCTGGATCTCTCTCAATCTCACTATCTCTCTCACTCTTTGTCTTTAGTTCTGTATGTTGAATTTGTTTTGCTAAGGAAACACAACCATACGAACTCTGCTAACAAGGCTAAAGCATAAAATGAACAACCGAGAATAAAAACAACAATAACAACATATTTTTAGCGACACACAATTCTCTAAACTGTAAAACAATAAAAAATTTAAAACTGTTTTGTTATAGAATAAAATGTATACAAAAATATATACATTTACTGTTGTGTATTTCATTTATAGTTGTACAGTGGAACAGAACAATTTTTAACAGATTTTTCTTACAACTGCTGAAGATTTGAAAATTTATACAAAAAAAATAAAAACAAAGTTTTTTTTTTTTAATTTTAATGATTAAATAAAAGCCCTTAAATTTAAGATTTTATAAAAATTTAGTTATCCTAACTTAAGAATAAAATCTTACTAATAATTAAGAGTTACTATTGCCTTTAAACATCGACTACCAATTATTTTTTATGGGGCATGTTAAGGCAGATATGGTTTGTACGTTTTGTTCTGTTACGAACAAGCTGTTTTGTTTCTGTTCAATTGAAAAACTATACGTGTGTGGAAAATAGAATGTAACTCCTGCACAAAATATTAATAGTGAAATTGTATTGATTATCTATTGATGTTATCTACTATTGACATTTAACACAGAGTTGTCCTACGAAATCTACCAGTAGACTGCGTCAATACTGACTGGGTAGTTCTTGTGGGAAAATGTCAATAGTAAGATTGCACTGACTTAATATTGACGACATCACCACACTGTGGGAAATGTCCGTAGTAAACCTATATTGATTCGCTATAGACACTGATTCAGTATAGACCACTAGCAGGAAATTTGAATAACAAAATTATATTGATTACCTATAGACGATGTCACCAATACTATTTTAATTTAGTTCAAATAGGTTAAAATATTTACTTAAAATAATAATTAAAATTAATATAAGGCACAAAATATTGAGGTAAACTTTTCTTATTGCTAAATAACACAAAAGGAACTTCGGTTCTTTTTAAATTAAAAAAATATACGAGTATACCATTTATAAGCTCATTTCTTCGTGTGTGGCTGTACCTTTTAGATACAGATGTTTATGACTTAACATCTATTAATCAGACGAAGAGAAGACTTATTTAAAAGGAAATATATGTATTTAGATGTATGTATGTGAAATAAAAATTTTCACACAGCGTCTTTGAGCCGATATCAATAAAAACAATTGCCGTCAGCTACCCGCTGATTTTCAGCCTATCAAAATGGATGATTTGTTTTTAACAATATTTAACAAATATTTTCTCTAACTATCAAAAAAACGACAAAAAACAATTTCTTGACAGTGTCACCAAAAAGGCGCCGTAATTGTTGACAAAAATATTGACATGCTTCCTTCAGGTACGTTAATTGACAGCCAAGAGTGTGTATGTATTCGATTTTTGTGATATGAAATCCCTGCAGATAATATTGGACTACGTGATCAATTATAGCTGAAACGGACTAGTAGCAACATGTAATGTAGTCATGGACTATGTCATTGTCTTATTGATATTTGCTATGCGACAATTGTTCATGCTTTCACGATAGTACTCGTGCCGAACAAATTACTTATGTACGGTGCATTTTTAATCACATTAAGTAGTTTTTGGGATAGTCCTATGTTATGCAAACCTGGACCATATGGTCCATCCCTTGGACATCGTAATGATAAATAGACCATATCCTAGTCCTTTATGAAATATATTTTACATGCATGTTTGGACTAGTCGCGTTATCTGCAGGAATATTAAAAATTTTGTATTAAAAGTCAGAAAATTTTATTTTAATTCAAGATTTTTAAGGACTCTTATATTTTTTTCGAATAAAAAACATTTTGCAAACATTTAAAAGATTCATTACTATAACTGCATCGTCCACATCCAAAAACTCAGACATAGAGCAAGTAATTTAAAAATGTTTTCTACAGAAAAGTAAGACACAGAATGGCATCGAAAAAAAACCTATGAGGCCTTTAATCATACAACCCTCCAAAAGTATTTAATACCAAAATCTCAAGCCGTACTTCCAACACTAGTAAAGCGTCTTTCACACTATCATACAAGTCTTAAGATTTTCATTGGATTTTGTGTAAAAGAAATCTAACGAGATCTGTTGCGACTGTCAAAAAATCGAACGTACGTACCATCATTACATTTTGTTTTCACACTATCAGATCTCAAGTAAAATGACATATATGAGTAGAAAATAAGCGGCGACTGAGCAGTTTCATGTAGCCGGCGAACGTTCCGGCCTTTTAAAATATTTAGCAGTTAAAGCATATATGTATATACTATATATCAAAGTTTAACATTAAATAACACAAAATTTCGTTAATTTTGAGACATATTGTGATACACATTCCAAATTTTGAGCCTGTATATGACATAAAAAACACATCGGAGACGGCACGCTCTCGGCGGCGAAACAATCGACTGAGCAATTTCCTTTTATGAAAATTCAAGCATGTTCAAATGAAAAATCCTATCGTTTAGAAAGATTTCTAAAAATAGCAAAGTCTTGTGGTATGTCAAATTTATTATCGTATTGTTTGTCATTTATATATCATTTTCTTTTCACAATATTACACTTGCACGTATTATTACAGTTCTCGACAAGCCTTAATACAAAGTATTATATTCTGAAAGGCCCTTAAGTATTCTAAACAAAGGCCAAACATTTTAAATATCATAATTAAGAAAACCAGCGGTCTTCCGTCCTCATAATTAGTTTATCAAGATGTTTAAAAAAATAATTTATTTTGGTTCAGTTTAGGTAGATTGGTAGATTTTAAACACTAAAAGTAGCCCGTGAAAACAATAATTGATTTGGCTGATATTTTAGAGCGTACTGATTTTACATTATTCTAGCAGAGAGCAGAAGTGAACAAGAGCAGTTTCCGTCACATACAAGGATTCCATGATTCAACACGTAAATTTGTATGCCATTATATTCACAAAACTTTCCAGACGATTAGAAAAGATTTGTTGAAAGAAATGTTAGGTGGCATTAAAGATTCAACTTTAGATAAATGGATGAAACAATATGGTTGGAAACGTGATGGAAATTTAATCATTATAGCATCACAAGAAGAGAAGATTAAGACAAAGAATATTACAGAGAAAATTGAGTTGCTCAGTGTTTGTAAGAGTCGCAGTATTTTTGAATATTTCTATTACATTAAAAATGTAAGAATTAAAACATAAAAGATACATTGGAGAAATATCTATGAAAAAATTAAACCTTTCAAAATGAGTGTGTTACAAAAACTTTAGTTAATTTTCTTAGTGAAGGACAAAATCAAGATTATTTCTGTTAGATACCGAGCAATTTCGACTTTTTTTACATCACAGCACGATCGTGCCCAAGACATGCAATTGAGCATAATATAATTATACAAAATTTTATTTCACATGATTCTAAATTTCAAACAAACGTAATAATTTTCCAAATTTCAAACAAGCACCAACGGAGTAAAAAATCTTACCCACAATGAATATGTTTGTCATGTCAAGCCCAATTTAAAAAAAACATCGAGAGAAAAAATATTATATTTTTTTGTTTAAAATGTGGAAAGAGAACAAATACGCGTGAAAAATTTCACTAAGCAAGCTATCACGGACTTCTTTAACTCAGCCAATCGACCTTCTCGATGTAAAAGCGATAGATTCCTCCCATATAAATTTCCAGAATAATAAGTGGTCGCTATTACCTGGGAATCGGTTACGTGATTTATTTTGTGTCAAGTAGTCTTCCCTGAAGGACTGTAAAAATTAAATTAGAAGGAGAGAAAATAAATGTTTAAAGTCAAGAGAAATTCAAAGGTATGAATAGAATTAAGGAAGAATGGTATAAAAATTCCTAAGGCGTAGAATAAGAAGCTGATGACACTAAATTGCCTATGAGGATTTATGCTGCAAGCATCTGCTGCTTCTGATTTAGGAGTTGAGTCCATTGGGGCTTACGTCCGCTGTCTCTGATGGACTAAACTAAAATTTGGTAATTTAATACTGGATTTATAGCAGAAGACAGAAGCAAAGTAGATAAAATAAAAGCTTTTCCCGTCCCAGTTAATTAATAATTAATGAAATAATAATTAATTAATTAAAAAATAATTAATTAATTCCCTGTTGTTTGGCATTGGTATTAACTTTGCAGTGATCGGCAATTTCCGCAACAAGGTATTTCAAGATATTTCAATGTGTTTTCTGGTCTGAACCACATTAGCCTGGGAGTGCTATACAAAGGTTTGTTCAGCTACCTATTCTGTGTCTGCTTATGGAACTGATTTTCGATTTGTACTTTGCAAGAGGGAATGTGACTACCATGGATGTAATTAATTTCCAAATCCAGTACTGCAATTCCCTTTTTACACAATCCATCAACTTTGCAGTTGTCTTAATGGATGCCATGACCATTATAGTTGATTGTCAAGTACGCCCTACTTTCCGGAAACATATAAAAAAACCTCTTAACTGATCAAAAGAACTTCCATGTAGTAATAAATTATTTTTAATCAATTTAAAGTAATTTTTTCTGCTTCAAAATATATAAGTTCACTTTTATGTCAGACTGTAATTCTATTCGGTGAAATACATACACTGTATTTTCATGTGGTTTTACAAAATTTGTTATTGCAGTTGTTTTCCTATATATATTACAAAGTTATGTATTGACATATAGTGTTAACTATAAATAATACATTTATAGTACAAATATCAGCCTTAAATACATATAAAATGAAGACAGAGGAATTTTTTTAACATCAAAACTTACTTTGATGGTATTTTGTTAGCAAAAATACTAACATTTTGTTATGCATTTTTGAGCTTGTATTCTGTGAAGTGAAGAATATGTCCTTATTTCTTTGGCCACGTATTGTAAGCAATTGTATAGATAATTTACAATTCATAGCAGTCCTCAGCCACCTTATAAAACGTTATGATAAAACTGACACGTATGGTGGTAACCTTTTAAAATAAAATGTCATTTTTAAATTAAACGAAAACACAGCAAACGAATTTTTAAACAAAATGGAAAAATAATAAATAAACAAGAAAATATTTAAAACCAGAAAAAATATATATTTTTACATAAAATTTAAAAAAAAACCAAAAAAAAAAGAATTTTGTAATAGACACTTTTATTAATTAATGAATTTAATTTTTCCGACATCAGTTCATAAGTGAAAATTAAATCACTCAGACGAGGGCTGTATGATTATTAAACGGAAGGCATATCTACTACAGGGTATGTTTGAAGAACTAATAGGGTTTATCGTTTTTAGATCATTAAAGTAAATATTAAGAGAAATATTACTATAAAAACATTCACGAGAATAAACTACACGGAATTATAGTAATTTTAAATAAATATTTCTTTAAGAATATTTATAACGAAATTTGTTAAACACAGTCTGCTTATTGGAATGGATATCTTCTTTTAATTGCATATTCTTTAAGATCTCAAAAACATTAAATTTCTGCTCATAATATTATTTTGCTGAGCCCATTTAATACAAATTTCGAAGTTTTAAATTACATCTTCTCTGTCTTTTAAGCTCTTCATCATTATATTTGCTCGTTAGGCCGAGTAAAAAATAAAATTTTTATTTCTAATATACTTACTTAGTAGAAATAAAAATTTGGGGGTTCATTAAATCGAATTTTCGTTAAATCGGAATACTACTGTATTTTATTATTTCATAGACTTTTAAATGATATTAAACATTTGAATTTTCCCAATAATCAGAAGTTATTGCAAATTTTCGTCATTTTTTTGCGAGTTTTTCACATTCTTTGCATTCGTTCCTCGTTTTTGAAGATTTTACGAATTTTTGGAAAATTTCGCGCATTTTTGCGATTATCACGATGTGATTGAATCAGTGGCTTTTTTATTGCTTAGTTGAATTTTTGAGATTTTATAAAAAGTTGAACACAGAATATTGATCTAACATGCGGGAATTTCATTGCCTTTATTTTTATGCAAGAATAATTTTTACACAAAAAGTATTTACAAAAAAAGAACTGCAATTTTTGCATTTTATTTTATTTCATGTTAAAAAAAATTTCTTAGCACTAACTTGCTTTACATATTGTGTAAAATTGTCAAGTCTTTTTTTTGTTTCATAGCCAACACAAATAGAAATTACTTTAATTTGACTACACGATAAAAGTAGCATGGACAACAATCTGCAGCCGTGTAGCCCTGAAAAGAATAATTTTCGTAAACACACACGTATTCTATTTCTGACAGCTTGTACTCGGTAGACTGCCGTCGTGAATGTGTTTATAGCTTAAGTATTTATTTATTTATTAGCCTGGGTAATAATTTGTGACACTTTTTCCGTTGAGTTCGTTGTTAAGCTGATTCAAAAACTACAATAAGCAGTATAACGTTATCATTTCGTTTTCGCGTTTTTTCCATCAAGGGGAAACCGTTCCATAGGTCCCCGCCTCTGCTTGTTTGCATCGTAAACGCCGAAACAGTCTAAAACTGCTTTACTATACTCTATATGTGGCAATTTTAACATTCCCATTTCAAGGCAAAGCAACAGTATGAGGCAAACCTATTCTATGAACTTATTTTAAAGCGTAGAGGAGTTATTAACAAAAAATAAAGGATTTTAGAAAGTGTTTTTGGAAGTGGACGTGATATATTTCTATATGGCGAGATCCCATAAATCGCTTCAATGATTGCTACTTTTTATATAATAAAAATATCATTTACTATCATCTAGAAATCAGTGCAAGATTTCAAATCACTGTCTTTCAAGATGCAGGAAAACGTGTCTGGTGGGTGAAGATGGAAAAGAATCCAACGACAAAGGTTGGCGAAGGTTCCTTGCACGAGGAATTCGACCAATTTGAAATAAATGACTCGCGGTATAATTGTCCAGAAATTGCTGAAAAGCTTCATTGTGCTTGCATGCAGGCTGGTAAGTTGGTGGGCTGTCAGAGGCGGGTGTGGTAACCATCTGCTTGCTGTTCAGTTACACGACATGTGCCTATGTCTTACCTCCTCGTGGTATCAGCTGGTAACATCCTCACGGATGGCAAAAAGACAAGGCTATCCATTGGGCTTTGAATAGATCTTGGTGATGGCAAACACCTTGGTAATATATGGTGCATGGTACAGGGTAGAGAAATTTTGCAGACCTCCGATCTTTTGGGCTCTACCCTGCATTATAAAAAGAGAGTAAGCTTGCTCATGTTAGTCTGCGAATAGGTATGTTGATCTTTCCTGGCAGTACCTTTGTTCACATGCCTACAATCATATTGTGGACTACCCTAGCTCTGGTATTGAAATCAGGGGAATGGGCGTACTCATATGCTAAAGTTAAGGAAATAGATCTTAAGATCTATAAGCTGGGATATAGGTGTGTGACACCTAAAACTCTTACCGGTTCTAAGTCACAGAAAGGAATTCTCATAGGAAAGGCACTGCATCAGTAGTGATCGTCCTTAAAGAAGGAATTTCGAGGATGGACCGGTTACCTAACAACTGGTACTACGGGATCTGGTAGCCCCCCCCCCGCAGATGATTCTGCGTACAGGTTTAAAAGTTGATGTTCGTCGCATCTTCTTCCAGTGCACCGTCTGTGCGTGGACTTCGTTCTGACCCCTTTGGGGTTTAATGCTTGATGCTCGCCACTGGTGTGTATGGACTGGAACGAAGCTCTGCGATGGACTTCGTGCTTACCTGTATTGGGGATGACTTCTGCGACCGGAAATTGGGGAGGTCTCTTTCGAGAGCGCACGTAGTGGCTGTGGTTAAACCAAAAATTTACGCTGGGAGTATCGGTGGTTAAAGCCCTGATGCTTGACAGCGCTAGTGGTTGTCAGACTTCGGGACACTAGGTGCTGCTGCCGAAACAACAGTGCTGGGAAGGGAGAGTAGAGTGGAAGTCAGATGGAAGGGCAAAATTCAGTCATGGTTACACTGGTTGTGTAGCCAATGTTCTGACGCGTTCTTCTTGTCTGGCGGAAACTCTACAAAAATTTCCCTCCACCAACCGAGATTGGATAGCTCGAACTGTTTAGCAAGCAGTTGTGCATAATGGTAAGATTATGTACAAGGATTGCAACCTGTGCGGACTTTCTAACACACGCACAGATGCTTTTCAAAGACCGCACGGGGGCGGTGGTGGATGCATTGTTTTCACACGGTGTTGAAAGCACACTGGGGTTAGGCCGAAATGGCGGGTATCCACTCTAATCTGCAACACATCTGTGCTTGCATGCATTAAATTCTCCGGACAAATTATTTTTGAGGCCTGTCTTCTTGAGAGAGAGAAATGATTTTGTTCAGACATTTCTCAAATTAAATTGGTTTGATTTTAATTTGTGTGAACAAAGTTGAACCGAATTTGCACATTATTGTATTTTAAAAGCGTATTTACAGCAATTCTTTTATTTTTTATTGAGTTTATTAGCTATTACCAGAAGCTCTTGCCGTTTATTATTTTTTGTACACAATTTTTCACAGATTTTATTTTTATTTGTCTTGATATTCCTGAACATTTTTTTCAAATGTGAATAGGGTGTTTCAAAACCTTTAATATAACAAAATTTTGTCCGGACAAAAATTTTGTCCAAAACAAATGGGTGAATCAACTCTTAAGGCCGTAGTACAAAGATTCCATCGTACGTAATACGTTGCTTTTTTCAACTGACATTAAAGTATCGGCGGAGGAGGTTTACACAATGAGTTCCTTGCTGACGGACATTAAATCAGCTTGATTTGATTAAAGTATACATTTTCCATGGAATTCGAGGATATTATGGAGTTTATTTTAATTGTAATTTTTATTTAATTCTACTTAATTTTGTATTGCAACCACACAACATAAAAGGCTAAATAAAAACGAAGCAAAAAAACTGATAGTTGTCAAAGTACTCAGCGTACGTTAAAAGTTAAAAGTTGCTCAATTTTAGTAGTTTGCATTGAATGATACGTACGGAATATGACAAATCTCATAAGAACCTGTATTTCAACTTCTTTTTCAGTTGAAAAAAGCAACGTATAAAGTACGGCGGATTGTATGTTCCTCGGCTTTTATATTCGATACAACGTGGCGTATGATTAATATAATTTCTTTTATTTACAAATTGAAAATATAGTTTAATTATTTTTGTTAAAACAATTGCTCAATCCATAGCCGTTGTAATCTACAACATTGTATCAAATAAAGCTATGAAAACTTGTGAACAGTCACGTTGATAAGCAAACAAACTTTGCACTTTCTAAAAAAGAAATCGAGATGATATAAAATATATTTCGATTAGAAATTAATTAAACGTGCTTGTACTTTATTCATTTAGATTTTTTCTCGAAAATTTGAGAGGATTTGTAATGGAAATGACATGACTACACAACAGAAGACTGGTTGCTAGACGCATGCAGGGCGTATTTCTGTCTAGTGGGATTGTTCTCTCTCTCTATCCTTTATTTTTCTTACTCTCTCGAATAACTAAAAGTCACAATACACCATATTGGTCTCTGGGTGAGGGCGTGAATTTGACTTCACACCAACCTTTCTAATCAAACCTCACCTAAGTTTCATTTATTGTTTGTACTCAAAGCTTTAAATTAATGTTTCATTTTGACATTTTACATACAAATGCCTTATATTGGAAAAACACAAGAAAAATTGTTGTATGTGGTCTAAAAATTGGTGTCATAAAAATTGTTAACATTATTTCAAAACTATTGCAAAATCTATAAACACACAACTCCTACAATTGAACAATTTTTTTCTTTTTCTAATCTAACGGTGGCAAACCACATTCTAGATCATGTATCTATTAGTTAAAAATCTGTTGCCTAGAAATATATATTCGTAGATCTATTAAACAATTATTTCAGGTAAATTTCAATATTCATTCCCCAATGAATACACGTACATGCATACATATAAGTATGTATATACGAGTATTAGTAATTTTGTCCTATTTGATCCTTGATAAAATGCAGTAATCATTGTTACTCTTGCCTATAAAAAACCATCCAATCACGTTGTGAAAATGAAAAATCATTTGTATTACAATTCCCCATTATCATCCCTCTTGTTTACTGCAAAAGTCGAATCGGTTTACTCATATTCTTATTTCATGTGTTTTTATGGATATTGTCTTTATATTGGTGTGTATGTTATTATGTGTATGTTTGTAAACATGCAGGTGTAGTGTTATCAATTTAGAGTTTTCTTTCTTTTGTTTTGTGCGATTTTTTTCCATATTTATGCATATTTTATTTAAAATATCCGTATTTCGTATTTATTTACAAAATTTTTTATCAATGAAATCAATAAAAAATGAAATGATTTAACCTAGATACATACACATTTATATGCAAGTATGTATGTGTGTATGTTAGTGAATATTTATGTTGAATAATAAATATATGTACACGGTAATAAAATTGTGTTGAGTGTTGCCAGGCCAAAATAAAAAAGGATCATAGAAGTATATTTTTTTAATTTTTTCTTATGATCAATTCCATTAGAAATTATTTAACTTTGATATGTCAAAAGATAATTAGTATATTTATTCAAGTACGGTAGCGGCTCCCGAAAAATAATGTTGTTTGTGTTCTACCGTGTAAGGTTGAAATTAATTGATGTTAAAATTTTCCCTTATTCCTTTGGAATATTGTCTCATATCCAATTATTTCTGACTAAAAATGTTACGAACTTTAACGAAAATAATAATCACTTTGAATTAAAAACTACTAAGAGGAATTTTTTGGGCCATTTCTCCAAAATTGCCAATTCAAAAATCAATCAAATAATTCTCATTATGAATACAACTGGCGGGCATTATTTAATTTCTTCAGCTAGCATTTGGAAGATTAATTGACGAGCGCGATCATTTCGCATAGCAAAATTACTTATTACTCTTTTAAATGATGATTTTGCGAGTCATTCTAATGATTCTTGGAATACGACATCACGCAAGTTTCTTCCACAATCGGAAATGCTAGCTGGGCTCCTTGTAGATGGCCAAGAAAATATATAATATGATTACTGTCAGACGAATAATTATAATTATGGGATTGATTTAGGAAAGAAGTGAATTGAGTTGTCCTTAATGTAGGTGGCTGTTTGGAAATGATTTAGCTCACCTTTTCTACGTAGTGAGAAGTCAATATTTAATTACTCAATATAATTCAGATTATTCAATATATTTAATGATAAGTATAAAATATATATAATTCGTTTAGCATTTAATAACTTGGCTTAGCGGTAAATATTATATATTTAATTTCTTTAGCGATAAGTATTTTATAGGTAGTAAGCTCTTTTCGCATAAAGGTTATAATGCAAGTGGACAAGATTAATTCTGAATTAAAGATCTTGATCGGATGATCGGTAAACGCAAGTTTTCCCAATTAAACGAGATAAACGGAGGAGCAGTTTTGTTCTACCCATGTGGTACTAAAATTTAAATGCTGCCAATTTAACATAATCTTCAGTTGACTAAAAAAAACAGTTTTCAATTATAATTATTTGTATAATTTAGTGGCCAAACAAGTTTGGACACATTAATTTTTTCTCCCTTTTAATTTTTATCATATTTTAAATATTGAAATTATTCTCAATTGTGAACAAATTTTAAAAATTCATAAGAGATCAATTGTTAAGCAGCTGACGAAGTGGGTGTTCTTTATCATTAATATATATATTTGTTCAGTTTAAACAAAGCTTCCTTTCGTACAATCACATTTGAGACAAATTTTGATCAATATTGATCAAATATGATCTTTGCTTAGCTATGCTTAATTATAAGGGCTTTAGTCAAAATTCGTTAAGCTAGATAACAACGCCATATCTTGAAAAATATTCACAAATTCTGAAGTTAAAAGAGGCCGTTATTTTGCTTCGTTATTAGTCTCCCTATTTATATATGATTTACCAAGCTGTTACTTCTTAAAAAAGCAGAGGATGCTTAAATTTCCCTCAGGTACAAAAAACGCCTAAGATATTTTACCAGAAAATTTAAGTCATCTGAAAAGCATTCTTTGAAAGGGCATTAAATTGAGTTAGTGGAGAAGATTTTAGATTTCGGAATTCTTCTGGATCCTAAGTTAAATTACTTAATTTTTTACTTACTTTTGCTTTGTAAATTATTGCCACTATTGCCTGTAAGCATATTAATTTTATGTTTCACAAGCTAAGAAATTCTTTCTTTATGGCAACACTGCTACGAATGAAGGAATAAGAAGAATGGATAAATTAAATTTATTAAAGTCCCCTGAGTCTTGCGACAAAAAAGTCTATGTAAACGCGTGTGGATTTAAGAAGGGACTACAAAAGAGAACGTACACGTTGTCGCAGGGACATCACCCTCAATGTAAATCGGCTCTTAGTCCAATATCAGTTGTATCTTTGGCTAATAAATTTTTTCCTTAAGTTTTGTTGTTAGTTCTGACTCGGCTCTATGACTCATCTATTTATACTTGCATTATTTGCTCGTTATATTATTCCCTCTTGTGGCCTATTTCTCTTAAATTTTTTCTCCGGAATATTTGCATACATGGCAACTTTTGTAAAATAATGTCGGTCGCAGTAATTCTGTTCAGTTTAGTTTGCAGTGCCAACAGGGGAATATACAAAAAAAAAAGTTCAACATATTTTGCAATCGTCTGAATAGTTTAAGGTATTTTTGTATCTGAGTTTGTGAATATTAGTGAAAAGCAGAGGGGGCAACAAAGTAATACAACACCAGCAGCATTATGCAATTGCAGGAATGGCAAAAACAACAACAACAACAAGCAAACAGAAAAAAACTTTATATTTTAAGCCACATGAAAAGTGTGTCTGGTATTATTGTTGAGTTTTTCTTTCTTCTTTGTAGAAATCGAATGACTGTATCAATGGGCAATAAAAAAATAAATAAAAAATTAATTGGTTTATTGGAAATATTGAAATAATTTTTTACTGGCATAAGCCTAGTGTGCATGTATTTGTGTTTATATGTGTGTTTGTATTTGTTGCATCAACAAAGTTAAGGGAAATTTCATTTTCAATTCACTTTTTTTGCCACTCGTAATTTTTTTTTTAGAAATTTTCATTTTTGCTGGATTTCTTATATAGGTGTGTGTAAATGCTTAAAATTTGTACATAATTTATTTATTTATTTGAAAAAATCAGGTACGTTGCACAACAAACATGATTATATAGTACATAAGTTAAAGCGAGCTTAAATGATGCATATTTTCCAAATTGATTGAAGGTTTTAGCGTTTGTCTGCCTGTATTCATGTTTGCAAGGTTTTATCTTTGCAGTGATTTACAGCAATCGAGTTTAATATTTGATTTTGATTAAAAATGTTTGCGGCAATAATAAAAAATTCGGCATTAACTATAAATGATTGCGTAGTTAAGTTTTTTTTTTAGATTAAAACTGTCACAGTTGTGACTTCTCTTTCAATAATTATGAATTGCAATGCATTTTAGATTTAATACTTTGAAGATTATTGCTAACAAGCAAAAAAATTATTTAATTAAATTTACAATAATATTTAAAAAAAAAATTTAAATTGGGTTATAAAACGGTTGCTTAGATTTGAACGGGACGAAATGCTTATTAGTATGAAAAGTACTCCACAAGAAAAATTGAGTCAAGTATTATTAAGGCACTCGTCGCTTGGCTTGCTAGAATTGGGGTGACTCAGAAAGTTGAGAAGCTTGATCGGTGAAAACTTTAAATTATAACCATTTAAATATAATGCTCTCTTTATTTTCAGTCAGTTTAACTAGGACGCGGATTAGTGTTATAGTTAGCTCGATATGAAAAGATCTGAGACTAAATAATGCTAATTAACTTTCGCAATATTAGGTTGACTTCTGTGGGCAGCTCGCATGCTAGCAAGTACACTTGGAGGCCAATTAGGCTTATTATGAGGTCCAGAGTACATACTCTTATGAAGTTCACGACAGTCCAGGCCTTGAGAGCCAAACAAAAACTTTTTATGAATCCTATAGGGCCAGCAAGTGGTGCATCCATGTACTGCGCGAATTGATTCGCTAGATTGGTAAGCCTGCCTTAAGTGCTCTTTATCTTTTTCGTCGAATCATTTCCTGCAGTGACCATCGTGGGACACTTCACGCCGGCTTATAGTGATCGACAATAATGATACTTTAATATCGCTACAACTTTACGATAATAGATCTGTATGGCATTTGGAGGCTGAACATTTTTTCGTTCGTTTTCTGCATTTTATATGCAAAATATTTGTAATATTTAGACTGCAAGAGTTTGAAATTAAATCTTCTGTTTGTTTTTCTATTTACTCGCAGTAATATTAAGTAATGGATATCATTGTTGCTATGAATGCAAAATCGTATTGAAATAACAACGACTGGTAGCATACCAATGCAAAAAAAGAAATAGTTTCCAACAGTAGAACAAAAGGATTTTATTTTTCATATCTCACACAAAAGTAACTTCTACAAAAGGATGAGATCGAACAGATTTCTTTTATTGTTTGTTTCTTATTGAAGATTTTCATTTTGCAACACTTCATTTATAATGTTCAAATGCAATCCATTGAACCAGACAAACAATAGAAACATGGATTTTTATCGATTTATCAACAAATAAAAACAACTACAGAAACACGAACTTTTAAATCAACTTTTTCTTTTATATTTCCACAACTTGTTCTTACAAATGTTTTCGAAATCTCATAAAAATTTCTGAATCAAAAACATTTCTTGTATTCGTTAGATGTAATAAAAAGAATACATGTTTGATTTAAGGAAATTTATGTTCAAGTATATGTAAAGGAAATGTGTTCACATATTTATATTTCTAAAAATGTTTGCGTTAAATTTAAATTATCCAGCAGTTCGCAGATTAAGCGAAATTCCTTCATATTCTTACTCTAAACTAAAAATTTATTTCACTTGAACAAACGTTTTTGAACTTTAAAAAAAAGCTTATTATCTAATCTTTTAGTAAATATTGACCATCAGTTCTGTAGGGCATATGCAATTGAATTTGTGAATTTTGTTTAAGTTGTTGTTTTAAATGTATGCTGAGTACGGATGGCTTGCTGTTTATTTGGAAAATTATTTATGTGATTTTTGAATACTTTTTGTTAAATTGTTCGAGTTGTAAGCTCAATATTATTTTGCGCATTTAGTTTATGGATTTATTATTAAGTAGTTCGCTTAGTTTTTCAAATGGTTTCTTTAGCACATTTGTGTTAATGTTAGATTTGATTTTGTTGCTTATTTGTTTCAGTGAAACGTGTTTGGAAATAATAATCAAAGTGCAATGGAGTTCTTTAAGAAGGGCATATTTTATTTCTTTTCCATTCGTAAAGTGCAAAAGCAAAGGTTATGAATAAAAGGAAATTGTGACAATAAAGTGTAAGTCCAAGCAGCAAATCACTTTAAAAAACGTTGACCTTAAAATCTTAAAATAGAAAAGAGTTTTTTATTAAAAAAGATAATGTTTTGAGGTATTTCTTTGTCTACAGAAACAATTGAATGCTATCGAAAAAAACATTGTTGAGGACCATAAGCAAATGAGTTTGAAACACATTTACTTAATATTATATTTTGCACTCAATCAAGAAGCTCAAACATAAGCTACCTAAGGTTTTTTGATTTGCCTACAGAACTTTCCATGTTCTTAGAAGGAAACGAACTGTATCTCCTAAAGCCATGGTATTGTCAAACTAATACTGTTGTATGAATCACATGTTTTCTTAAGTCAATAGAAAAAATATTATTGTTTATAACAATAATATGACAACTAAATTTAATCATAATGTGTCCAGGAGCGCATTAAGAAGTGTGAACGCCCTGGGTTAAATAATATGTTTCTCCCTTGTATACATAATTATATAAAAATTTCATTTTATTTTTTTAAATATTCTTTATTTCAAAACATAAATATGTTTTTACTTAAAAGAAAATGGTATATATGTATATTGAAACGATTAATTTGGCTCAAGTTCAAACCCGAGTTTACCCATTTTATTTATTCTAATTTTTAATTTAATTTTTATTAGAAATTTTTTTTTGGATAAATTCATTATTTTTATTTAAGAGAGTACTATACTTAGAACAATTTTTATTATTCATCATACTAGCAGAACGGATCAGTACTGATTTCGAGATCGCTACACCATCTCATCAGCGTTCTTTGTTCAATTTTACCACTTTTGACGGTGGACACTAGTGCTCAGGAATATCAACTATTTAACCGCATTATTTAACAAATTATAATACGAAAAGAACAAACTTATTCATTTTTACATGTTAAATCAATTTCGGTTAGTACGAAATCCCATCCCTGATGAATAACTACTCCATATATTCCTGTCTCTCTCGTTTATTAAAAAAAAAAATTTCTAATAAAAATGAAAAGCATTAAAAATGCACTAAGATCATATCTTTTCGTCTTATTCCGTCATCCAATTCGTTCAACAACAAGAAAATTACATCATGCGCAGTACTTTCAATTTTTCTCGTTCATGCAATGAGTAAGTATGCCTTTAGACGAGTCATGGCTTATGGACATGATTGCTACTTTATAGGCGAGGGAGACGAAGGGAAAAGAAAGGAGTACTTAGATGCATGAACTGTCATTACGTTTTATTTTCGCATTTTAAACCTGAAGGTATTTGCAAGCAAATGTCGTCAACATGACTTGACTTATGTAAACAAAAATGAAAGTTCGCAGAAAAAATAATAGTTAGAATCATGTCAATAAGACATGACGCGTCTAAGCGCAGACTAAGAATATAAATTATTTGTTGTACCCTTTTAGTCGCTCCCTCAGAAACCGTTCACAGCATTTCACGTGAAAGGTGTGCACAAATGTTTCTGCTTCCAGCACCAACTTAATATATTTTTGCTCCGAAATTCTGTTCACTAGAGCTCAACATGTTTGGTTTGTTTTTTAATAGAGTGTAACTCTGAGTCGTTATAATACTTATTATTATATATTCAAAAAAAAAGTTACAAATCCTAATTTATTTTATAAAGCTTAACAATTTTTCCATAATATTCATTATAGAATTTCAATTTAAATTAAATTTACCTAACATTAAACCAAATTAAGTTTGGAAAATCTTAATTTCATTTCAGTTGCTGCAATATAATATAAATTTAATATTTATTGGTTTTTGTTTTACATTTACATTTTAACTCATTTAAATAATACTCAACTCATCGTTATTTACATCAACAGCATACATGCAACCACATGATATCATTAATTTTATTTGTAAGTTTATATGTTCTTTGAAATAAACTTGTAAGGATCTGTATCTATATCTGCAGCAGCGACATGTGCAACATGTAAAATTCAATGAAGAAACTTACCTGCATGAAGCCTTCTGGACAGCCAGGCAATTCACCTGTGGGACTTAAACTTGTCTCATAACCATCAACATCGGTATCAACCATACCCTCATCAAAGCGGCCCACAGTAAAACTATCAAATATTATCTGCAAACAAAAAAAGGAAGAGAAAAACAGGACAATGAAAAATTAAATGGGAACAAAGTGAATAGATTTTTTCAATAATAAATTGTTCATATATAATAAAGTTTTTATAACGATTTTTAGGGATGAGAAGAAAATATGCAACGTATATGTCTGTGTTATTATGGTCAAGGATTTGCAAGGATTTTCAATATAAAATATTTTTTATATCTTTTTTTATAAATTCAATTTAATATATGCACATTGATGAAGGAAAATAACCAGCAGAGATTATTGTGATTCGCAATGTTTCTGTTTTAAAATAATCATTTTTGTTTTTGGCCAATGGATTTGAAAATTGCAATTTGATCAAAACAAAGAGAACATTTTTAATTAACTTAAACACATTTATTAGACGATGCCACTGATATTATTATATTATTTAATATCCGCATTTAATATTAATTGAACACAGCGCCGCAACGGACAAGTTAAATTTTGGCTTAGGCATCGAAAAAGCCTTTGGTTTACGCCACGTACGCCCTTTCTCTTTCCTCGGCTACACTTTGGATTCCAGTCATGCACAATTCGAGTGATCTTGTCTGTGGAGTTCCTCAACGCATGCCCGACCGAATTCCATGTACGTCATCGAATTTTGGTTCTTATTGGTAGTTTGTCTGTTAATGCCCCCCAATGTGACGTTTGATATGGTGTTATGCCAGAATACGCGTAAGACACGGTGTAGCCACCGCACAGAAAAGTATTTGAGCCAAAAAGCTGGCAGAAATTATTTAACCTTTCAGATTTTTGGCTGCTTTTATAACGAACAGATGTACATATTTATAATATTTATCTTATATTATTTAATACCTAACTCAGGAGAAAATGACAGTAATTAAAAACTTCGAAATCATTGTTATATGTCCCCATCTCTTTGAAACTTCCCATAATTTTCTAAGTAAAAACTGCAATTTCTCGTCATCAGATTCTTTTACTATTTGGAATAACTGTAATCTTGTGTAAACTTTTTCCTTTTCATCTCTCGAAGTTACAAAACGGTTTAGAGAAAAATTGTAAGCAATAACCCATTTATGGATTTGTATTTTTATACGTATATTTTTATGCGTTAGTGAGTAGACTGATGAATTTTTTATGTGCGGATATTTTCTTTTTTTAATCTAATTTTTAAAAATCACTTTAGTTAGATTTATACATTAGAGTGGGTAGGTTTTTTGCATGACCAAGCGATTGCCAAAATATTCAGCTTTCTTACGGTAAGCTGATCAGTGAAAAATTCGTGTAAGTAAGCAGGCGTCAAACCACATGAACAACGATAACTTTGTAAATTGCACTTGCGTTGCTTCGACTAAGGCGGTGTATTTTTCAGGTGTAGAAGTGTCTTTTGTTTTTTTTTTAATATTTATTTAGAAAAGTTTTCAGTTTACTTATTACGGTTGTCTTCGTCGTTATGTTAATATTTAATTTGTTGCAAATTTCAAACAAAATATCCGGTACTTGTGGAGTAAATTATGTGTATGAAAACATTTTATTTTCATTCGCTCAGAAAAAAAGAAAAATATTAACACATCGCGGCAAATGGAAAATCACTTGGCAAACTAAAAGTACTAAAATTCGATTGCACGTTTGACAGTAGCTTAGTTGCTTTTTGATTATGCATTTTTTAAATAATTTTACGTTACGTTTCTTTGATACAATTTCTTAATATAATCTAAAGCTCTATTTAAATACAATAATTTTATAAATCTTTAACTTATTTTTAAAGAAAACAACGTTCTTCAAATTTTTGTATACTATTTAATAATAACTTTTACGTTTTCGCATAATTTTATAGCATATTTTAAAAATATTTCTCGTTGAAAACCGGAAGCTCGATTTTGATTTTACACTCCTGGTTTCTTGGGAAAACCTTCTTAGTGCTCGTCGTAGATTATGATTTTGACAACCGCTTAGTGAATTTTTTTTAATTTTTTTTTTTTTTTTTTTTTTTTTTATCTTGGACCAGCACTCAGGGGATGATGACCCCTACACATGCAATGCATTGTGCTGGAACTAGTGGAAAGGGATAGTGATAGATATGAAAGGAGGTGAAGCTTCATTCGTTTTTTTTTTACAACTCTGCTTTTTTTTTTCTGCACGTTTATTCGTAGAGCAGTGTTGCAGCGCCTCTGGTGGCGAGGAGGACATTACGAGTTTGTGTTTAGTTTAGTAGCCACTTCTTTTTATTAATTTTATTTTACTTCGCCGTTGATTGTGCTACTCAGTACCAACGAAGGAGGGCGCTCTGATGTTACATTGGAATTAGTATCAGCTGAAGTTGGTACTGTTCAGTGACCAGTGACCATGCCTTCGCCACTGAAACCTTCCGCCAACAACTGACACAAAGGCACACCAATGCACATCAGAGAAATGCGTGGTGTTTTTATTTCATGACTCTGTCTGACACTGGGTTTGAACCCAGGTCCTTCGGTTTGTAGTCAACGTGCTTACTACCTGAGCCAACGCCATCCATACAAATTGACTTTAATGTACAAATATTTTTCTAACAAATATTGTTACATAGAGCGCAGATAAATAACTGGGATGTGTGAGACATTCCCTTAAAATATTACCGATAATAAAGCAATTTGCAAATTCATATTTACAGGCAGGTAATCACATTGTGAGTTGCTAAAAGTGATGCGAATGACATTTAAAATCAATAATTCAACAGACACAAAAGATTATGATATCAAAAAAAGGATTTGACGAAGTGCCTGATGAGCAAAAAAAATTAAATTTGAAAATTTCAAAAAATCTTTGAAAATAATGGCGCAAACTTTTGCAAACTTTTTTTGGGTCTAAAATTAGAGATTTTGTATTTTATTGCGGTATAAAACATAATATATACTTTTGCTACCTTCACTTTTCAAACCTTTACTCTTTTTTATTTTGCAAAAATATGTGTAAATTTAATTTTTTTTAATGTTTAAACGAATTGTTTCAACAATAATATCCAAGATGATCATAGGAGGGCGGATCAATAAGTCCGTGTGAAACTGTGTGAAACACAGTTTTTTTGCTAAACAAAAATTTTTGTTTCAACATAATCTCCTTTTAACTCAATACACTTAGTCCAACTTTTCTCCAGTTTTTGTATCCCTTCCAAATAATAGGATTTTTCGAGCAGAAAAAGAAAAGAACTTCAGAGCAGAAAAGACAAAAAAAAATTGTTCATGAAATATGGGATCGAACTTAGCTCCATGTCTTTTTCGAGTATAACCACGATTTCTCACTTCATTGTTTTCACTTATAGAATGTACAAACAGGACGAAAAACGTATACAAACTTTTCCTCTCTATGGAGAATATATACTAGTACAAACTTTACTTAGTTTTAGCATTTTTATGTTTTCGTTAACAATTTCATAAGAAAATTATCTCACTGTTATCAGCTACATTACTTGGTATCTGCTTTTTAATATTCACTTGTTATAAATTTGTTATTTTGGCTTTCATAAAATTCATTACACTCGGCACAAATTTGTTTAATTAATTTACCTATAAAGATGGCAAACAATTTTCAACCTTAAGTAATGTTACAAAACCCTCCAAAAAATATTTTAGAATGCTTTATAAACTTTCGCTAAAGGACAATGGCATGGATTTGGGCTCTGAATTATTAAATGCTTAACTAGGCGTGATATTTGTTAAGGCGACAACAGTGATGCATTAAATATGTCAATTTTTATTTTGATTACAATACATTATTATCCTTAGTTTTTCTTAATATTATCTACCTAATTAACAACTTTGACAATTTGATTGAGTGGAAGGGAAAAGCCACCAAAAGACAAAGACATTTTGAAACAAAGCTGGCTTTAATATTTTTTAAGCTGAAAATAACGACAGAACAATCTAATTTAATTGTTCATAAAATATTTAAATTTGAATTTAACAACCCAAATACAATGTGGTACTGTGGTACATATATATACAACAGCACTCAGCCAGTTACAAAATTAGGATAATATATAACACAACTAAATAACACAGTCTGAGTAAGACTTTGAGCTAAAGAAATAAAATAGAGGAAGTAAAAAAAATCTGTCATTTTCATAAAAAACTCACATACACATCTAAACAAAAGAAATTTATGGGCATTCATTTTTCGTTAGGAATACATTCTAGAAGATTTTACGTGTTAGTAAATTGTATTTTTAGTTTACCCTTTTGACGTCCTGCTCTAAGCATTGCTTAAATAAACAAAAACAAAAGCCCTGTGTGTGTGTATTCGAATATATGCGTGTTTGCAATGGAGCGGCCATTTACCTTGAACATAATGATAACATCATACCACATTTCGTATGTGTGACACTGACGTGAACGTTAAGCGACAACTAAACAAACAACAGGATGTCAAACCATGTCATGCTACGTCATGATGTCCAAAAATTATATAAAAATGGAAAGCTGATTTTTCGATTTATCTTTACCCACTTCTTATCACGAGTATTTTGAGAACAAAAAAAAGAAAAGGAAATACAAAAGAATCCACAGGAACTGTAGCTGGTTCCAACTCTAAAGTAACAAGTCACTGAGTTTCATATGAAAAGAGTAACACTTGTTTTTTCTACTTTAGCTCATACGGTACAGTGGGTCTGATCGGAAAAGATGTGATTATAAATACAAATATAGAGTTACAAAGAAATTAGAAGGAGAAACTTTCTGAATACTGCCTTAAAAGATGAAATGGTAGATGGCGGCAAAGTGGGTCAAATTTAAACACCCTTTTTGGACGAGGATCCAGTTAAAGCTGTTTGGGAACAAATTTAAAATAAAACTAAATTTTTTTTTAATTTATTTTTAAGCTGCAATGAATCAAAGCCAGATCTTGGGTTTAAGAAAGAAAAGTGTTCTCCTTTTGAAATTTGTGTAATTTTCAGCCAATTATATATTTGTTTTTTTTACATTCTGTGACTTTTAAAGTTTGTCATCTTATAGCTATGGATAGCAGAAGGAAACTCGTACCAATAGGCATCAAGGCAATATTACATTTCATTACTATACAGATTTTGCTAGAACTTTCTGCAGATTTTACCTTGAAGACTGCAGTGTTTTGCACTCAAAATGTTCTAATACACAGAAGCTTGGTAAATATCTGCGTACTTGCCTGCTGTTCAGGATAACTTAACGTAGTCTTATAGCAATGCATGCATAATAGTTAAAAATTGATTATAATGATTTTAGCTGGGCAAGTTTAAATATGCACAAAAATTATTAAAATATGCATGCAAATACTCCAAAAAAAAAACTTTAAAATATGCACAAAAATACGCCTCCGAAAAAATAAAAAAATAATTACTTGTAATCAGTTTTATTTAAACAAATGATTATTACAAAGTAAAATCATATTTTTTCAGGTTTTGAAATTGAAAGTATCTTCGATTACCGCACAAAACATTCAAATATATTGAAAATGTATGTTCAACATCAGTCAATGTGACTTTATATGTTGTTTTCAATCTTGATCAGCGTTTGAAGGCCAACATTTCGATTGAATACTTTGTTAAATTTTTCAATAAATATTTTATTCTTAATATTCTTCTACGACGTATCATCTCAGTCCTCATTCAAAACGCTGCTTATTTCTATAAAGTTGTTAAACAAGATCCAAATCTAGTGGGTGGTACAGGGCTTTTGGGGGATTGATCATACTTGGGTGCATATAGTGAATTACATTTATACGAGACGGCGTCTGGAAATTAATTAGGATAATAATTTTATTTAGAAAAACATTACATACTATGTATGTATGTAGTTCTTTCTTAAGAAAAACGGCTTTGCAATTTACAACAAAAAGATTTAACATTGCAATATGTAAGCGAACAAATTCTTCAATTCTTTGCAACCCATGAGCCGGAGATACAACATGCAACATTTTTGGGGTAAAGAATTTTTAATGATCGCTTTGCGAATACCATATATGGAGCTGAGTCAGTTAGCACAAGAAATTTTTGTTAATAAGAGTTAACAACCTGCGTAATATGCAAATTTATGCAAGTTTTATCAAAAATGCTTTTCTTGGGAAAAATTTGAAAAATATGCAAATGCATATTTTGCATGCAAAAGCATAAAAAAATGCCCTGTTCATGAGGATTTATAGGACTTTAATATTACCAAGGATTCAATAATTTCAAGGAAATCCTGACTATTAACCTTTACTAAACTGATCTAAGAAGGCTAGAAAATTTATTTTCAACTGAACTGTTCTGTTTTGGTCCTCACAACTCTTAATCTGATTTATAGCTTAGAAGCATTATGTTTATATATTCAATTTTATTTTGTGCTCGGCTCCACTGTTCACTGTTACTCGTTAACTAAAGTTAAAAATCATGCAGAGAAAATAAAAGTATTATATTTACCCTCCGCTGTTTTAACATGAAATACTGGTAACAAGTAGCGGCTGAAAACAAGTCAAACACACACTACTAGTCTGTTTTATATATCGAAGCACTGATAACAATACAACAGGTAAACTTTTGAGTTAAAAAAAGAATGTGAATTAAAAATCAAAGACTTTTTTCAGTGTACTTTTCCTGTAATTGTTTTGTTTATTGAAAGTACGATTTTTAGAAAACGCAACAAACAAAGGACACCAATGAAAAAAAAATTGAGTCATGTTTAATTATATCAAAACTGAAATCATAAAAAACGACACCGCTAAGCAGTGTTGCCATCCAATTTTTTCTCCTTCAAACAAATTTTAAGACTTCATAATTTTAGTATTTAAAGAAAACAAATTCACTTAACTTAGTTTTATTTTGCATACCAAGTGTAATACACGAATAAAGCAAAAACTTACTAAAATTCATTCTTAAAACTCACTTTTATTACTTTCATATAAATTTTATTTAATAAAACAACTTCACTAAATTAGTGTTTCAATTAAATTTTTGTTCTAACTGAAGCTGTCTTCACAAGGTCTCTGAGTTCCCCTCTTAGTTTTAATTTAAGCATTATCAGATAAACACTTTTTAACAGTTTGTACGAAATTAGTTGAAAATAGAAACTATTTCTAATTTAATTTATTCGAAATATGAATTTTTACTAATTTTACTAATATTCTTAGAATCAGAAAATAGACGAAAGTTGAGTATATTACTGTGTACAAGCGAATCCAGGAAAAAAAGCTAAACTTTTTTGGCTGCTCGAAGGCAGCTATTATATATTTTAACCCCTTAAGGTTTGAGCTATAAAGCAGTTGAACTACATTGATGAAACTTTTAACACATGTCTCGTTTGACGTAAATATGATTGGAATAACTTTCCACAGAAATGTAATCGGTGGAAGCCGTACTAACTAGCTTTGCGAGACCGAAAGCTGGTTCATAACGATATAAACTTTAGATGGTTTGGATTATTTTTTAAGGTGTTTTCTTTTCTAGAAAAAAGTGCAAAATTGTCTTCCCTTTTCATTGCAAATTCGCAATATAATAGCGGTATTCAGTGTTTAGTACGTTTTGCATTGCAACTCCTTGCAAGTGCAACTATTTTCTCATTGATAGTTAGCGCTATTTAAACAACATTGCAAAGTTTACTTTGACAAAGTTTTTTAAATTAAACTTTGTTTCGTTTCTACACACGCAAAGTTTACTTTAAAAAATTTTGTGTTCGTTTGTTGGAGGAAGAAAGCAACTTTGCGCTATCACCATCAAACACAAAACTTTGCAAAGTAAACTTTTACAGTGAAAAACAGTCATAGCTTCGACCATAAAAAAACACAACGGATCATGTTCACCGTCAACAAATAAAACTTTTTTAAATTCACTGTGCAGTCTACCAAATAATTTAAAATTAAAGATATTAAATTTGTGGTCCACTTTTTATTTGAGTTTTCTCTTTTTGTTTGTTTTATTACAAGAATCGATTCCCTTGCTTTTAAATTTTTTTAGTAAATAAACTTTTTGTGAAAAAACTGTTCGTTTTGTGAAAAATAATTATTTTTGTAATGTAAATTTGCTTATTGGGGAAAAATGGTTTGTTAATATTTTGTTTTTTAAAAAAGAACTGCTTTGCGTAAAACTCTACATTTTGTGCAGAAATAGAAACTCTTGTGGAAAAGATTACCTTCCATTTCGGAAATCGTTTAGGAGAGTACACAATGATTTCATTTAAAAAATGCAACCATTCATCTAAATTCCACACTCTTCCCATTGATGAAACTTTAACGTATGATTTTTGGCTTTTGTTATGTTTGAGATGTCAGTAACAGAAGAAACGGCATTCATATCTGTAATAGTTCTTGTTGTAGTTGTTTCTATTTTTTCGTGGTTTAAAATCTTAGCATGTTATTTTGGAGTTCAGAAGAAAACACAACATAAATACACAAACACAGATAAGGTCCTGTACGAATCTATGTTAACTATATGCATGAGTAGGGCTTGGCTGTATGTAATATGGTTGTAAATATGTACATATGTAAAACATATTTATGTACATATGTATAAAAAACACATTTGTGTCTGTATGTAAACTTTTTGTATTTAGTAGTTGTTGCTGTTGCTTGTGTTATTTCATTTATCATCAGATTTATGTAGTTTTTTTTCTTTACTTCATTTTTACACTTACCTGTACAATGTCACCTTGATCATGTCCAGATGCTGTGAATGTTAAGTGACATAAGAATGGCAGTTTATTCCATTGAGGTGTTGGTACTTTAATGGAGTATGTACGACCAATATCACCATAATAGGTGCGGTTACAAACTGTAATGGAAAAGCAGGGAAATAATACACATAGAAATAGAGTATGGAGAAAATGTCATAAGAAATGAAAAAAAAAATTCAAATATTCATGAAGGACCTTAACATTTTTTTATGTCTTAAAGGGCTTTATTTTGTAAAACGCAGTACACAGCGTTAACAATTTTTGTATAAAAAAAATAAAAATATAAAACAAAACTAAGTTAAAATTTGTCAATGTTTAATAAAATAAGCAATCTTAAAATAATTTTTTTTTTAATTTTCGTCACTTTTTAATAGAATACAATATATTACTTTGAAACTCATGGTGGCTTTCTTAATTAAAATTTAATTTAAGAAAAGCTAAATTTTTTTTCGTTAATTTTTTTTATGTTACATTTCTTTGCTTCAGTTTTAGTTCCTGAAAATTTTCTTTATTTCATTTACTATTCTGTTTCCTTTTGCTGTCATTAACGTTTTAAATAATTCTGTTGTTAAACTACTTAATTAAATTTTCTGGAAAAATGAAGAAACTTATTAAAAAGGACATGTAGAAAAAAGAACAACAAAAAAGGCATTAAAGTTTATTTATCGGCTGGAAGAGAAATGAAAATAAAAATTAAAATGAAGTGAGTGTTGCTGCTGCTTGCCTATGACCGAAAGGCTTAAGCGAGCGTAAAGTTTATTAGAAAATTTCGTCATAATATAACACAGAAAATAGTTCATGCAAAATTTTACGAAATAATATTTGATAGGTAATTTTGAAGTTGAATATACCAAAAACTCCTACATATTAGGAATAAAAATTAAGCAAGAATTTTAGAATATTACATTGAAACTAGTTTTTACCCTTAAAAATATAAGGCTGCATGAAGTTAGTGAAAGCTTGTTAGTAATCCTAAAGTTTTTTAAATTCTACACCGGAATTTTGCACATTACGTGTATTCTACTACATAGTTTCCTTGTGTGATACAATCAAATATTTCTCACAGTGTGGTCAGAAAACTTTATTTAACAGCGGCGAATATATGTACATATTTATTGGACTTTTGTCAATGGTAATTTTTTTAGTGGTGCTCCTTCACCACTTAAGCGGATTTTTTCGAATTTTCTCAAGATTTCTGAAATTTTTGTTTTTTTTGCTTCTTGGCAACTTTTCCTTGAGATTGACAGAGCTTGAGGCCTTATTGCAATAACTTTATTTTGAAATTAAATAATTTGTGACTCTTTAAGAATAATTCCAATTGCCTTCATAGCAATTTTAATCATCTCTTTATTGTGGAATTATTCTACTTGAAACAAGAAATTATCCACGCATTTCATTGTTTACACATGCGTTTATTTCATTAAGGATCTCGATTTGAATAAATTACGTAAACAAATAATAAACTGAATAAATGAAAGACTTAAACAAAAATACCAAAATAAAGAAAATAATAATTTAAATAAATAAATAATAAACAGGAATCTTCACATTTAACTGTAACAACATAAAGAAGTAAACATCCTTTAACAAAAAGGACATTGCAAAAATAGCAACGAAGATAAATAAAACTAAAAACTAAAGGCCATTACGAATCGTTTATACCTTACAGGACTGAAGTTAGGAGTGAATTTCAATACATTGGAACTTTTGCGACCAGACAGGGAATTGTTGAAAATATACCAAATTTCTTCCAAAAATACTCTTCTATAATGCTTTTGACAAAAACAAGTAATAATAAAAATAAAATAAAAAAAATAATTGTTAACTTTTGGGCAGCATATTCGAGTCAGTTTTGGTGAAGATTACAAAAAATAACTTAATAAAAATGTTAAATTAAATTCATCACTCATCACGGCCGCAATCACACTTAAAAAAACTCAAAAAGTGCAAAAGGAAACGCTTAGCTAAACTAATTTAAGCAAAGTCAATACTGTGTCAGCTATCCAAAGAATGTTAGCTCTACAAGTCTTCATTCTAAGAAAAACAAAACAGAAAAAAGTTCAAAAAATCAACAAAAATAAATGACAACATTATTGAAGGCTACACGGTGAAATTAGCAACATCAATTTTAGTCCTTTCATTTTTAAAGATAACTTAAACAACTGCACAACTACAACGTGGAGTGGAATTAGCAAATAAGCAAACATACCGACAGCTAAACAAATACAAGCGTATATATATGCACGAGTATTTACGTACTATCTGGTATGTCGACATTTTTATTTACACATCTCTTGTTGAAATTAAAAAAGGCAACACGCATACACGAAAGAAAATCATTTCCTTTTTGTAGCCGGCAATTTTCGTCTATGAGGCGTTAGAAAGTGAAATTGTTTAAATTTGAAAAATTTCAAGAAGCAAAAAAAACAGAATCATCTTTGACAATATTTCAAATTTAGCGGTCTATTAGAAAATACATGTTTTGTTTTGTTATAAAATTAGAAAAGAATACTTTGCTTAAAATGCTGAGTAAGAAATTGTGTGTGCGTACGAGCGTATACTTGAGTATAGGGTATAAAAAATTTAAAATTTGTTGCTTAAGCAAATATTAACAGAACTAATTTCTTTTAATTAAAATACTAGAACCTTCACGATGGTGCAAAATTTTTATATTAGATAAATGAATAAATGAAAAGGATATCTAAATCTTTAAGAAAATATTGTGGTTGGCAAATGCTCAGAATGTCCTATCCACGCCTACGCTTGGCCCTCACATGACCCTTGATAAATTTTAAATTTAGTTATTTGCAATAGTATTGATCATTGTTTTGATTAAGTTTTCTTGAACGTTTATGTATCTTAGCTACAATTGAAAAATCTGCCAACAACCAACAAAGTGTTAGACCAACTTAAAAAAAATATTCATTTTTATGACGCGACGTGACAAAACGGACTATGTCTTGCCACAGTATAATTTTCAGTACTGGACAAAACGTGAGTTTAGACCAAAATATATATTTTTTAAGTTTTGACAGCAAACGCTATATACATAATTTAAGATAAATTAACAGCTGCTACAATTTGAATTTCTTTCTTTTGATTTGCAATAGTTTTATTTCGTCAGTTTAAAGGCAAGACATATTGCTAACTTTTACCTTAAATTATTTAAGGATGAATTTTTATGCGTTCTCTTTAGAATTTTGCCCTTAATTTAAACACAACTGTGTCTGTTCACAAGATAAGGTACCTTATGTCACGTCATATTACAAGCAGATAAATATTGATATAGTTAAAATAAACATTGTGAATTATTCATCTTCAATATCCGTTTCATTTAATATCTCTTTTGCAGTTTTGCAACGATTAAGCTAAAGATTGTCATTATGAAACCTTTACAGGAATATTTTTATCACAAGAATATTTTATGTCTTTCAATTTATTTGCCAAAATTATTAATACTTTAAGATAATCGAGAGGCAATTTAAAATTCAGACTTATAATATTACATGTGTCAAGCTGCAATTAAAACGTATAGCAGGCGTAGATGTTATAACAAGTAAATAACATCGAAGAAAATCAAAGTGGAGGTTCACATGAAATGCACGAATCAAGGATGATGCCGTTTGATCGTTAGAAATTTATTGCTCAGAGCACGCGGTCATACATGAACGTGAGTACAAAACCTCTGCTTGCTTGGGCGTACATTGTTAGACCATTCAAGTAATTTTTTCGTAATTGGAATGTTCTGATTTTTAATTTTCAATTTCTGGAAAATAATAAGGAAATTATGAAGTAGAGATAAAAGTGGTGAATTATGCGCAGTAAATTTATATAAAACATTTGGGTAAGTTTTGATAGTAAGAAAATTATGATGGCCAGATGAAATGATTTTGATAATTTAATTTGTCCCCGTAAGGTATCACGTGACTATAAGTTTTTGCTTCTGTTATACTTGACTCCCAATGGAGTATAAGACCCTATACGTTTTTGCAATCGTGGTTAATTTTTCATCAAACGAAAAATTAATGTAATTATATTTTCTTGAGCCTAAATGCATGTGTGTAAAAAAGCAAATCCGACAATATGTGAAATATGTACCGCGAGCGTGCATGTTCGTGAGTGAAAAATCGTTCACAGTTCGAATAACTGATAGACATACGCGAATACGTAAATATTTTAAAAAAATTCACTTGTATATTTCGTTAATTCTTTTGTGAATCTCGCACTTATATATGCCGGTTACGTTTTTTTGCGTTCGCACAAAAATAATGCAATATTTGCATTAAAATTTAAACGCTTGTATTTCTGTAATTATTGTTACTTTTGCTTCACCGAACTATGTGTTGCAGCCTCTATCTCAATTCTGGAAGAAGGAATCGATATCGAAAAACATGTCAGTTACGTTATTTTCGCAGTGGAACTTCTATATATTGTCTTCGACTTTTCACTATCTATCATTTTTTACTTTATTTCATTTAATTTTATCTTAATCGATTCTTTTTAATTTTGTTATATTTTTTTATATCTCTTTTATTTTATTTTATATTACTTGAAATTATTTTTTAAGTTGTTTTATTTACGAGTATATATAAAGAGTCAAAGATAAATTTTTAGATCTTTAGGGACCCGACTATATATATTTTTAAGTCGGTTCAGTCTTAAAGAAATTAAAGGCTCCTAAAGCTGACACCAATACAAATGCTAAAAATACACAAGTACATTCACTTATGTAAGTATTGGTTCAAACTAAAACATGTGTGTATGTATGCAATTTTATTTTTTTATTGTCTTCTCCATGGGAAAGGATATGAGAAATTATGAATTTTCTCTCTTTAAATTATTTTAACTAAAATAAGTATATATTTGAACTGGCGGTCGAATTTCGACCTCTATGCGAACTCTAGTTATATTTTATTTTAGTTATTTTTATCTTAATTTATTTTCTTTTATATTATTTTAATAAGTTTATTTCAATTGTTTTATTTAATTTTTTTATTTTATTTTATTTAATTTTCGTTAATTTTGTTTTATTTTAAATTAAATTATTTTATTTTATTTTATTTAATTTTATTTATTATTATCTAATTTTATTTTATATTATTATATATTATCTTAATTTATTTGTTTTTAATCGTTTTATTTGATTTAATTTTAGTTAATTTTATTTTAATTCATTTTATTTAGTTTTATGTTATTTTATATTATTTTAATTTATTTTCTTAGTTGTTTTATTTTATTTTATTTAGTTCTATTTTATTTTGTTTTACTTTATTTTGTTTCATTTTATATAATTTTGTGTTATTTTATTTTACTTTAATTTATTTTATTTGTTTTTTTTTTCTTTTGTTATATTTTACTTTATTTTATTTTGTTTTAAGTTATTTTATTTTATTTTAAGTTATTTCATATTTTTTCTTTTATTTTCTTTTTTTTTTCTTTTCTTTTCGTTTCTTTTCTTCTTTGTTTTGTTTTATTTTGTTTCATTTCATTTTATTTTATTTTATTTAATTTTATTTTGCTTTATTTCATTTTATTTAAACTTGAATCGTTTGAAGTATAGAGTTCATTTAAATATTTAAAGTTGTATTCAACTTCAGGCATTGATGTAGTTATTTATTTCCCTTAAAAATGTCTGACACTTATTTAAGTTTTGAGCATTTATATTGAAAAATTCATTATTTAATATGTATGAATATCCAAATAAAGCAAAGAAAGAAAGCAAGAATAATGACTTCAAATCTTCTGCCACTTAAAGTTAAAATACAAAGAAAACTTCAATCATAAAATTACAAAAATTTGGTTTTGTCAGCATTTTCAGCAACATCAAGTTGTTTCCTTCTTCGTCCTTTTTGCACTTATTATTTTATTATGTTCTTTAGATGCATACTCAACATTACTCCTACTGGAGTAAAAAAAAGAAGAATAATATTAAGAAAACTTACCCGTACAATGTCTTGGCTCATCACTGCCATCTTCACAGTCTGCTTTGCCATCACAATATTTATCCAATGGTATACAAATGCTTCCTTTGCACGGATATTCGGAAACTCTGCAGGCGATGACAATTGTAATTGTGAGTTGTGCAAAAATGAGCCAGCAACAGCATAAAATCCATTTGCTCGTTAGGTACATCTAAAAGAGGGATTGAAAGAAAACAAAATTAATAATCTTTTATTCTTCAACAGTAAAAGGTTTATATTGTACTTTATATGTGAAATTGGAAAAAAGGGGAGACATGAGAAAATGTGCAAGCAAAAGCCTTTGTTGAAACGTATTTTTTATTTTTATTTTGCCGCAAAGAAAATGATTAATGGGTGTTAATGTGGGCCATTTGTTTGTCAGACCACAAAATTTTTAAATTTTGTTATTTAGTTGCAAATATATACTGGTTTTGCTGTTGAGTATATTCCCAGAAAACAAGAATTAATTATAATAAACGTTTGTTTTGTATAATGTAAACAATTTTTAACACTTTTAAAGTGATATAAAATAATTTAAGGTAAACAAATAATATGCCCAATAAGAAAACCGATCCTTTCAGAACTAGCGAATAACCAACCTGAAACGAAAATATGCTTATGATTCAACTGATTTTAAAACGCACAGACGATAGAATCGTTCAAGACCATATTAAAGACTACTAGATTTTGCACTCGGCTATAGATCTGGAGCTCACAGGTTCGGTGAAGCCTGAATCATGCATATTTTTGCGAACAATACAAAAAAAGGTTACAATTTATAGAAGTTCAAAAAAATTACTCTGGCCTTTCAAGCGTCATGGCAGTTTCTTTTTTATTAAAAGTCATCTTATGAAATATAGAAATTTTCTTTATTTTTCCTTAAACCGTAAAATTGAATTCATATCTGTATTAAATATGCTTCACATTTTTAAAGACCATGAAGACTTCAAATCTAAAAGCATTTGTACTTAAAATAATGCTGCACACTTAAGATATGCTTTTGAATCATTTCAAATAAGTGCATAAAATATTTATTCGAGTTACGTTTTTAAACAAGAAAATAAAAAAATAAAAATTCAACTAAAATTCAACTGAACGTTATTGCTGTTAAAGCAAAGTAAAGTTAAATGGAAACAAAACGTCACTGCAATTAAGAAAACTATTGTGAAGGAAATGAATGGGCTTTTTTTAAGTGTTTTTGAAATTTCACTTCGTATTTTATAAAGTAAGATCTCTTTCAGGCAATTGAAGCCAAAAGGTAAGGAGAAGATCTTACTGGCATTAGTAAGTCCTCTCACAGCTTAGACTTACGTTCCCAAAGTGGGAAAGAGTGGGTAAATTATCTTGATTCAATACTTACTCTTATTATAGAGGAGCACTAAAAGATCAAAGATCTTTCTTGAACTAATTTTACGCATATTAAAAAACCAAATTAAGTACACAGAAAAAAACGCCATACAAAATTCAAGTATTTTCTACTTACTTTGAGTACGAGTCGCACTCAAAATTTTGAATACAAATAGCAATGAAATCAACCCGAAAACGGGATTACTTTAGATAACCAATTCTGGGATTTCTTAAAATGAGCACAAAATTCTTTAATCACGTGAAAAATCTTCAATCAACTAAAAAGTTCTTAAATTAATTTGAGCATTTGAATTCGTCCGTATATAAATCAATCTTTCTGCACTTGATTTTAGTAAATCTGAGATTACCGTGCTTTTAACAACGCTTGGGATTGATCGAAGTACGGATGGATTGATTTTGTATTCGAGTGCAAGAGGGATATAATTAATATATTTAATTCTCAAAAGATTTTCTCAACGTCTTACTTATAAACTCTAATTTGGCTCTGGCAACCAATACGTGTAATTAAGCACTTAATCCTTAGCAGGATGGTGACCAGCATTCCTGATCTTGCAGTAGCCAAACATTAGATAATAAATAATAATATTTTTATGGACTTATTAATTTTAGCTTTCATAAAAATTCAGATAAACCTTTATTTTTATTTATTTTGAGCGTTTCTCATACATATACAGGAACTGCCTCAATCGTTTCAGAACAATATCAATTTAATTATATTTTTTTTACATTTGTTTTGTTAAATATTATTTGTGTTTTATGTTGTGTAAAACTAAATGTGTGTTTTTTTTTCTATAAATGTGAATAATTGACGAAAAGATTATGAGACTTAAATTTATTTTATTAAACTATATTGTCATGTTTGTTATTAAGCTATTGTTTTTCTTTTGTATATTTATTTTATTGTTACCAGATCTAATAAAATATCCCTGATGATGTTGGGAATCTCCAACGAAACGTCGGAAAAAACTATGGAATAATCTTTTTATTTACATACATAAATACGTGACCTTGATAAGCCCGTTTTTGAAATTTCTAAAAATCATAACAATAAAATTAGGAAAAGGTCGATAATAACAAAAATTAATAATATCAATTTATTTTGCAAAAAATTTTTTAATATTTAATCATTTTCGTCCGTATTTTAGAATATTAATTTTGAAACAGCACTTATTTATTCAACAAAATTAGAAAGAAAATGGTAAATAACATAAAAACGACGTGTAGCAATGGGTTCATTTAACGTTAATTAGTGATGGTAAAATTTGAATATTGAATGTGCTGAAGTCGATATTTCTGTTTAATCAATTTTAGTCGATTTTTTGTTGACATCTTCAGGGGTTTTATTTGTAATTATTTAGTAATTTATCACATTAAATGATTGTACAGCTTACAGAAAACATTTAACATAAAAATTAATTTAAACACACAACTTAAAATAATATCACAGTGGTTTTTATTTAATCACAACTCTGTGAGTTGTTGAGTTTGCTTTAAAAAGAACGAATAATACCTTCCATAATATAAATAGCTCTTGTATCCTTTTTCGATTCATAATTCATATAAATACAAATTTGAAATCGAACGATCCAACTAAGCAATGGCGGATACATGGAAACATACAAAAACACTGATGATGGAGGTACAGCGGCTCCCGAAAAACAACGTTGTTTCTGTTCTGCCGTTTAAATTGAAATTAATTAGTGTTAAATTTTTCCTTGTTCCTTTGGAATATTGTCTCATGTTCAATTCTTTCTGACTAAAAATGTTGCGAACTTTAGCCAAAATAATAATCACTTTGGATTAAAAACCACTAGCATTTTTTATATTTATTTCTTGCCTACATATCATACAAAATTAAGTCCTTTGTACAAGTGTTTGACCCAAAAATTAAGCACAAGATACGCTATTTTGAAATTTTTCTTTCACTATGAACATTACTATGAAGCCAAGCTATTTTTCTAAATGAAAATGAAAAAATTTAGAAAAACAAAAATTTTATCGTTAATTTTCCATACTTATGAATCTTTGAACACAATTTATCACTTTGAACCGACCATTTTATTGTTCGTTCGAGTTACAAAAAAAAAAAACAAAAAAACGAAAACCCACATAAATAAATTCATAATTCGCACACTTCCACCCACATAAACGGCAAGTAAAACACATACACACTCTAAATGTTGATATTACAGATACGCTTAAGGATATAAAGATACAAAAATAGGTTTTCTGTACCTTTTACATTCGTTTTCTTTTTGTTAATATTTTCAAGGAAAATTTCTATTTAGAAAATTCTGAATATCCCTTTTCTTTATGCGCTACATGTGTGAGTATTTAGGAAGGACTAAACGACAAGATATTGTCAAATGTTATACAAGTATGATAACAACAGAAACAACAATACATCTTAAACATCGACCAAAATACAGGTGCTGTGTGTGCTCTTTGAAACAACTTCTCTACCTCTTTTTCTAAACATATTGTTGAAGTTTGTTATTTTTATTGTTGTTGAGAGACTGCCTTCAGGGATTGTTATAAACATTATTTTATTATTGTTGTTGCTGGTATAGTGAGCAAATATTTTAATATTTTCTTGTACACAAATATTAGCATATGCTTATGAGTGTACTAAATATGCATGTGTATGACTAAATAATTTTGTTTATGACTTAATAAAGCATTTGCCAAAAAAAAAATTATTCACAATTTATATCTTTGTATCCTGGGTTTTATTTAGTGTTTAAAGTATATTTAAATTTTCTCTTTAATACAGGCATCCTCAGTAAATGCTTGTGTTTTGAACTATTTGTAGGATTTTTAAATTTTACAGTGATTGTTTAGGGGCTGGCTTTTGCTTTTGAATAACTTTGACCACAAGTAAGCAAAATATTTCTGATTCCAAATCGTCTGTATGTTAATTTATCCAAAGGTCCGTTTCTTTTTTCGGCTTTGCATGTAAGTTGAAATATCATCTATTTAACCAAATTATTTAACAATAATATAATATGAAAAGTGTTTTTGACGAACGCTTTTAACTATCGAAAGAGATATTCTTTCTTGTCATAGAAGACCTGTGTAAAAACCATGGAATATAATTATATGGAACATGTCCTCCTAAATAATTACTTACTTACATTTTAAATTCATTCTAATTTCGGACAAACCTGCCTAATAAGCAGATTTCACACATCTCATATAATTTGTAACCTGAATACTTGAACAAATGTTTACGTCCAACGAGCAGATTCAACAAAATGTATGCAACTAAAAGTTGTAATTTGACTGATATTTTTGTTTAAGCGTGTGAATCTGCATCTTGCAAAAAATTCAATTTTTTTCTTGTTAGAAAAAACAACAAAAAAGAGAGATCAGATAATAAATAGAACGATGACAAACTACTGCACTTATTTTTTTCCTTTATTCATTCCTCTAGGAAACATGGGGTTTCTTTAAGATTATTCTATCTATTTCTTGTACTATAATATGTCTTAATTTCACTCCATGATTTTTTCTAATTATATATTTCATTTATGGATTATCCACCGTCATATGTTCCTTGGTCGTCCATTTCTTCTGCTGCCTTGGTGGTTCCATTCCAGTGCTGCTCAACATATGCCTTCGGGTGGTTTTCAAGGAGTATGTGCAATCCATTTGCACTTCCTTCTTTTTATTGTTATATTAACTGGCGTCTCATTTGTTTTTCTCCACAGTTCTGTATTGGAAATAATATTCGGGCAAATTACCGAAATCTGATGCACGGGAATTTTTATTGCTTTTGAACCTTCTGCAGGACTATTTTTGCTGTGAGCCATGTTTTACTTCCATATAGTAGCGGGACATTACGCATGCGCTTAGAATGGTTTGAGGGGATAACTGCGGTGAGCACTATATATGGTTTAGTCCCCCAAATTCAGATCCAGCTTTGTCTACTTTATAACGCGCATTTCTTTCTATATGGCCTTTCACTGACACCATACATCCAAGGCAACACAAAAAATGTGCACGTATTGAATATTATGGTTCATGGTCCTGTTGTTGTGGTCAATTCGCATCGCTTTGGTTTTCTTAATATTTGCTTCCAAGCCAATGGCTTTGGAGAGGGCTGGTTATTTAATTTGCTTTGCATATTGCATTGTTTGTGGGAGACGAAACAGATGTCACCCGCAAAATCGAGGACTTCTGCACTCAAAATATTCTGTACGTAAAATTAACTGAAAACGTAATTACAAATGAATTAAAGTTCACTTAAAAACCGGTCTACATATCTTTCATTTAAATTTAACCAAAAGTTTATTTATTTTTTAATGTTAAAAAATTAAATGACTTAAAACTAAAGGATTTTTCCTTTTTTCTGATATTTTTACTGCCAAGTTTTTACCCCAAGCTCCCTAAAAATAAAGACTTTTCCTTTCTCTCTCTCTTTCTCTTCGCTCTGTTTTTTTACTCAATAAAAATTTTTGTGTTACATATGTGCATATATAAATATAAATATAATAATAATATATAAGTCAGGTAAGGGAAAATAATAAATAATTAATTTTTTTTAATATACTATATAAATCAAATAAAGCAAGCAAAGTAATAAAAAACCGCACTTGAAAACAACGGACAATATTGAATGTAACCGAAAATCCGTATTAATATGTCCTTAGTGTTTTGAATGAATGTTAGAATCAGTTAAAAATACAATTGCTTACAGTTTTAAATGTTTATTCTTTTAAAAATGACTGAACGGATTGCTTCTTGAATAACGTGCAGTCCGTTAATGTAATAATATTGTGAGTGTGATTGTGTAGTCTCCAAGCTTCCTCTTGGAGAAGCAATGAATTTATGGGATGTGATCGTCAATATTATGGTTTATAAGGGGTAAGCCTGCTTTACCCTAAATGTTGGTAGTAAAGGGTTCTACTATTCATTCTACTGTAGCGGATTTATACACTCAAAAGTAAAATCAATCCATTCGTACTAAAATCAATCCCAAGCGGTGTTAAAAGAACGGTAATTCCATATTTACTAAAATCAAGTTCAGAAAGATCGATATAAGTACGGACGGCTTCAAATGCTCAACTTAATAAAGAATTTTTTGTTGATTCAAGATTTTTCATGTGATTAAGGAATTATTTACCTATTTTAAGAAATTCCAGGATTAGGTATCTAAAGTAGTCCCGTTTTCAGGTTGGTTTTATTGCTATTTGTACTAAAAATTTTGGGTACGACTCGTACTCAAAGTAAATAGAAAATACTTTAATTTAGTATGGCGTTTTTCTTTCCGTGTATCCAAATGTTATCTTACAAAATCTTAATCAGCCCAATTATGAATAAAAAATTCCCCGGGAGATTTCTCCCTTTTCCCAAAATGGGGCTGTTCACATATAATATGCAAACAATTCATATGAGAACATATATGTGAACAGCTCCTTTTTGGAAAAAGGGAGAAATCTCCCAGGGAATTTTTATTCATAATTGGGCTGAATAACTTTGATACCTTTTGAGGGGACTTTTTTTCCCTTATAGTTGCGCTTAATTAAATTTCAAAAAAATTATTACGTTTCGGAAGAAACTGAATCAGAAAACAATTTTAAAAATGCTTAAAAACTACAACTAAATATTTATAGGTTTTGTGTTTTTGTTCTAAAGAAGCCAATTTTTATATTAAACGAATTTTAAGCTTCAAAAATAACTAACTAATTGCAGTTAATCTATTGTGCACCCTTTAAACAAAACTGGGGGCTTTATACTTAATTACCACTTCAAAGTAGCAGCCCTTAAGCCTCCAAACACCATCGTTCCCATGCAGAATGAACCTAAAAGAGCAATAAAAATGTATCTAATAAATTCAGTCAGTTTACTGTCAAAAGAATTAAAATGCTTTGTAATATTATTAAGCCATTTTTTCATCAGCTATTAAAGAAATCAACTTCAAGGCCTGTCTCATCTGCTTAAAATTTGTGTTTTAGAAAAGTAAGAAGAAAAAAAGAAAAATATGTAAAATGTAAAAATTCTTTGTGCTATAATTTGTGTAAGTAATTAATACCCTTTTTGTTATTTTCTAATTATGCTTAAGAGGTTTGAAATTAACTGTAACAAATATGTTTAAGAGACAACACTTGTTTAAAAAGTATATAAATCGACAAAGAAATAATTATACAAGCATCAGCAAACGCGCTCATATTAAATTGTTTTTTCCTAAAAAAAAGCCAATAAAAAAAAGAATTTTTCTTTGTGTCTATTTGTCATAGTGTTTTAATCTTCTTTGTTATTAGCTGTGCCTTTTTTTAAGCATTAGAAATGATAAATGTTAATGTAATTGCTTTATTTGTTTTTCCGTTATTTTATTTTTCAAATGTCTGCCTTAATGATGCTCTTTCTACAGAGGTTTCCTTTTAATTTCCATTTGTGATTATACATATATAAGGTATTTAGCTTATCTTCGTTAAAAGCTTCATAAAGAAAGTTTAAAAGAAATGGGGGAAAAATTTAGCCGTAAGATAAAATTCTATTAATTTTGTTAGATTTTTAATTATTTAAAATATTTTTTTTTCTTCTTCAAAGAACTTAATAGTTGAGAATAAATGAAAGCAGTGGCTTAATGAAACTGCAAGACTAATATAAAGCTGCTAAGAGTTTTAGTGAGAATAATGAATTGTGTAGACAACTAAAACCGCATTCCTGCAAAGTGCGGCATGTACAGAAAAAAATCGCTAAATTAAGTTTTTTTCCTTCAGTGCCACCCTTTCCTTGCCTTCTTTCTAACTATGGGACTACTCAATCAAAAGTATACTATTTTTGAAGTCTGCTATATTGAATATCTGTCCAATGAATGCACCACAAACTAAGGGCCATCATGACCATATGGCTGCGACATCCGGAGATCCAAACTAACTCCACACGTTGCTCTTTGTTACAAGGTGCACCGTATAAGTAGTTACACACATCGATTTTTTAAATTTAATAGTTAAACTTTTTCAGTTGCTGGTAAATGTTTTCTATAGAAATTCAATTTGAACTTTGAATCAGTTGTAGAAATCTTTGGTAAGACGACTGGAAAAAATTTGCAACTTTATTTTAAATAAAAACAATACCCAGCAACAAACATAAAAGTAGGAGGATTCGAAAATTATACTACTAAGAACTAGTCACCTACTGCAAACGATTTTTAGAGTATCTTTCGAAAAACTGCTCAGTTAGTCTGATAGTTAGGACATCAGGCAATTAGTTTAGGTTCAGAAGGAATGCATATCCTGGCGAAGGCTGGAAATGTGACAGCTCGTCCTCTCAGATTACGTACTGTACTTTACATCATGGGCTCTTTTATGAACGAGGAACCCATCCACCCCACAATTCTAAACCACAGTTTTTCTAACTTTTACGATTGAACTCGTTTAAGGAATTGCAAAAATAAATGGCACAAACATGTACATATGTATCTCAAATCAATTAATTTATCAAACGAATCACGTCCACAAAAGTTTTTTGGTAAATATTTGCCTTTTTCGGGATAAAATCAGCGAGTCAAAAATACTAAAATCACAAAAAACAGCAGGAACACATGAAATACGCACCCACACAAACAAGCACAAACGTGTTTAAACAAAATGAAACATAAGCATAAAGGGGTGGAATGGCAGCAACTGCAAATATTTTACGTGCAATTTTTTTTCTTGCAAATTTTAACTGAAACAAGCATGAGTAAAACTCTTTTGTCCAACACTCCAATATTCAATCAGGCTACAATTCAGCTCACAATCAACACAAAAACAGCTGTTTTTATTTGATATTTGAGAGATCTTAACCTTTATGTGCTCGGAAGTGTTTACCTACGTAGCCGGTCGGATGACTACATTTGTAGCAAGCATAAAATTGTAAGTAATAAACACCTATATGCTTTAATACTTCATGGTTATTTTATTTATTATGATAAAAAAATCATTTTACTTACTACAAAAGTTAAAAAATATTAATTCTTGTTGACTGAGCAACATTTGCCAAGTGTGTATGTGAGGGAATGGGTATCGCACACCGCTTTTTTGCACCAACTGCAAATCTTACGTGTTGACTTACGTTTTCCAATATCACAGTATTGACAACGGACTGGGTGAAGTGGATTTTTGTCATTGGTAACATCAGGTAACGCGTCCAAAGTTGCGCCGTCAGCAGATTTGGGACTGTAGCCAAGTGCCATATGTATAGCCAAACGTGTTTGTTCGTTACCCAAAACTCTTGAATTACCAATGCGTTGTTCGATTGCAGGTATAAAAAGCTGTTTTGCTAAGCTTCGCAAGAACTTTCGCCTTTTATCTGTTTGCTGGACGTAGCTATGATTTTCAGAATATATAATATATGCGGCTAAGGCGCTTATATCTAGCATATTATAGAACATTGCCAAAGGCCAACGCAAAGTTTTACGTTTTGTCGTATATGCGGAAAGCATTTTATCCATTGCGTCTACGCCTCCTTTGGTTTTGTTGTAATCTAGTATGTATTGTGGCTTGTTTTTCTTTTCCGGGACTACAGCATTTGTCAGAGGAGTAGTAGAAAGTAGTATAACTGCCCTTCCTTTTTTTGGCACGTAGGACACCAACGCAAACTTTGTTTCTAAGAACCCGAATATTGTCGACTCTTCAGGTCGTCTGCGGTTAGGCTTCATCTCGTTAGGAACAAATCGCTTGTTTTGTGCCCAGAAGAGCGAGACCTTTGGACATCAGATATTTAGCCAAATTCAAAGATGTGAAAAAGTTATCACATATTATTGTTCGCCCTGTGTTCTCCCAATGCACGACAAGCTTTTGCACAACACTCTCTCCCACATTGACAGCACGACTTGCATTTGAGCTCTTTCCAGCGTAAATTTCACTATTTAGTGGATAGAATGAGTTGGCATCGCATGCGAACCAGACTTTAATTCCATACTTAGCTGGTTTAGATGGTATATATTGGGTAAATCTCGTTCTTCCCCGATATGGAAATAATTGTTCGTCGACTGTTATTTCTCCCGATGGCACATAGTATTTTCGAAGATTACTGTTCATTTGATCCCACAACACAGATATTGGAGCAGTTTTATCGCTTTCTAGTCGAACTGATCTTGTACGGCAATTGTCGAAGCGAATAAATCGTAAAGTTTCTTTGAAGCGAGATTTGGACATTGTTGCACGGTAATAACATACCGAATCTTTACTCCACAAAACGTCGATATCCTCGTCGCTTGATTTATTGACGCCGGCCAGCAAGAGAAGACCAACGAACGCCCTTAGTTCTATATATGTTAACTTACTCCATACCCTCTCATTCGCAGTAGGGTTATTTTCATTCCACATTTGGAATGTTCTTATAGCTTTTCCATTGGTATCCATTAACACTTGTTCTAGCATCGATGGAGTAAATATAAGGTCAAACACAGCGGATTCTGAAAGGCCCTTAGTAGCTCGAGAGGGACCGACTGCTGTATCGCGAAACACATTGTGAGCACGTACGCGAATTGTCTGAATGGGACATTCTGTAAGCCAGGCAATATTGTCCTTAGCAACCATTGCACCATCTTGTTGGCTTGTAACGGCCGCTTGTTCTACATCTAAGTCGTTCTGAAAATCATCTTCATAAACTACGCCTTCCTCCTCCACATCATCTCGAATATCGTCCTCCTCAAGTATAATTTCGCTTTCGGCGTCCGATTCTTCACGATGGAAAATAAAAGAACTATTTGCGGCAACACCCGAAATATTGCTTGAGCTCAAACTTGTGTGATCATCAGGTGGCACATAATCATCATTCGAATCGTCATCAAAATCACACCCCTCATTTTCTTCTTCAACCTCTTTCAATAGTTGTTCTACATGTTGTTGCAGTTCTTCATATCTCAGCCTGCATAAAAAATTTTTCTTTACAGAATGCATACAAAAAAATATAAAAAAACACTTACCGTTTTACGACTCGATGCGGCCTGTTTGAAGTAGTATGATTGGACATGTCTTTGCACACAACAACAATTTCAAAAAAGCACAGCGAAATGAAAGACACTTGTAATCAGCTTGGACACCAATGCTAAACTGACAAAAGTAGTGCGAAAAGCTAATCTCCTGTTGTTATAAAATAGTTTCGTACGAAATAAAACATCATTGATAAAAACGTGCACGTAAAACAAACATGCAATAGAATGTGAAGAAACAAAAACAACACTGGGAAAACAGGTTTCGACAAACGGTAACTAGAAAAAAATGAGTTGCATAGAAACTAAAGGGAATTTCTATACATTTTATATGGTGACTACATTTGTAGTCATCCGGCCAGGAGATGGTCATTTGAAAATCGTGATGTGGAGGCAACACTACTACTTTTTTAAGATGTTTTTAGAAGCTTAATCTACTTAAAACACTTTTTTAGGAAGCTACTGAAAATTTCGTACCATTTCGATACATAACAAAAAAGTTATACGAGTTTTTCGACAAAATTACTACAAATGTAGTCATCCGAGCACATAAAGGTTAATAAAAAAAAACAACACATGAATACACACGTTTACTTTGAGATATTTTTGTACAAAATGCTAATAACACACCGAAAATAGTGACTAAAGCAACTGGGGCTACTCTTATACTCGTATATCCTTCAATATTTAACATGAATTTAAAGACAGAGTCCTGGAAGTGCTTTGTCATTTTATTTTTATTGTATCTCGAAAATTCATTTGAGATCGTATATAATGTAGATTGAACACACAGACGATTCAAGTTGGAAATAAGAAATTACAGGAATTTCTAAAAATAAAGAAATAAGTTATTAAATGACGTAAACAATTTTCTTGAACCAAGAATATTAATTTGAAAATTTATGAAAAGTTGCACTTATATGAGATAATTTATAGTTGACTAAAGCTGTCAACCAGTTAGAGCAAACATTATTTTACAAATTAATTTAATTTAATTTTGATTCTGTATTTGAATTTTCTTGTTAAGGACCTTAAAGTTACTGACGAATAAATTTTAAAAAATATAAATTTTTAGATATTTGTAAATAATATTTTCTAGAATTATTTCTGTCTTACAAAAGCGAATAAGCAGTCATATTTTATGCAATTATTTTTATATTCGCTTAGAAAAAACAAGAATTCTTATAATCTCCTATCAAAAACTAATATTTCAATATCCTTTGATATGTTCGACGGAAATTGTTGGGTCAAAATATATATCCAGTACTTTAAAATTTAGTAGGAGATACAGAAGTTTTAGCTCTTATTCCTAAATAAATTTTACTAAACTCAAACTTCACCTTTCAGTTCAATAAAAAGGCTGCAACTATAAAATTTCAACATATGTTACTCACATTTAGACTAGTAGATAGCGAACTAGACTATTAGTTGGGGGGTCGCAGGTTCGATTCCTGCCGAAATGGCTTCGCGGTTTGTGTTTGTTCTTTAAAAAAAATAATAAAATAAAAAAATACTAGTTAAAATGTAGATATATTTTTCTATAAAATCTGGATCGAAAATTTTTAAGAATATTTTAAACAATTATTTAAAGACTGGTTCTCTAAAGTAGACGATCATGATAATTTGTGTCATTAGAAGGGCACACAAACAGCAAAAAAGAGACCTGAATGTTCTCTGTCATGAACACATTGAAAATTTTTATAAAAAATATGAGTTTTTTTCAAATAGTCTTTGAAATCGTTAGAAAAAGCAGCATCGAGAAATCGAAAACTTTTAACGCTGTTTTGTTCTATATTCTAGTTTCAGTTAATTTGCAGTGTTGGACAGTGTAATTCAAGTAAAACTCTTGAATTCTGAAATCAATCCCACTTTCGTCGAAATTTGGATCGGTAACGATGTTCACAAGTAAAACATTTAAAACACAACATAGAACTATGCTGAATGTATTATTTGTCTTCATTGTTATTAATGCTGATATCTGGATTTGTGATCAACGAAATTTCGTTCAATGTTTCTCAACGTACATCCCGTAACTTATTTCTCTATCACTAAAAGTTTTTATAGCTAATTATGCTGATGCTGATCCTCTTAGAAGAATGTGTAACACGTGGTTATTGCGCCGGATTTCTTTGTATATATCTTTAAAATTTATTTTGGGACGATATTGCAGTGATATTAATTATTTACCCAGATCATTGCAGTTTTACTCTGATACAACCAAGACTTTGCTCAAATTCAATCGGATCTGCACAATGAAGTCTACACTGAGAGATAAAATTAATCTTCGTATTGATGACTCCCTGCCATCAAAACTATAACAATGGTATTATAATAAATAACACTAAAAAGGCAAAAACAGACATCAACCGAATAGAATAGGATTGTCAGCATAGAATTTTATCATTTTATATAGCACGACTGCAGTGACATCAATTCGATGTCACATTTTTTATATTATTAACATTTAGGAGGATCTATGCTCCGATAGGAGTTAGGTGAAGATAAAGAAAAGTAGTCCAGAACGCTGTGATATTTGCAAGTTATATTTTAATAAAAATTTGAATGTTTTTTTGTTGTTTTTGAACATATTTCCAAAAATTGAAAAAATTTATATTTTATCATTATAATGATAAAACTAATAATAAAGGTGGAAAACTTTTTAAAAACTAAGACAGTATAGTATACTTGCACCGACACGATATTGAAGTGAACGAAAATGTGACACCTCGTCTACATATTGATGACAGTTAGTCGTGATATCATCATCTCCCCTATTATTATTTTAAAAGTTTTATTTGTTGTGTGTTTTATTTTTGGTGCCTGTGGTAAATCATCAGTAGACTTTAAATTATATGCTTATTGTTTTATTGCCACTAAGAACATATTATATTGTAATTTTTTATAAATTGTCATTATAGGAATGACTGTCAAATGTTGATGACAAATTGGCATGAAGTACTAAGCGCTTCAAAACAAATAATGACAAAGGACGTGTGTTCGAGCCCACTTGCAGGCAATTCATAACGTCAAGCATTTTTCAGATGTGTATTCGTTTGCCCCTGTAGTTGTTATTGGTAATCTGTGTAAGTGACGAAGGCTGGTCGCTGAACAGTACCGGCAGTAATTGGTGTATATTAGTGTATAACACCGCATATTCATTCATCGGTATCGTAACAAAACTATCCGGCGAAACAAAATAATAAATAAAATTGCTACACAGCTTAAATGAAATTTAATGTGTATACTTGACAGCAGAGACAATACTGATCTAAAAACTTACAGAACACGCCATATCAGACTTTTAAAACAATTAAGCTTTCGATTTTCACCATCTCCCTCGCTATCCCTTTCCCAAAGAAGGTAACACACCTACTGTTTGGTACGCATATTAATTAATTGTCTGATTGTTACTTCTCTTTACAAAACAAAACTAAAGATGGTCCTTGCACACATGACTTTAGATATCAATGCAATACGGAAACAAATGTCATGGAATTAAAAACAAACAATTGGAGTGATGTCAAATAACATCAGCGTTATGGCTTTTTAATATTGCTATAACGCAATATACATGCTTATTTTAAATTAATAAAAAGGAAAAAATTTCTTATCACCTTAGCAGAGCTTATTTTATTGCATTTGATCATTAAACCAAAATTTATTGGGAACTCTTTTACATTTTCCTATTGCAAAAATTGAGTGGTTGAAAAAAATTTAACCATTTCCATATGATTGTATGATAGGACGTACACAATGACACACTGTCATCACACACCTACATAAGCGCAATGTAACTTAAGCAGATTGTGCCATCACTGGCAAGTGATTGAAACAGTAAAATCATTTGTACATATTTTGCAAGGATTTCTGTCCAGCTTATGTTATCACTCCCTTGGAATTTATTTGCAAATTTGTATTGTTGCAATTTATAAATCTTTTCAATTCGTTTGTTCTTTCTTTCTTACTGCCCTCTTTCTTGTCTATAACTTGCATGCAAGTGCTACTCGTATTTGCGAAAACAATTACAAAAATTGTTTAACTAAAAAAAAAATTGAATCGCAAGTTGTAAGAGATTAATTTACATTTTTGATTACTAAACGTTTTAGCAGCGCTACGTGAGTGCGGGTAAATGACGGTCGTTTAAATGAAAAATCTAAAATCATGAAAGCATAAAACAAACTAACGATCAATTGATAAAAAGTGTTTTTTCTCTTAGGTTTTATTTTCCTTTTTGTTAGTTTCTCTCTTTTCTTTTACAAAGAAATTTTCTCTAATGATGCTTAAAAGGCAGGGAATAGCAATCAGTGGTCTAAAGGACTTTTTTATTACTTTTAATGATTGTAATTTATGTATTTAAAGTATTTTTTCAATGGTTACTGGAAATTTTTAATAATATCTGGCAAAATTAGTTTGACATTTATAGCTTTCTAAGTCAACAACTACGAGATGTATGAAATGATTTCCGGCAAATGGACAAAAAAATATATTTGTATTATTTTTTTCACACAGTATCCTGTTACTTCGATCCACTTCATTCAAATATTCGCCAAATTAGTTAAACCTAACGCACCCATGTATCCGATTGCTTTCTTAAACTTAATTTTTCGTTCAAAATTCAAATAACTCAACATCGTGATATGCCAGTGGCCTTAACTAGTTCACACACTTAAATTGTTAGTCATAGAAAACCAAGTCAGTAATTTTGTCAATGATTTCCAAAACAACTGCTTCCTTCTGATGGTCATCTTTAACGAGAACTATCATTTGTCATAGAATACTGAAGTGTAAATTCATTTTTCTAAACGCTGATTCGGAAATTCCATAGACTTCCTGTAGTACATCTAAGACTTCCAAAAGGTTTTAGTCTCTTATGTCCAAGTATTTCAATTGTATATTTTGCCATTTAAAAAAAGCATCAAACTGTATCTCGAAGTTTGCACTTTTCAACAAGAATTTGTAGAAAGAAATCTTATTACTACTTTTGAAACATTATCTTTAATTTGATCTGATCACCTCTCGATTTTATATATCGCGTTTTATATTTTTTAGTTATTTGCTAGAATTTTTTATATTATTTTTTTTAATGTAGTTAAAAATTATAAAACGTTTTATTTTCTATTAATGAATAAATAATTATTTTTCTTTAAAGTATAGTTTTGTTGATGTACTAATAATTTTTAGAATAATTTCGTAACACTGAAAGGTAGTTGGCATTAAACTCTTTAGCGTTTTTACTTAAATTTGCGAAAAATGTTGAACGACATTGATTCGTTTGAAAATTTTAAAAATCAACCAGTGGTGCGGACTCAACGATTTAAAAGAAATTAACCACTTTTATTAATAATATGTAAACAAAAACCACGTGTAAAATCAAATGGACAACAAAGTAATTTTAGGAGCGAATTGCAGCTGTTGCGGAGGAGCTCTTTGAAGACACACATTCTGCGAAAGGCCTTTACCTACATTTTTTATTATATTTACAACATTTTCCATTATTTTAATTATTTGTTCACAATAAACTTAATGCCAAGAAGAACGTGATCAGCTATTGTTTACAATTCTGTACAAAAAAGTGATGCTGATGTTATTTTGCAGTTCTATAAAATTTTGCCAGTAACATTTTGTCTGTTTTCTCAGAACAGAGTAAAACTTCACCAATATTATTTTGCAATTATTTCGCATGCATTTTTTATATGGACTTCAGACAGCAGTTCGCACGAAATGATGAACAAAGTGTCATGCTTAACAAAGAACTCAAACATTTTTCACAATATACTGCCATCGTGCAGTGACTTAATAAATAAATAAATAAATCAAAAAATTTGTGTGGTTAAAAATAAATTTTAAAAATTTACTTCCCTAAAAACTTGTTAGACGTGCTTTGCACCTTGATACTCTTGAAGAACATGCTTTGTTTTGAGTTGTTCATATTGCGTACATGATTTGAAAAATATTTACCGGCTTTTTTTTTAAGAAAAAGTAAAAAGTCAATCTTGGTGTGTGACATTCCTTGGGAAAGGGATGGTGTAGAGAGGACAGATAATGAAAGTGAATTAATTCTTTTGCAACTCTGATATAGTGTGCTTTCGTTATTTAGTTATTGCGTTACAGTAGTGCCTCCGCTGTCAAGTTTTATTTTTCTAAATTCTATAGCTATTTTATTAATTATCTTACAGCGCCAACGATTTCGCTACAATGCTTACGAAGGAGGGCGCTGCGATGTACTTTAGCATAGATCCAGAATTAATTGCTGCCGTTACTGTTCAGTGACCAGTCCAACTAAAACAAGTAAAATGCGCACTTGCATAAAATTAAGCTTAAACTCACGTTCTCAGCCATCATTTGGTTTGTAGTCAACGTGCTAACTTCTTCAGCCAACAATCTTAAACTATTTAAAGGGTCCGGCAGATAACTTTTTATTTTTGAAAATGCTATAAAAAAAACTACTGCATATTTTCTCAAAAAATTCGTTCAACATGGCCCGATAATGATCGCCATTGACTATAATGGCCACTCCTTGCTCATTTTCGAAGAAAAATGGCCCAATTATGCCTCTGGACCAAAATCCGCACCAAACAGTGAATCGTTTTGGGTGCGTCGGCTTTTCAATGTATGCGTGCGGGTTTTCTGTGCCCCAAATGCGACAATTTTGCCCGCCCAGATCAAAATGAGCTTCACCTGAAAATATGATTTTTTTTGGCAAAATCGGCACCTTCTGTAAGTCGATTGCAGGCAATATTTCCCAGCGTTGTTCAAACGTATACACAACCATATTCGTCTAGCGGAAGGATAAAACTAATTATCTGTCAAATCAGACATGAGCTAAGTGTTACTATTCACGAAATAAGCACTAGTTGAAAAAAAACACGGTAGATGGTGGACCCTTTAGTTCATTAATTAATAATTTTCTTCTTTAAAACTTAAATTTTTTGTACTACAAAAAAGTTTGGGAACCTCAATTGTCTTGTTAAGGTGAAAAATAGTTAATAGTTTTAAGCATGGATGCTTTAGCGAAATGAAATACTAACAATTTGTTGTAATAGAAACAAAAGTTGGAATAAAATAACATCAAGAATAATGAAAGATAAATAATATATAAAAGAAATTTTAATATTTCAGAGTTTTTTTTAAGAAATTACAAGCATTATTTAAGCTAAATGGTTAAAATATTTGAAATAATAATAAACTAATTCATTTGATCACTTTATGGTCAAAATTATTTGCAAACGTTGCCTTGGGCTTATGTTATCGAAATCTACGGTATTTCATTTGTGTATGTATGAACTTATTTCTCGGTCACCGTGTGTGTTTAATTAATTAAATAATAAATAGTTGCCATACAACTAAAAGCATGTTAATTAAAACACATATTTGATTAAGTCAAATTTCACTTAACAAACCATTACAAAATTTTGTTGTCAATTAAAGGAGCTGTCAACAAATCATCAGCACTTATAGAAATTATGGTCATTAATTATATTTGCTATCAAATTTAAGATTTCAAATATTTTTAAATGTTTAAAATTGTATTAAAGAAAAATGAAAATAAATTTTCATAATTGTTTTTCTGTTAAGTTATCGTTGTTTGTTAAAAATAAAAATACCTACAAAATACTTCTAAAGTGTCTAGACAAAATCACAAATGAGCAGCAAAGTTTTCTGTAATTTTTTTGTTCTTTCTTTTTTTATTGTTTAGCTGAATCACATGTGGGATTTTCTAAAACAAAATAAAGTAACAGCAAGTAATTGCAAGTAAAAAGAAAAAAATACACTTTAAACATGTTTTGAAAAATTTTTTTGTTTATTTTTTAACAATAAGAAAAATATAAAATATATATATTAACTTTTATAACCTCATTAAAAGTTCACAAAACTCTTTATGTTGTAAAGGTTTATTTTGTTTTTCTTTCTTTCTTTAGTTATGTTAGAAAAGTAACATTCCTATTACAGAGGAAAACTGTTGCCATTAACTAAAAAAAAGTATTAAATGATTGCTTAAGTAATACTTGTATACAAGCGTTTATCAAGGACCCCAAAAAATATGTTGATACAAACATCTTCAAAGCGTTTTGACTAGATTGTATAATTTGATAAAAAATAAATATACCACTCGATAGTGTTCAGTGAGGAAAAAGTGGAAGAGACAAAAATCTGAAAATTTAGTATGACAAAAGTTGTTTTGTTATCTTAACTTAAGCTTGTTCGCTTCTTATCGAGAATTCAATATTTTATGTAAAACTTTTACATTCCGAATGAGCTTAAACACATCTTGATATGCTCTATTGGTTTGCACTTATTATACGTATTCGACTAGAAAAACATGTCCTTTTTTCCAAATCTTGGCGTAAAATAGCTTAACCCCAATATAAACGTTCTATTTTTTAATGCAAGCTGTACAAAAAAAAAAAAGAAAAAGAAAAACAAAATAATACATAAGCAGTTATTCACTTACCTCAATGTTAAAATAAAAAAAAGCAAAATATAGAAATACATATGAATTCTTGAAATTGCGTTGATACATACAGACGCGTGTATAGCAATACTTATATCCCCATAAAGTAACCCTTTTATAAGTCAGTATATTTATTAGGATGGCCCCATATAACTTAAGAAAATATAAATGCATTTCAAGAGAAGTATATATATTTTTTAGGGGCTCCCTGCTACTACAACTAAACATATTGTTTTCATTATATTTCAAAGCCTTTTCTTATTATTGCTGTTGCTATTATTTTAAATGTTTTTCTTTTTGTTTTGTGCCCAAGAGGCACTTTTACATTGTGCGTACGTATGTGAGAGCATAATTTTCCTCTGGAAGTCTTAAAAGGGAAGTGAAACGTAAATTTTCTTACATTCTCAAGAGTAAGTGAGACGACCTAAAAAGAGAAGATTAACCGGAAGGGGAGTAAGAAGGAAATAAAGTGAATGCGGGTGTATTCAACAAATCCAGCCAAGTAGTGGTTACATAGAAAAGGGGATTTGATACTCAAGTACTTGTATCCACTTATGGCAAACAAATGCAAAGGAGTTTTACTCATTTTGTTGTCATACGAAACGGAGTATTTGTTATAGAGCTTTAATTTAAAGTCAGAAATTTTGTAAAGACTCAAAGAATCTCATTAACAGTAATAATCTCAACAATTATATATTATAGTGTATACTGTAACAAGTGAAGATTAAACTTTTGCTGTTAAAATTGTTGTTTAATCTAGATAATAAAGGGTAATAAAATAAGAAGTGTTTTTGATAAGTAAAAATCATCGGACTATTGTTTAATTATAAAGAGAAGCGTATCTGGTTAATAATAGAAAACAATATCATGACTACTTTAATCCTATTTTAGCTTTAAACAACCAGTCCATTGAGTTTTCTTTATGGAATTAATTTTGAAGATTACTTTCGAGTGCGTATGTTATTTATTGCTTATGTACAAAATTATATATACGAATTAGCCTGACTATTAAATTTTTGAACACTTGATAGAGGTAAAATAATTCTAGCATTTGGTCATAGAACACTGATTTCTAAACATCATTTCTTTTTTCATGCTATCGGTCTCTGGAACGGAAGTCTCTTTTCTTCATAAACCATTAGTCACGCATGTCAGTTCAGGAAATATATTTTTTGTAATTTTTTGCTTTGTATGTTCTCACCTTTTCGAGTTTTACTTTTTATATATTTTTTTTGTAATCTTATTTTTATTAAATTTTGTTAACTTTATGTAATTAAATATTATTAAATTTTAACATTCCTTAATTAAATCTAACACATTTTGTCATCGTTTCTAATTCATTGTATTCGCATATGCTCAGTTCTATACAGCAATATAAGACTTAAGTGTTGTGTTTGAAACATGGAAAAGAAATAAAATAAAATACTTTTGCAGGACATTCAATAAAACTTTGTTCATAACAAAATGTGTACACAAAAATTGCTGAAAAAAATATATATTTTCAAGGTTTTTTACTTTAATTTACTATGTTCCAATGGAAGGAAGGATAACATAAGAAAAAGAAGAGGATTATGATAATGATAATGTTTTTGTTTGTATATTTTTTTTCGCCGGCTAACGATTTCTTTAATACTACAATTTCCTACACTGACTCAGAAATTGTATTCATCGAGAAACACACATATGAAACTTTTGTAGAACCATCTACGTAAAATGCTGGAGCAGAGGACAATATTGCGATTTAAGTAATTATTTTACTATGAAGTTGGAAGGCCAATTGGGCAAGCGTATTCAAGGGCACCAGGCGATTATAGGCACCAGACTGACGTGTTTTAGCAGAATTTCTACTGAGTGTTTTTTTTTTGGTTACACCGCTAATTTGCAGTCGATAAAGTCTCATTATAGGCTTTTTACACTGAACAACATCTTTGTGAAACGCAAGAAAGATGTTAAAAGCGTGAAACATGAATTAACATGGGCAACATTTTTCATTTGTCATTTATTCAGCCATTAAAAAAATAAAAGAAACAGACGCATAATTTTTGTTAAAAATGTATTTAGAAAAAGCATTAATCAATGGTTAATTAATCAATCCCAATTTTAATGATGTACATTGAAATATTGAAGGCCTTTCTGGAATAAGATGATGATGAAGAAGAGTTTTTGGTAGACAAAAGTTTGTTTATTTTCTGCAATGTCAGTTTGCTGGTGATGGCGCAAAGAAATTAGTTTTTTTTGCCATTTTTTTAGTGGTGACAATTAAAATAACGAAAGATGTAGGATTGAAGAACATGAGAAAAGGTCATCTTCTGTAGATGTAGAAAAATGTAGTTTTTGATTTGTAAAATTCTTATGGAAAGATGTTAACATCTTTGCAAATTGATGAAAGATGTAGGTGAGTGGAAAGAGCCTATTAATGTAGCTACGAGAACCAGGTATAATATTATAGCTATATGGAAAACATAAGGCCGCGTGTCTACTAACAAGTTCTCTTGGGGAAGTTGCTTCCAGAAATTATTTCCAGAAATTTATGTCCTGCAAAAACGTATTCGAAGTCGATTTTCCGTATTCACAGCTTGTAAAATTACTTGTAGAAATTATGTGGAAATATGTCTTTGTTGCTTGCTGGCTGCAATTTGAACGATTTGCTGTGAACTGCAAGTGTTTAGAAGACTTGCAAAAGAAGTCGAGTATACGTCGGCCACGTGGTTGGTGGTATTCTCTACATTTTTCAGTTTTTTTTTTGTTTTTTTAGTTCGTTTCCTAATTTATAAAAATATTAAAAAAAATTCGTTTGAAGAAGTAAAAAAACATATTTGAAAACCGAAAAATAAGAAAGTTCTCCTTATGAGATAAGTTCTCAAAACACTATAAGAATAAAATAAAAAAACAAAACGATTTAATGGAAAAAGCCAATGATATAGATGCGTCTGAAGAAGAATTCAAAAGGAAATTGCAAAGCCTCCAAACGCAGTTTGGTTAAGAAGTAAAAAAAGAAAATATCCTACTTTTGAATACTTGTTTGAATTAAAGTTAAAATGTTTTCAAATTCATCATTAAACATTTATAGAAAATTTTTCAGTTGTATGGAATCTTCGGTCCGCCATTCTTCAAGTAGTGCGCCTCAGCTGACAATTTCTCCTCCAAACACTTCTTTTTGTTCCCTTTTTTTAATTTATTGTTTCTTTTTAAATAAATATGCAGCGGTGGCAGCTGCTAATATTATTTTGTCACAACACATCTTTAAACTCTACTGCATGCTGTGCTCACATTGTATGGAAACACGTCTACAAATTCTTTCAGCAGGATCATCGTAATAACTTCTACAAACTATTTCTGGAAGCAGACTTCCTCAAGTTTCGGTTTGCTTGGAAACACTTCAGCAAATACTTGCAAAAGTACTTCTTCAAGTGACTTGCTAATGAACACAGGGCGTAATAATTCATGCAGCGGCCAATACTAATAAGCCTTTACTACAATTATGTAATTTAATCATAATATGTTGGCCTGTATGGACACTAGACCGAAAATTCGTCTTTATGGGTAGGACTATTAATAGAGAAAAAAATAGTTATTTACAAAAACTTTAAAAATGTTTTTATAAATTAACAAGTACAGTAAAACATCTATAATCTGGCCACTCGTTACTCCAGACTTTACAGTAGTCCGGACATTGCAATGTTTCGATTAGCTTAGAAATTTCACATCTATAGTCCGGGCAACAGTTGGTTTCTTACTTAGTAATATTTATACGCTATTTTTCGCTGGACACAATACACATTTGTGCATGAGCAATAATAAATTAAATATCATTGAAGGATTTTGCGTTCCAAAAGCCACAACAAACTTTTGATATAAAAGCAAAAAAATAAAATATGCAAGAAACCACACAAGTATCTCAAATTTTGAAAGGATCAGGGATTTGATAACTTATTTTTTAAACAGTCAACTCAAAAAAAATTTTTAGAGAAAAGAAAAACTCCGATACAATATTATGAAGCATGGCATGTATCATGCATCGACTTAATTTTAAAGTGCCTGTTATAATATCACAAACAATTTTTGGAACCAATAATTTTTCAGCGAAAAAAGGCTGGGTTTTTAAACATTTTGAAGTAGAATGTGATGCTTCAAAATTTGTGGCGAGGAACAGTCAATCGATTGTTCTGCTATAAAACCGTTTAAACAAAGTTTTTGAAGACTGCGGCAACAATGATAAATGGCAAAAAATATATATATATACATATAATGGTAGTGAATCTGTGTTATTTTAGAAGACACTTCCAAAAACAACATGGGTTCATAGTAGAAAAAATTTGCCTCCTAGTATTTTCATGGTCTGTGCAAACGCATTTGAATTTCATAAATTTGCCACTTCTCGTTGTTCAAAAACGTTGAACTTTCTGATGATTATAAATAATTTAAAAATTATTAGATATCGCAGAAAGTTTTTATCAGAAATATAAAGCAACTTCTGACTTGAGCCTATAAGCAATTGAAAAATACCTTTTTAGTGTTGAAAAATGCTCCATCATACTTAAGAGACAATGAAATCAACCGGGAATTCCCGGGAATTTCAATCTAAAGATTTCCTGCTTTCCCGGGATTTTTCATGCGGGATCCCGGGAAATAATTAAAAAAAATAATTGACAACTTAACGTTTAGAAACTAGCTGCTTCTATTTTGGTATGTGTGCCAATTTGTAAGAAAAATAGTTGACAACTTTACGTTTAGAAAACAGCTGCCTTTACCGGCGTTTAAAAAACTGCAAAAACTTACATGTCATTCCACCATAATCACGAGAATTGTTTGTTTTTCTATGCTTCTAAGCACTCAGTAACTGAATAATCTGAAAATATTTCAAATCGTCTTTTTGGCAAACCTAATGATATTGGATAAAGTAATTTTGATGTTAAAGATCTTGGTGCCGACAAAGAGAAAACATTTTAAAAAGTTTTAAATGCAGCTATTAACAACGCTAATGTTTGTACTTCATCTTACTCCAAAAGTACTTTAAATTGTTCACTAAAGAAAGAATAGAAATTTTTGGAATTATTCAAAAGACCCAAGATGTTGAATTTTTGTTTAATGCACTTCTAATTATTCGTCCAATTTCGGTAGAAAGTGAGCGAGCGTTTTCGTTAGCAGGGGAATTTGTTAACAAAATTAAAAATATGCTTTCTGAAGAATCCTTAAATGCTTTAAGAATTTTAAAGAATTATTTCCTAAACAAAAAAGTATTAATTATATTATTAAAGCATTTTCTTATTTTAAGAATTTAATAGTTTTTTTTTGGAATTCAAACCTCGAGTACCTTTGTATTATTTTTTCTATATTATTTTATGTTTGTTTTTATTAACTGAATTGTTATGTTTTTGTTTATATTTACTTATATTTGTAAGTTTACTTTGATCTCATATAACAAAAATACACGTTTTCCGTGTTCGAAATAACCTTTAAGGAATTTAAAAACTAAAAGTTAAAAATATCAAGTTCCTGTGGTAATACCCAATTAAAATTAACTTATTAATGTATTATTAAAACATAAGATATGTTTTAGTAAAGGCCGTGATACACTATCCTACTTGGTCGTTCGATCTGGCAAAAAAGTATAATAGTGTGGCCATAAAATGCACTTGTGAGGCAGATTTTCAGACAAGTCTGTCCAACTTGCATATAATTATGAAAATTTCCATAAAATGATAGATTTTATGCGATCAGAGATGCATTTTTTAAGAAACTAAATTGCAAGGAAAGCAAAATTAAATTAAAACTATTTATTTTATAAATCGGAAACTATTTAGACGCAAAAAATCAATAAAATCTAAAATTGAGTGAAAAATGCACCTTTATGTGTGATAGTGTGGGAAATTCAATGCGATTTCTAAAAGTGGGATAGAATTCTGTCAGATTTTCCAGTGAATGAATCGTACGACTGTGTATGATAGTGTATCACGGGCTTAAGTGTTTCAAACTTTCTAATACAATTTTTGTTAATGCCTAGAAAATTTAATTTTTAGCATTTCACTTAGTATTATTCCGCGATCTCGGGAAATTAAAAAAATTTTCGCTTGCTTAGGAAATGAAAACTTGCGGGATAGAAGCTCTAATACTGATACTAAGTTTCCTGTTCTGTTTTGTGTATTCAAACAAAAATAAGTTTTTATATCCATAAATTAATTTTTGTTTTGGTTTTTACATGCTTTTTTATTTTTTATATGCACGCTTGAAGTTTTAAACTGTTGTAACTGTAGTCCGGACAACTCATTAATCTGGACTGAAGTTGAAACAATATCTGTCCGGATTAAAGAGGCTAAACTGTATTATAAAAACAAATGCCTTTTTTTGTAATAGTTTTTTCCCTCATTGAAATTACATAAATTTATGAAACTCTAAAAAATATCTTTAACGTGCTCTTTACAAATTACACTCAGCTTAAAAAATTTGCAGTTGTCTTGAACCCGAAATTTTTATAGAAATAAATTTTTAGCAAATGTACGCCCGTATTTATTGAAAAAATTATATTTCTCTTGTAACATGTTTACAATATTTTCAAAGCAAAAAAGAAAAATGGTTTTATTTAAGCCAGCATATGTTTGCACGTATTCATTTTTCATTTACTAAGTATCTATGTAAGGATGTATGTATTTGTAGATGTAGATTGAGGTCCATTAGGCACGTTTTAAGTTTTAGTGTATGCAATGTATGTGGGTGCAATACTACTTTCTCATGACTACCACAACTTTTTCTCCTAAATAATCAATGTTAAATATGACAGACGTAGCACTAAATAAGAAAGGGGAAAAATGGCGAAAACAAAAATAAAAAGCCAAGTAAAGTAGTAGTTGTAGTAGACTTTTACTCAACAACAAATAAGGGTAACAAAGTAAATGTAAAAAAAATGGGGAAAAAAAAGGTTATGAGGTTGTGTAAAGTTTGAAGTGCTGCATGTCTGTGCATCCGCATTTAAGGATAAGTGTGAATAAATAAAATATATAAAGTTTTTTTTACACACTTATATTAAATACCAGCAACCTCAATTTCTATGAGTCTGAATTGGAATAAACTCATTGTATACTGGCGGCTAATTGCAAATTTTTTTTAAAGAGATTTCCCTTTCTTTTTTGAAAGACTAAATGTTAAACAGAATGAGCAAAAGACAACAATGATGTATTGTAAAAGCAAAAGTTATTGTTTATTTTATATAATTTAAAAAATGTAAAAAGAGGAAGTTTAAGAGATTTTTTACAAAATTTGAGTAACTGTGAGGGTGCTTGCTTTTATGAAGGGAAACGTATCGTTGTCGGTCCTTAAGAAAAAATCTAATTATACATTCATTAGCAAGAGTTGCTTTACTGAAGAGTTAAATATTTTTGTGGTTAAATTTTATTTTCTTTATTAAAGGGCACATTTTCATTGTTAAAATATTCAACAATCGTTTCATATAGATTTCCACAGCGAGCAAATTTCGACAGATTTGTGTTTACTTTTGTAGGATAATTACCAGTGATACCTTTTTCCACCCTACAACCACATATTTATTCCTCTATATCCAAGCAAACACCGCTTTATAAGAGGTCCACGTTGGCGAGCAAATTTCGAGAGATTTGTATAAACTCTTGAATGGTTTCTGCCAGTGAGAGTTGTTGGTAGTTCGTGCTACCAAACACGCTTGCAGAAGGTGTGATTTATTATAATGGTTTCATCGTTAAACTTCGACCTTGTTATATGAAATCATTAATCAACAAAAAAACAATTCGTTTGCTTTAATTTGAGTCTCTTTCTTTGATTCAATAATTGGAAATTTAAACTATTTTTTGTTTCAAAATAGAGTGATATCTACTTTCGTTTTGCTTATCTTCTGAAGCTCTTCAGAACTGCGCATTTGGAAAGCGTGCTAATATTTTACTGCTTCCAGAAACCTAATATCTTTTTGCTGTGCTATTGCTCTATGCTACAAATTATTTCTTTTAAGCCAAAAACTTCGGAAAATATTTGTCCGACAATCTAATTCTTTTGGAAAAATTTTGAAATTTAAGAATTCAAAACATTGTCTCGAGTAATTAATTTAATAACTTGTAATGAAAGTTAATCATTAAAATTTGCTCACTGTTTTGCTATGAGTTAGACATTTGACTGAATTTAAACTACAAAAATATTTGTGCTCCTCCTGCGAATAATTCCTGCTTCTGAACTCAAATGAGTTCATTCTTTCGAATTCAGATTCAAGTGGTTAAATGCATGAAATGGATCCGATTATTAGTGTTGCAGCCTTCGAGTTAATATCTGCCGTGTAGATTGAAATTAATCAAATTTGCTATGATGACAATTATCTCATTCCCAGTTCAGTCTGATTAAAATGTTAGGAAATTCAGCGCAATAAAATAACTTTGCATTAGAAACACATCTTCTTAGTTTACTCAAGAGCAGGTAAAAGGGGTTAAAAAAATATGCAGCAGCTCACATACGATTGACTTCTTTAACTTTTAAAGAAATCAAAAATTATCTTATCTTATCTAACTACTTTATGAAATGAGCACACTTAAGCCAACAAGTTTAGCAAACAAATTAACATTTCATTTACTTTTTATAAAAAAATTGCTATTCACAAATTTCGTAAGACAAAAATTTTGCATCATAAGTGATGATACAATAATTTGTAATAGAGTCACTATTTCAAAAACTCATTATTTGCAAATTTTTAATAAAAAGTATAACATAAAGTTGAATTTATTTTTAGAAAATAAAACGCCATTAGTTTCTACGCTTTTGGCCCTACGAATAATATTTTTTTCCAAAAATCTCTACGAAAAAGGAAAATTTACTTTATTTTCACTAGTTCCAGTTCTATGAAATCATTGATATTCTATTCAAAAGTGACCAGTAAATCGTTATATTTTCAACAAGGACCTTACGATGAGATCCCAATGAAATGTTAGACATTTATGGGTGTCACAGTCGATGACTAATTTCGACCTTTACTCATACGACTGTAAGGATCGTTTAGTGTTTGTTTATTTAACATTTAACGAAATTTTTACAATAAGAGCCAGTAAGAGTTCTGAAATTTCTCCTGAACTGTGTATTTCTACTCGTTTGTGTACTTAAGGTACAGACTTCGCTAAGAACTGGATCAATATATTGCTTAAAGGATTGATGCTTGCACTAGTGTTAGACTTAGAGAAATCAACATATACGTCACATAAATGTCACTACTAAACCGAACTGCTTCACCCAGTGATTCAGAGTATGACTGTTGACTGACTGGCAGTCAGTAGTGGACGGCTAGTTGTTTGGGTGTCATTGTGGGGTAATGTTGAGCTAGTGTATGACTAATTGACTAACTGGAGCGTGTTTCTGTCATGACCGCTACTGATCGAGTGATTATTGGCCGCAGTTTTTACTACTTGTTCTGTCTTGGTTGGGTACTTTTGAGAAATATATATTTGGGATGATGATTCCTCGAACTTCCACTCATTTGTCCATGCTTGCCTTGTGAATTTCTTCCCCTTTGACGTGGTAATGATTCATATATAGAGCGTAGGAATTCACGGATACACAGACAACTCTCTTAGCCATCGATTACCTCACAATTTCCGAAATGAGAATGAAGCTGAATCCGGTATGATTTTGGTGGCCTATAAGTCATCTAATGAAACAAGGTGATCTTTAAATGGAGGACTCAGAGCTGAAGTGAACCAAGTCATACAATATGAAAAATTTCAAAACTAGACCGAAACTCTTCGCAAAGTTTAGCTTTACTTAGTTCTATAATGGACTAAGTAAAAATGTGTTTCGTTCCGAAGGTATAAAACCCAAGTCAATGGCACTCGTTTTATATTTTATTTATGGCAGTTGATTTAATGAAACTCAAAATATCTTTGAATCGGCTATTTGTGACTTGGTTCACTTCAGCTCTGAGCCTTCCAAATAATGTTTCAATTACTTTTAATCATATAGGCTTTATTTACAAAATCTAAATTACAAAAAGCAAAGCCCAGAATAAAGTATTAAAAATAAACAAAAGCAATGCTGTCAGTAGAGTAATGAGCAATAAATTATGTTGAAAAAATTTCCAAATCTTTATTTGATGTGTAAAAAACACAACTCTACAATTAACCCGTTTATATCACAGGCATTCCTGTACATAAATTTGATAATATTATAAATGTGTTACGTTATAAAATATGTCGTTATAAAACGTTTTTTTATAATTTCTTGTATACTTTTTGTACTGAAATAAATTTAAATCTACTCGTATTTATTTGTTTATTTATTTTTTACCAAGTTCTTTCAGCTCCTCTATGCTCTAGCAAAAGTTCACTGCACCCTTGTCATTTATATCTATTCATTCAAAACCCAATGACTGTCACCGAGCATCCTTGATGAAGGTATAGACAAAGAAAGCAAAAAAAGGAAGAAAAATGAAATATAATTTATAAATAGGATTTTTTTCCGACTTCATGGTTTCATGATGCCACGTCCTTCATTCAAAACTTCTAAGCCTGTTTGTTTATATTTATATTTGCACAAATTCATGGATTTTTATTTGTGTGAGGGCATTAAGTATATTTATTTATCTTTTTTTTTAAATTCACAAACTACTTACTCAAGTAAATGTTGTACTTAAAATATTAATAATGAAATCGAGATAAGAGCTGAATTCAATTTGTAACTATTTTTTTCATCTAATTATTAGTAATTGAGTTTCGAGGAAAAAAAAAATGCATAAAATATTTTTTCTTTTGAATCTAAATTTGGTTTCTGTTTTTCATGAAAAACAAAATAAAAGGTCAATAATGAGAACATCATTGATATTTTTTAAACAACTTATTAATATGATAAGAAAGGTAGCACAAGCAAAGTAAATGCATATTTTTTATGAACATGTTAATAACATTGCACTTTACTATCAATATTTTCAATTCTTGTGTCCTATTTTAAACATCTATTTCTTCATAGAATGAGTTCTTTTAGTCTTTAAAAAAATAACAGGAATATGTTGGTCAAAAATGCTCAACATTAATATTTCCTATGACATTTTATTTTAAACTCTGAACACATTCGAGCTCAAAATGCAAACTGAATGTTAGAAAAATATTAAATTTTTCTACAAGAATTTCTTAAAAACTCATAGGATATTTTTTAAATAAAATTGCAGTGCAAAATAAAACTAATTTCCGATTTAACACCTACAGCGCAGGCCGTAAAAGCATTAACACTTTGTTCCTCAATGGAATTTTAATTTGTACTTACATCCGAGGAAACTTTTTGAGTTGGTGGTGGGGCAATCACCGATTGACAACGACGTTGAACGGCATTATGGATGGCAGGAGCCAAAAATTGATCAGCGGATCTTTAAAACATTTCCACACAACAGATTTCTCCAACAACATAATATTTGTTAAATATTTCAAGGGGCTTAAAAAAAACAACCCTTAAAAAACAAAACTTTTTGAAATAATAATAATTTTCAATAATTTATTTTTTCGCCGCAGTCAAATATTTTTGAGAATTTACTATGATTTTACAAAAACAAAATGCTTGTTGGTTTTTTAATATTGTGGTTGTTGTAATATTAAGTTCACCTGTTATGAATTCGCCTTGATAAAAACGATATATGAACGCAACAAATGTGTGTTCTACGATTAAAACCAAAAAGTTTTACAATAAACTTGTGAATTTTGTGCAAAATAAAATCACAGTATTTTCGCAAAACTTTAAATATTATACTTATCACTTGTATGGCATATAAGCGGAGCTACGATCCTTTCTATAATATTTTTCAAAATTAGATTTTTCTAACTAACCCGATCGTCTTCAAAATTTCATTGTTCTAGGACAGCTCTTCTAATCGTGCCCCTCTAATTGTGCTATTTGACAACGAGTCAGTGTGATTTTACCCACATTTTTCTTTAAGCCTTTTAAGGACTTTAAAGGAACGCAACATCCACTCTGGCTTACGAATAACATTATCGTTGTTCTGTATCCTGTGTGTTCACTTCAGTTTGCTCTTAACTGAAAACTGAACTGTAATTGAATATTTTCATATGATGCTTTAAACCACGAGCCTTTACAACATTTTTCCTTAAAAATAAAATGTACTTTTTTAGTTTTATCACAAAAAATATATCAGCAACAAAATGTTTCGTTAAATTAAAGTAGAAAAAGAAATGGCTTAACTTCATGGTTGGTTGATGGCTTATAATGCCCCCTCCTCGTCAAAAACATTTGTTTGAATAGTTTCTTTTTTTAATTGTTATTGGCCTGGTATTAAACATGAACAATAATCTGTGCGGGATTTGTTTTTTAATGTGTCATTACAACTGTATACAAATGCATTTAGCCGGTCATCCAAGCATGCATTCAGCCATTTAGCTTTAGCAGCTCAATCCTTTTAAAAGTCTTTGCTCTCTATTCCTGGTTTATTTATTTGTTTGTTTTTCTTTTTTAACTTCGTTCGTTCGGTCTTTTATGTCTTTTTTACAATATTGAAGTTTAGCAAGCCACACCAAACGTTTACGGGGCTATTGCGGTACTAGTTTGTTAGCTGTGTTTCATTAAATCTATGTATTTATTTGGTTATTTTATTTTTAATTTCTTTCTTTTACTGCTCGTTGTCATTTGCCTTTTTATTTCTTTCTTTTTTCTTACTCTTATTACATTAAAGTCTGTTTTTTTTTTATTTTCCTGGCCTTTGTATGAAATGTTTTCTTTATAATTTTTGTGTGCTCTTCTACTGCCCCGTTGTATTCTTTCCCTTTGATAGTGTACTTTTAAAATTGAAATATTTTTTTTATTTTTGTAGCTACCATAAACTTAACCGTTAAGAATTCTTTTTTGTAATTTTTGCTATTTTTAAATAACATAAAGGAATACTTTTCTTTTAAATTAAAATTGAATACGAATGAGTTTTCTAATTTTTCTAGTTACTGTTTTTAACCAAAAGGGTAAATAAACTATATATTTATTTTAGTTTACCTCTTTTTTTGTTAATTATAGTTAAATATTTTAACGTAATTTTTTTGTTCTTTTATTAAGAATTTTTGATGTTTTATTTTCGATAATTCGCTGTTTTCGGAAAATAATATATCAAAGTATTCTTGATATCATTGCACTTTTATTGAAGGATCCTTAATGTGCATTTTTTTCAGTGCCCATTGTGCACCTTTGATGCCCTTCTGCTGTGGGAATAGCTGATCGTTGTATCATAAGACCTCTTTGGTGTTTCCAATACATCTACTTTACTCATATATGAAGTCTTTTATGATATTTATATTTTTAGCGAATGTATAAGGGTTCTTAATATTCAAAAAGTCTTAATCGGAGATCACATACATGTACGGTGACCATTAATTCCATGAGAAAAAAGTGTACACATTTTTGTGAATTTTAGAACGTAAACAAATTCAAAGTGATTAATTTTTTTGGGTAATGTTCGTAACATTTTTAGTCGAAAAGAATTGCACATGACACAATATTCCAAAGGAACAAAGGAAATTTTTAACATCAATTAATTTAAACTTACGCGGCAGAACAGATACAACAACCGCTATACTTCCATCATCAGTGTTCATGTGTATCTCCATATATCCGCCACTGTTTATGTGGCTCGATTTTTGTATAAATACAAATTTGAAGTTCCATTCAAAACAGCCACCTAAACAGTGGCGGATACATGGAGATACACATGATCATAAAACAAATGATCTATTAAGGACTGTATAGAGATCCCTCTACTTAATAAACGAGCTCTTTTCGCATGACAGGCTGGCAGCCTGTAAGCAGAATATGTGTGAAGTAATTTGCTCTATTGTGTTATAGAATGCGCATCAATAATTTCCCCCAACATTTTTAAATTATTAATAAAAAAGGCGAAGGAAAGCCGAAGAAATATAAATAAAAATAAAAATAAAAATGTTCATATAAGTTGGTACTCGTATCATGAAGAACTAAATTTCGCTAAACTCTCAATGAAAAAATCAAAATTTCCAACAGAAGGGATTTCATGAATGTGAAGGTTAAAGTTAAAGTTGTTCAAAAAACAAGACCGATTTCATCTATGATATTCTAAATATTTTAATTTATGTTGTTATAGGACCGAAGTTAATGCACAATGAGGCTAACTCCCATTTGGATTCTCAAAATGTGTGAATACATGCCATCCTATGAAAACCGATACATTAAAATATCCATACTTCTAAGCGCTGGACACACTTCTTAAAGAGGGAGCTACGTGCTAGTATCAGTCTCCCCCAAACCATGTTCATGTTAAGCTATAAACATATTATTATCCCTACCACCATTTCAAGCATCTCTGTAAAAAATATTTTTTCCAGCCAGACGATTGTTTCTCCCTTGCCTCCAACTCCAAAACATATTTTATGAAAATGTCAATTTAAAAAAAACCTTTCCAAATTGAGCAGATTGGTTTTAAAAACTAAAATTTAAAAAAATGACAAGCAACCGCATTCGTGGTAACATTGACAGTAGCAAAAGTGCTACGAAAATATTTTATCGGATGCAAGGAATATAAAGAAAAATATTCTGAAAGCCATTAAATACATATTTAATAAATAAAAATTCTAATTTGTCACCAAAAAGTTTAATAGTTATTTAACCTTTATTATATTACTTCCGTGTTCTCTATGCAACAAATTAAAGCCCATTTTTTCATTGTTACTTAAACAAATAATAAAACTTTGATATAAAAAAACTTATGTTTGTCTACAAACTACCTCAATTTTATTTTTGCTTAATTAAAAGGCAACACCTTTCTGCATTATTTGCCACAATGTTACACCTCAACAACTTTATTTACAGCAACATGGAAAAAGATAAAAAATGAAAATGAATATGAAAAAAAAACTTATAAAAACACACAAGAGACTTGAATATAAATATAAAAAAAATAAACAAAATTTAAAAAATAAAAATGAAATACTAAATAATAAAAAAAAGCAAAGCTGTAAATAAAGAAAACACTAAAACCTCTGATTGTCCTTTAAAAAAGGCACTTAAACGTTCGTTTACTTTATTGTTGTTGCTTATATTTTTATGCAATTTTGCCGTATCTTACGGTTTCCACCACATTCGTTACCGAAACTAACTGCCAATATAAAACCATATACTTACAAACATAGACAGTTACAGTGCAAAAAATAAAAATATAAAATTGTATACAATTCTTTTCTTTTTCGGTTTATTGTTAAAGAAAATAATTGTTATGCATGGAATAATTACCGAGAGATTTTTTCTTCTCTCAGCTTTATAAAATGGCAACAGCAAAAAATTTAAAAACAGGAAAGAGTAAATAAAATTAAAACAAAAATGAATACAAGCACTTGTTATCTAAGTAAAACTATCAATGGCAAATGTCTAGTGGAAATAAATTGAGAAACACAACTAGAAATTGAAGGAGAAGCGGTTGCAGGAGTAGATTTCTTATTGTTGGTTGGTCAATATCTAAAGGCCACTTACCCCAGTTTTGTCTGCTAAAGGTTATTAGAAAGAAAAAGTTTTTGCATGGCTCTCTAAAGAGGAAGCATAAAGAACAAAAACTAAATATGAGTACTTTTATAATAATACGGAAATTCATCTAAAAATAATTCGTGCAAAAGAAAATAAACCGACCACAAAAGAGTCAAATCTATGTGCTGGGTTCCATGAGTATCGGGAAAGTTAAATCAGTTGATAAAAAATAATAACAACTTTTAGGCGTGACCCTGTCCCGTGATAGTTTATTGTCACAATATTTTAATGTATATGCAAAGTTCCATAAGAATCGGCTGAGCAGAAGTTATTGAAACAGAATATCCATTTTGAATGGGCGTGGTACTGCCCACTTTTAAAATTGTATTGTAGTATTTGCAACGGAAACTTATTATTTTTGCAAAGTTTTATATGAAACGGTTTAGAAGAAGGTGTTCAAATGAAGTGTATACATTTATTTTGTTTAAGCATGACACTGCCCACTTTGCGTGGGTTCAATCTGGAACTATATTTTTTTAAATGAATAAAACAAACTCTGTTTGTTTTTGCAGTCTGTGTATAATAAACAAAAGTTACGAGGGACTTGCACATCAAGAAAAAAACATAAACGAATTGAGAACGTTCCCCTTTTTTAAGTTTGTCTAAAAATAAAATAAATAAAATAAAAAAAAAACGAAAAATGTTGTATTGAAAATATAATTCATGCAAAATTTCTTTTTTATACAAAAAGATCAATATTCCGTGTACAAAGAATTAATCACAGGCATAATTGAAAAGTGAAAAGTTTTAACTAATTCTGACTTGAAAAACTATTCTTCTTACTTTTTCTACAGTCCGGTTTCACCAATTGCAAAGAATATTTTATTAGAAGTTTTTATTGAAAGCAAAGTCAAATTAGATACTTTTATTTATCTTTTCACATACAAATCAAGGCGAATTTTTAACAGCTAGACTCGGCTCAATTTGCTTTGAAAAATAACTGCATTCTTTGTCAAAGTCAAACTTCAAACACTAAATAAAATTAAACATAAAAAAATTTTGACAAACAATACAGATCAAAATGCACGGAGTTGCAAGGAGCAAAAAATAATCAGCTGAGCTGTCGAGACCACCTGTAATGAATTCACCTTGATTTAAATGTTCGAATAAAATTATCTTTCATATAAAATAATAATAATAAAAACAGTCACATAATTTCAATTGCGGCATGTGTCTGACATTGATTTTTTTCATTATTGCCAGACCGTAACAATTATGACATTTATAATAAAAATCAAAATATATTTGTAATTTTACGATTTTATTTTTTTGTTAGAAGCATTTGTCAATTTCTGATTTTTTTGTCAGAAATATTTGTCAGTTTCTAATTTTTATTATTTTTTTTGTCAGAAATATTTATCAGATTTTGATTTTTTTTTGTCAGAAATGTATGTCAGTTATTGATTTTATTTATTTGGTGAGAAATAAATAAACTGACAAATATTTCTGACAAAACAAAAATAAAAATCAAGTATTTAAAAAGCATATGATTTTCTGAAAATGTTGTGGAGAACGATCAAAATGATGTGCTTGAATTATGACTCCGATATTTCCTTATGATTGCTTTTTTCCTTTGAAAATTATTACAATTAAATGTTCGAATGAATTTTTCTTTCGTATATTGAACAATTTTTATGAATTATTGTTTGTATTTACTTTAGCTCATTGTCATATTAATTCAAAATATATGTAAACTAATTAGTAGAAATAGGTGTCAGCTGATCCTTAAATATGTGCATTTCTCTGATAAAAAGGGGGCTGATAAATCTGATGGAATGCCTAAGATACAACCCATGCTTGATATTTTTTTTTGAAAAAGCGTGCTCGCTAATGCAGTAAATGGTTACTGATGAATCGATGTTTCCTTGGAGTGAATGTTTATCATTTCGCCGGTACGAGTAAATTCTTGCAAAAACTCATAAATATGATGTGAAAGTATATAAATTATGTGACTTAGAGGGATATGCATGAAAACTCATACTATACTCTGGGGCATTTGAACATCATGGACGTTGTCTGGCAGCACAAATTGTAATGAGTGTTGTGGAAGAAGTTCTCAATGAAGAAACAATTCTATATGCTGACAATCAATACACCAGTTGCAGTTGCAGGACAGAATGTAGTAGAAAAGATAAAAATCAATGTAAATTTTGATAGGCAACATTGGCCAAACAATTTTCAAAGAGACAAAGTGGTTCTGAAAATCTGAAATGTTCAGTTCCAGCTTCAGCATTTTTGCTGATTCGTCTATAATAACCGTCAATTTCTTAAATATATTAAAACATATTCTAAGGTGTCTCACACGGAAATTTCTGAATAACTCTTTATCAGGTCGAAGTGTCTGACAAAACAATTTGTAGTTTATTTTTGTCAGAATTTTTGACTGACTAAGAGCTAATGAAAAAATTTCTTAAGAGATAGAGGGTTAAGCACATGTTTCATTAGAAAAGTATGGGAAAAAGTTTACCCGCTTTTTAATTTTTAAAAACTTAAAAGATTTTTAAGATACTATTCATAATGTTTAGTCGAACTTGATTCACAAATATATTTGGTGGGCTTAAGGCTCGAATACTATCATACTTTATGGGAAAATGAAAAACACAACAAAAATTTTAATTATCCATTGCTATCTGATAGTACTCGTATCACAAGCTCACCAAATACAATATACATATATTCATTTGATTGTTAAAAATATTTTTACAAGCCCTGAAGTTAAAGTATTACTCCAAGGATGACAGTTTTTGGGTAGAACTGTATGTGGAATGTGGCTTCAGAATCCCTATAAACTGCAGTTCCATTGTAATCATAAAAACCTTACAGAAACATAATTATTGCAAAAAAAACCGACTTCAATACAATGAGCCAGGAGAACAGATTACAAAACGGCATTGATTTCAAGTAATATTTCAAATGAAACGTTTTAAAAGTGGAGCTCTTGTCATTATAGCAAGGATGCCCTTGGAAGTAATCAGCTAACACCATCTTTCTTCAGCTCTTTGACTATAGTGTCTGAAGATATTGTTCTTAATAGTGCCGAACGGCCATGCAGACATTACAAGATTGTAGGCTTGACCACTTCATCCACCTGCACATTGGCAAAGAAAGCCGCTGTGGGCAGGAACACATATAGAAGTACTGTCGGTCTGGAGAAATCATCCTTGCATTGGTCCACTTAATCTGACAATCGGGGTTGTAATTTCAGTAACAGAAGTGCCGCTTGGTAATTGACAAAAATTGATATTCTCCCTTCAGTCCAGTCTGCCCGCATCTCGTCTTAAACCATAAAGTAAAAAATCTGACTCAGCCTAAACTAAAAAAATAGAATATATATCTTATAAATCTTTTTTATAGAATAGGTTTTTTCAGCCTGCAAAAAAAAAGGAAAAAATATTTATCAGAGCTGTCAGCTTTACTTGTGAATTAGACCCATCCCAATGTCTATTAGATTTAACGTAAACGCACGAAGTCAGAAAGAATTTGTACGGAATTATCCTGAATAGATATTTCAATGTTGCAACACAGTCGATAATCAGTCAGCTGTTGGCAAATTTTTTACTATTGTAAATTAAAATGGATTCAAAGTCAGCAAAGGTAAATAATTCTGATTTATTTGAACAAAAAACCACAACTTGCTAATAAAACCTTTATAATTGAGGTAGTCAACAGCATCCTTTTTTTGGCTGAATTTCTAATTCTAATGCATCACAGCATTTCGGAAGCCTAAGGTATTCGAACCCATGAACAAAGTTTTTAATTTCTGGGAGATGTGGAGGATACAAATTAATATAGTGATCTAGAATATTAGAAATCGCGTGGCAAAAATCTATAACAATTTCACCAACGGTACTGCGTCACACTTCGAATAAACTGCCAACAGTCTTATATTCCGCAGGTGATCCCAATGCGAACAATGCTATCGTCACTCCTTTTTTGATTGGAATACGAAGCAATATAATCTAACCCCTGATTTTTTGTGCAATAATGCCATTGAAAAATTAGGTTTGCAATAAATTGATCGTTTCATTGGCTGTGTAACATGTGGCACCATCCAGTTGAAACCACAGGTCAGTGATATCTACGTCATCAATAATAGGCAAAATTGTGTTGCTAACATCTCACGATAGCGTGACCCATTGACCGTTACTGCATTCTCCTCATCGTCGAATAAAACGGCCCAATCCCGCCTGGAGATCACATAGCGGACCATACAGTGACACGTTGAGCATGCAAAGGCTTCTCAATAATCACTCCATGATTTTCAGAAGCCAAAATGCGGCAATTGTTTTTGTTGACGTACGCTGACATGTGAAAATGGGATTCGTCTGAAAACTTATTTTTTCAGAAAAACCAACGTGTTTTTCCTGAACGAATTGAGCGAATCTATGACGATGTTATTGGTCGGTCGGCTTCAATTCCAGTTGAACCTTGTAAGGCTTCAAAGCCAAAAACTTATAAAAAATTTGCCATTTGTTGGTTTTGAATAACCCAAACTGCTGAGAACGTCGAGGAATTGACAAATTTGGATCTCTTCAACACCACTGTGGCTCATGGCTGCGATGTTTTCAGTTGAACGACCCGGTCGAACACGCGTTGGTGTTGGCACACTTTGTATCGAACCTGTCTACTCAAATTTAAGGACAAAATTCTTAACAGCGGTTTTAGAAGGACGATTATTTTGTCCGAAAATATCATGAATTTTACTTAATGTAACTTTAACAGAACCACCATTTTCATATTGGATTTAATTATATTAATGCGGTTTTCGAGTGAAATTGAACTCATTGTAACAGTTCCATTGCATCTACTACGAAAACGTCAAAAAACCTAAAGTCAAAACTATCATGTTGCTGCTGTTGCCACAATTGAAAAACAAAGTTCTTATAGAAAAACCTTTTTTCAAAGAGCTTAATTATTGCATTTTGAGGCCCTATGCCCCTTATGGGAACGACGGGATTATGTATATAATTATTGTATTTGCATGACAAAATTTCTTAAAATAAGATTTTAATTGTAAATAAAATATTTTTATTAACATAACGTCATCTCATAAGTGAGCCATTGTTAATAAATGTATAATCGACCTTCTAACACTTAAACATTTGTCGCAAACAATATGCCCCATATGTATAATACTTTTTAGATTTTTTTTTATGATATTTAGTTGCCCATAATATTCTGCATTAAAATTTATTGCCATTTATTTTCAATAACATGTTGTTCATGACATGCTTGATACCTATTCGTTGTTAATTGTTTATCAAGGTTATACCAAACAACACGCGATAGACAGAGTTTATTATACTTTTGCGTATAATATTTCAATAAACTAAACAACATATTCATATGCTTAACACTTTACTGTCGCTATACTCGTCTCTATCTAGTCCATTTAATGGTTAATGTATAGTAATATCAAGGATAAACATCATATACTGTATATAAAAATAGTAACAGGTAGCTTATCTCCATGTCGCTTGGCTGTAATATGGTGTTTACCTGAAGGCTGCATGTTTGACTTTTATATTTTTAAACCTTTTGGTATAATAGGAGTTTTGAAAGATTGTAAAAACTTGCTTGTTTAGAACGTAAGAACAGTATATAATTTCAATATTAAACAAACGTAGTGTAAGTGATGTCACTGATGCATGTTTGTGTAAAACTAGTGTTGCCATGTGCTGTAGAAAAAAGAGGATGGTTACAAAAAATTGTCCTGTTTTCTTTGCTTGTGGGGTAATAGAGTTAAAGATCAATGCTGGCTTAAAAGGTTTTGACCAACCCAGTGCTAGTTTCATGACAAAAACCGAACATATTTCACCACATTAATTAATGCTGGAGCGAAGAATTTTGCCACGGTTTGGGCTTACGAAATTATTTGCTAAGACTCCTAACAAAAATGCAAATTGTTTTATTTTGCTATTAAAAAAGTTCCAAAATTGAATGTTCAAAAGGTAAATACGGGAATTTTAACTTATATGTTTTTGATAAAGAAAAAAACTTCTGCCTACTCTAAGAATGCTGAATAACAAATTAGCCACTTTTAGTCGTTTTGATGTAACATGATAATCAAATCACAATGTCTTTAAAACTACTTTCACTATTTCCTCTCCAATCTTGGGGATCTAGCCGAAGGATAGGGCTAGCGATTCCACCGAAATCTTCGTACGAATGCGTTCATCATGGCTGACAATTGTTGGATCACTTCATTAGAACAGATCCTTTCTATAAGGAAGTTTTATAGAAGATCGTTTTTTTTCAACTTAACAACTTAATCAAATAGAGTTGAATTGACATATGCTGATATTTTTTTTGTAATACAGCTCGTCTGTTATATTTTATAATTTATTTAGAAATTGCAATCGCTGAATCTGAAATCACAATTTTTATTAAGCCCATTCATCAGAAATATTGTTGGGCAGTGTTAAAACTAAATGAACTTTGACGCGGGTAAAGGAAAACTTTTTATGATTTGTATTTCTTTAATGTATGACAAAAACCAATTTGTGTTATTCGATATGCCAGTTGGCGTGCAAAGCAAATATTAGAGACTGCACTTAAAAAATAATTGAATCCAACCGTACTTAAATCAACCCCAAGCGGTGAAAAAGTGCGGTAATTCCAGATTTACTTAAATCAAGTACAGAAACATTTATTTAAATACGGAATATTAAGTGCTCTGTTTAATTTTTTAGTTGATTCAAGATTTTTCAGGTGATTAAACATTTTCATTTTAAGAAACTCCAGGATTAGTTATCTAAAGTAATCTAGTTTTCGACTTGATTAAAGCACATTTCATTGTTATTTGTACTCCAAATTTTGAGTAAGTCTCGTACTCAAAATAAGTAGAAAAAACTTGAATTTAGTAAGTAATGTTTCTTTCTGTGTGAGTAGTTCTCATCTTGTGCCCTTTTTCTAGTACTTTACATTTTTCAATGGTGCAAAATTTAAAATACTATACTACGCCTATAGGTCAAAATTCGACCGCTAGTTTCAACGATTACATTTTTTAGTTGCATTCATTTAAAGATAAAAAAAAACTTTATTTCCCATTTCCTTCCTTATGAGAAAAACAATAAACAAAAAAATGCATACAAACACTCATATTTATTTTGTTAAATTATTGGTTGAAGCTAACACATCCATACATAATGAACATTTACATCCATTTTTAATTCTCATCTCTTTTAATTCTGATCTCTTTTTCTTATTCAACTTCACTCATTTCAAGAGAAAAAATCTTATCATGTACACATTTATGTAGGTACTCTTAAACACTCTTATTGCTTTGCTTATGTTTTTAATTGGATTAATAATTACATAATTGAATATACGTGCGTATTTTTAGCATTTGTTGTGGTGTCAAATTTAGGATGTTTTTATTTCTTTAATACTGAACCGATTTTAATAATATACAAGCGAGTCACTAAAGCTCAACAGCGTCTACCATTTGGTAAAAGAATGAAGAAAATCGGTTGGTAAACAAAAGAGATAAGGGGATATAGAAATTGTCTTTATATAATAAATTGTAATGTACATCATAGCACAATTAATAATTTGTAATTAATTTTAATTTACTTATTTTTAATCTTAAGGGCAATGGTGTAATGTACCACACAACACAATTAATTATTTCATTTAATTTTTGAAACATAAAACCTGTAATAGCAAAACAAAGCTAAAACTTAACGCAATGAGTAATAGCTGCAAAGAAAGTTATTTAAAATGGTCAAAACACTTGTTATATATTTATGTGTCATGAGAAATACAATCAAAGATATTTTAGAATATTTGATAAGAAACTCGAAAACCAATATATTTATTATTGAATGAGTAAGGCAATATGATAATGAACTTATTTGGTATAAATACTGCTAATATGATAAAATAAAGAACAAATGTCGAGTTCATGAAACGTAACTGTTGCGCGACCGTTGAGCGTTTCTCTTAGAAATGCAGAGTTGAGTAGTTCCGCTCCAAGCAACAGTTGAGTATTTGCTGCCATTTTTTCCATCATAAATATTTTTCGCTACATTTAATCATCATGTTGTGCTTAGCATCCACAGCTGATCGAAGAGAGTTATGCGCTTTTATACTCTAATGTAACGCCGCTGTGTTTGGAGGTGGCTGCAAATTATTTTATTACATTTTGCGTTACAAATGTGATAAGGTAGCGAAAATAAATAAATAAAACTAAAATAATAATTTCATTAAATATACGTAGTTTTATTATGGTGTCTATTTATTTTAATTATTGAGTTCAATGTAAGATTTAAAGATTTTCTGAACACAGTGGCGGCATAGCGTTGAAATATGAACACTATCGGCGCAAGTATATCATTTTATCGCAATGTTTATTGTGAATTTGTATGTTGTAAATATTTAATTTGCGGTGCAGATTTTAAAATAGAGATGGAAAGTTCCTGGACAGCTGACTAACTATAGCATTGGAGATAGCATTTATAATACGCGTATATAACATTTCTTTTGCAGCACTTTTATTTCTGTTCAATTGTTTACATTAATCAGCTGTTCATTTTCCAATTATTCATCAAGCCGTTTGTAAAATGTAACTGTTGAGCTCAAGAGTTGGCAACAGTTTCACAAATGTTAAGCTCAACCGCTACGTTTTATGAATGCGCCCAATATAATCATGATGTCTGAAGACTAAACATTTTATTAAATTCTGCCTGAGCGTCTTAAGCAGTGCTTAGGTGAATTAAAGCAACAGCTTCGGGTAGACGCAGCATATAGTGCTTTTTCTAGCAAATATTGGGAATGTATACTTAATAATTCATAAACAATATTTAAACCATACGAATGTGATGGAAGTCTGTAGAGGCAGATCTTAACTTGGTAGCAACATGGTCACCTATAGAATATACAGTTTGGTATGAAAAAAGCACTTACAAAATCAACTATGAAAACATGTATAAATAAGTACAATGTGTCTAAGATTTATGTGGGTGCCTACCGACATGGTCATACTCAACAGCGGGTGAATACAATGCGTCCACCAACGCCCCCAAGTGCAACAGTCTGCTACACATGAGTACCGATTCGAAGACGCGTATTTGGACAGGCCTTCCCAAATAGGTCAGGAGCGCAGCCTATCTAAAACTTTTGGTCTCGGCAACCGGTTGCATTTTAACTCCACACCGAACCTGCGCTCTACTCGCGATTTGGGCTTAAACCATAGCCACCAAGATGCTCCCCGAAGGGTCATTAAACGTATAACTTTCTCCTTCTTCAAGACCTGGAAGGGAAAAAATACTTAACATCACTTTATGTTCCCTAAACGCCGAGACACTGCATGCACTACTGTGAATTCCTTTTTACTTTTAACATACAACTGAAGATTTTTAATGAGCATTTCGACGTTTAATAAATCCCAGGAAATAATTTATCTTGGCGGTAGTGAAATATCGCATAAAGATTGCATTAAATTTAAAACTAAATAAACCCTGAAAAAAGTATTTAGCCCATTTCTTTTATGAAGGCCATCTCATTGTTGAAACAACAGATGTGCAAAGTGTGTCTGAACTCGTTCAACTAAATGTATGTACACGCAAATACACAAATACTTAAATGTAAGCATTATATTGTTTTCCATTCACTTAACGTGTGTTATTTTATACATAAAGACTGTTACACACAAACTTTTTTTAGATCATAAAATTGTACAGGGTGTTTCAATAAGACGTTTTATTTTCAATAGCACCGCCATAAGAGTGGTTGTCATGGCGGAATCTGTAACTAGTTGGCAGCTGATAAGTAAAAAGTACGCCAAACTTTTCAACGATAAACTTTTCAACCAGGAATGTTCTAAAAAAGTAGTGAAAATGAAATATAAAAAGTAAACATTTGATTATTGATGTTCTGGAAAAGTAGAGTATATTTGTATCGAATATTGGAATTCAAATGTAAAAGAAAGAATGCAAAACATAAAATTTTTAAACTGAAGTGATTTCAGTTGAATTCCACTTCAAAGTCGAAAGTAGAGCATACCGGAACATCTCATTGAAGTAATTAAAATTTACTTTTACTAAAATTATGCAAAATTTGAGGTCACAGTTGCCAAAACTAAATGATTTTTGGTTCGTCGTGAATCATGTTCTTGGCCAACAATTGTGCTTTTATATAAGGCTATTATAAAGCCGATATGTCTATACGCCATTCAGCTATAGGAAACAACCTCAGCGTCCAATGTGGATGGTTTCAAGAATCCTCACGTCTGCTTCCTGGTACCTGAAAAGTTGTAACATCCACAGGGACCTTAATATACCCACCGTCCGTGAATAGATTAAATAGTCGAGCACCAATTACATTAAGAAAATTCCTCTTCATCACAATCCATTCGAGGGTCATCAGCTTCTAAAAAGGACGCAAACTTTTGATTTTGCTAGATAACTGTTTGTATTTCCTTTGTTAACACTTTAAGTTTTATATTGCAGTGAGTGGCAGTATAAACATGTTATGAGGAATCGATATTGTGCACGTCACTCAAGAAAAACTGAGAATATCGCTGTTGCAGCCCACAGTGTCGTATCTCACAAACTATATTACACCGTCTTTTGTATAAATAAATAAATTTTAAGGCTTTTAAAGTTCAGTTAACATAAAAACTGCCAAACAAGTACAACGTCGTGTCTTTGCTGATTGGGTCTTTGAAATCCATCAAGCTGATCTGGAAGTTCATGTAAAAAATCATCTTGATAGATGATTCCCATGACATTTGGGGCTCGGAAAACTCAAAATATTATTCTTATAAAGCCTCTACATCCTCAACGTGTCATTTTTGGTCTTTAGGGGACGACAGTTATTTTCAACAAGACGATGGGTGCTACATGACACACAAGTAACAATATCATTGCTCCTTTGCATGAACAGTTTCCTGACCGTTTGATTTATAGAAAATACTGATCACAGTAGGCCACCGTCATCTTCTGATTTGAATCCTTTACACTTTTTCTTTGGGGGTACGTGAAAGGTGATGTCTATCTATGCCAATGGCCCACAAGCGATTGAGGACCTCAAAGATTAAGTTCGTGAAGTTATCGAGTTCATACAATCGCAAATGTGCCAATTTCATGAAAATAACATGTGTAGCATACGTACCCGTCTTCTCTTAATATTGTTTTCCATTAATAATGGCATACCGTCTTTAAAATGAAATAAACAGCCGATGATTTCGCTATATAATATAATACTAGTTCTATTTTACATATCAAAATTAATTATTTCATTGGAAGACCCTATACGTATATTAATATATACACACACGCACACTTAAACACACAAAAACATATACATACTTCGCGATAAAATATATTATTAAGCTTATATTGAATAATATAAGTTCATGTTCAAAATCCCACTTAACATGCATTCACTACATTTTAATTCTGTTTAGTGTTTTAGTTTGCTATTCTCTCCTTCTCTCTCTCTCTCTCTCGCCCACTTTTCTCCTCTGCAGCGCTTTTATGGCAGTTTAGACATTTCGCAAAACATGCTGCTCAAGGACGCGGCTTATATTTGATGTTATAAAGGCCATGACGTTTTAAGTACAATAAGTTGGAAAAAAAGATATTTGCTTCACTTATTATTTTTTTTGTTTGCTTTAAAATATGAACTTTTTTTGTTTAAGTTTTATTTCAATGATTAATCCAATTTTTTCTTAGAGATTTTCGTTTAAAATTATTTGACTTAAATTTAGATATGAAAACTAAAAAAGGAATTTCATTCTTTTAAGTGATAAAGATACGCTTTTGTATTTAAAGTTAAAATAAATTTTCGGTAAATATTCACATTAAAAAGGCAGCTTGATCTATATGAATTAGAAGAATTTATATAAATTAAAATAATAAAGATTTCCACAAAATTTTTCTATACAAGGTGTCGTAGAATGAACTATTTGGTCTGAATTCTTTATACTGGAAGTTATTGTAAGGCCAATGCATTTTCATTGTACACCAATTATAAGTCTTAAATTGAGTATTCTAGAATTGTTGTTAGTCAGCAAAATGTAATACAGACTTTTTATCGTATTCACTAATGTTTCAGCAGAAAAATTATTCAGGGTTGTCACAGAATCCAATGTAGTCGGAATTGGATATGAAAACATCATGATGTAAATACGTTGGTATGCTGAATTTCAAAAATAGATAATAATGAAATTCATTATACCAATGATCGCGATAATCATGAATGTGTGCGAACGAAACTTTTCAAAATTAAGAAAAATCCGTAAAATCTTCTAAAAAGCGCTACGAATGCAAAGAACATGAAGAATTCGCAAAAATTACGAAAATTCACATTAACTTCCAATTATTAGGAAAATTAAAATGTTCATAATCATTTAAAAGTCGATAAAACAATAAAATATAAAAAAAGTCATCCACATTGCAATAAGCGCGAAATTCCGCAAAAAGTTGCGAAATTTAGAAAAAACCGAAAAATTATCTAAAACAAGCTACAAATTCAAGGAATGACAAAAACTCGCAAAAAATTATTGAGAAAAATTAAATGCTTAATATCATTTAAAAGTCGATGAAACATTGAAACATCCTTAAGTTTTTACCTTTATTCAGGAAGCTTTACGCAATTTTCAAAATTCTTAAAATTTTTGCGATTTTTAGCTAATTTCGCGATATGAGTGATTTTTTGTCAATTCATTGCTTTATTAAATTGTACATTTTGAAGAAACGTAACTATAAAAAAAACAAAAAATGTAAAGAGTTACCTCTGAAATATAAATGAATCTGCTGCTTATTATGTTGTTTGCAAAATAATTAGGTAGCTGGCTACAGGGCAGCGTTTGTTGCCAGCGGCATTTATAGTCATGTGGCCGTGTAGCCTGCTGTCGTGAATGTGTTTACATCTTTATTTTTATTTTTTTGTCATAAATTCATTATGCCGACAACAAAGTTTTCTGATTATTTATGACCAACATTTTCATTATTATTTATTTTCTTTCTAATAAATAATTTATTATTCTTCATTTTTATTTATTAATAAAATGTTTTAATGAAAACTTTTTGAGTCTGGCTTTTTATTAAGGCCATTAAATTGGATTGGTATTGTGGGGTAAAATTCTTTAGATTTTTTTCATTATAAAACAAGACATGTGTCAAAAGTTAAAAAGATTCGTTAGCTCGTTATTCATATTTATTGTAAAAAATATAATCAATAATACGAAAATAAGTATTTATGAAGGGCACGCAAGACAAATAAGAAAAAAATTAATAAATTAATTCTTTTCAAGAAGAGCTTCAAGTTGTGAATAGCTCTCCAAAATAGCTAGAAGATTACTTCCTCTAGATAACTATTGTTATAAGAAAAAATAAGGCGTATTTTCTTTGCAATTTTTTTTGTTAAAATCCAAATCATCAGAAAATTTTTTTATGGCCCATTTAATATTAGGTATATGCTTAAAAACTGTCAGAATTTGCACTACTAAAAATTAGTTTCCCCAGCTTCAAATCGCTGTACACTATTATGCACAGTTTTTTACAATTCGATAAACTCCCAAAAAAACACGAACAAAACTCCAGCCTCTTGCTTTAACCTAATCCAAGGTCTCATAAGAAAATTCATACTCAAAGAAACTCTAAAACGTATACAATCAACTCTTCTTTACAGCTTAATTCTTTTTTTTATTTTTGCCGAATTGCATTTTATTTATGAATTTTCTTTTACATTTACAAATATAATGTTTTTCTATTCGGAAAATTCTTAAAATAAATATATATATATATTTTTTTATTTTGTTGGATGTATGCTTTGCCATGAAATATGTATATATTGTTTTAAATTGCATTCTAAGAGCAAAAGTTCTTGAAAAAAAAACAAAAAAATAAAATATATAAAAAAACAAAATGTAAAAATAAGTTGTGAATTTACTGTAATAATTTTTCAAATGTTGCTATTTTCACAATACAAAGAAATATAAAAAAAAAGTTATAAGAGCATTTGTATTTTCTTATATTTTTTATTTTATTGTAGAAAAAAAAAACAAACTTCTTTGTATCAAACTAAACAGTTTTTATTTTTTATATTTATATTTTTGCAAACGAATATTTTTGCTTTGTTCGAAATAAGCAAGAACTTAAATTTAATAAAGAGCATAACTTTAAGTTAAAGTGGCATAAGAGGTCATTGGCCATATTTAACAATTGAGTTGAGAGAAATAGTTGCGGGACAAAAGTAAATGCTCAAATTCATTAAAGACAAATGACTTCAATCAATTTAATTAAGTGTACTATACAGTATCTTATAATGAAATTTTACTTATATGAGCTAAGAAGGTCACTGGAAGCAGCGCATTACCAGTCTTATTGTGGCATCTGATAATCAAAGTTTTTTAACTCCTTCAGTTCTGTCTGTATATCCTTAATAAAAGATTACCCATTAAAAGTATACCCATTTTAGTTCCATTAATTTAAAGATAAAAAAATGCCTAATAATTAATTAGGTAAAGACAATAAAAAAATGATATTGCAAACAAACACGCATATTTATTTTGATAAGTTTTTGCTTGTGGCTAACACATCCATACGTAATGAACATCCATATTTAATTCTCATCTCTTTCAATTCTGATCTGTTTTTTTCAAATTCACTCATTTCAAGAGTAAAAACCTTATTACTCATACAAATATGTATGTATATGCTCCTAAGCACTCTCATTGCTTTTCTTATGTTTTTACTTGAACCAATACTTACATAAGTGAATGTACTTGTCTATTTTTGGCATTTGTATTGGTGTCAACTTATTTTTCAGTACTGAACCGATTTAAATAATATATAGTCGGGTCACTAAAGCTCAACAATGTATATCATTTAATAAAAGAATGAAGAAAATTGGTTGGCAAACGAGGGATAAAAAGGATCTTAGCCTGTTTATTTAATAGATTCCCAGTCGAATTGAATAGATAAATCAGCACGTAGGTTTGGCGATCATTATTTATATTCCAACACCTTCAGCATTATTTACAGAAAAGGTTAAATCCTTCTATTTTCATTAGACCTAGGCGGGACTAAAGCCTCCTTTAAGCCCACATCAATTATTGCAAGGCTACTAGACACAAATGGTGCCTTGAAGTAGTTAACGCGTTGGCTACAAAGCGGATAATGATTAAGAACGTGAGTTCCAGCCAAGTTTCAGGCTTTTCATAACGTCAAGCATTTTTCAGATGTGCATTACTATGTCATTGTATTTATTGTTGTTAAACTGTTTAAGTGACGAAGGCAACTCACTGGTCACTGAAATTTACCGGCAGCAATTAAGACTGGTCTCTGCTGATGTTAATGTACATCGCAGCATACTCCTTCGTTTTTGATGTATCAGAAGTATGTCGAAGTAAAATAATAAACAAAATGGCCACACACAGCTTAAACAAATTCAATGCGCCAACATAACGCACATTATCAGAGTTGTAAAACAATTAAGCTTTCTTACTTTAACCGTCTGCCCCTCTTACTATCCCTTTTTCAAAAAAATCTTTGTGACACTGTCTTTAGATAGTACAACGCAAACTTTAAGTCATTCAGCCATCGTCTTATCAATTCCCAATTAACCATGTCTCCAGGAAACCCTCAATGGTGCGTACAAGGCCACAATACATATTAAACGAAACCCTGAACAGATTTTAAGTCAAAGATATAAGACTTTTCCGAACGATTAAATGCCGTCCGAGCCGAAGAGTTATTCTGTTCCTTGATATATCCTCTGCAGACGCCAAACAAGGGTTCCGGCCCTATAAGCCTACGTTTGGCTGACTATAGAACGTGATGCCAGGACAATTTCAAAGATTAAGCTTAAAGAAAAGAAAATTCTATTAATAAATTTTCTATTTGCAGTTTCATTAAGTTTCCTTAAACAATAAAAACTAAACACAAGAAAAACAAGAAAAAGTCTTAATATTGTAAAAATAAAAAATAAAATTAGCTGGACTAAAAGTTAAAAATAAAAACATTCCAAAATTGCTGCCAGTGTAAAGAAATTTATGTGCAGTATTTTGTTAAGCCGGGTGGCATTCATTTCAGACTACGCCCTTTTTCAACCTTTTTCTTGTGAACTTCATCGGAAACTAAACAGTGGTAAATTCTGCGAAGTTGTGCTTATTTTTTTTAGTAAGTGTTCTTTTTGCAATAAAATTAACAAATGTTTTGTTTTGCTTCCAGTTTGAAAGCCTATTTGCAATTACAGGAGCAAAATTATTTACAGTATACCGTGTAAAATTTTGAAAAATGCCTTTATTGATCCTGCTCATCATTTTCAACAGCAGCTGCCGACATTGAACCTCTCCAATCAATTGTTAAACATGGAGTAGTATTATGACTCGGTCTCTATTGTTGGTGCTCAATCAGTTTTATAAAAATTTCAGCCTCATCTACTTTTAAGCGAATACAAATTCATCATTTCGTTCATATTCTTAAGAACTTCAAACCAAATCTTCTATAAATATTTTCAGCTTAGTCTCTTTTTCAGCTGTTCGTTTCTCCATGACTTGACTTTGTGTATTCTTTTAATATTATTTTACTTCTTTGTGCATTTAAGTGTATGATTCTAGTTATATGCATATGGATATATTCTTTTTTGTTCTATTAATATTATATATCTTTTTTGGACTTACAAAAAAAAAACATATGAATAAGCAGATATGTACGTATTTACTTACTAATACAAGAACAAAAGCAAGCACATACCTGCATGCATGTGTTCGGTATAAATAAAGCCTGTAGTTATACAAGGATATTTGCAAACAACATTATTAAATTACTTGTAGTAACTAGTTTTTTATGTTGGTGGGCTTGTGAACTTACCGAGCATACCGAGTATCTTTGTTTGAAAAATTTTGTTTCCAGATTTTTCTTTTTTATTTGAGATCTAATACATACTAAAATGGTCTAAAGAAAAGCAACTGAAATAAATATATTTATTGTTTATGAAGGAAAAAATACATAAATTGTAGAGTTAGTCTTTAGTAAATATTTGCTTTAATTTTAAGGCTCAATTTGTTGAAATTAAAGTTATTTGTTGAACAAATAATAAATATAAAAAATTTGCAACTGCAACTAAATCAACAACAATAAGAAGCAATAGCCCAATTCACAATCTTGTGCAAATGGTCTTGCATCGTAGCGTTTGCAAAGTGGTGTAGTATATTTTTAATCTACACAAACGAAATACAAAGCCATGGACTTGATACTCTTGTATAAAGGTAGTAGTACATATTTGCACTCTACGTACGCAACACTTAATTGCAAACCAGAACACCGAAATGTTTTCTCGTCGCTCATTCATCCACGTGTATCTGTTAATGTAAATAAATAAAAAAAATCTTTTGGCAGTTGATTGTGAATTTCGTGTTTTGCAAGAAATTAGTGCAAACTAAACCATCAAAACTATTCACGATTAACGGAAAATGTTTACAATTGCAAAAATATGCAGTCTCAAATGCACAAGACTGTGAGTAGGGCTAATGTCTGTCATAAAAAAAATTAAAAATTTTGTTAAAATTTCACCATAATATAACTACAGAGTATTTAATAGCCTGCCATTTTGCAGTTGTAGTACTTCAACGTGTACCAACTTGCCAGCTGATAAGTAAAAAGTACTTCAATAATACAAATGGAAGAACAACGCATTGAAATTATTAAAATTCACTACAAAAACTATGGAAAATCCGCTGTCACGGATGCCAAAACTAAAAGATTTTTGACTCGTCGTGAAATATCGTCTCGGCAAGTGTTGAGCTGTTGGTTCAAGTTTGTTTTATGAAGAATCAATCTCGTGCACGTCACTCAAGAGCAACTGAGAATATCGCTATTGTAGTCCATAGTGTTGAGGAAAACCCAAATGCGTCCACTTCTCGTCGATGTTTGGAACTGAGCAGCGAATTTTGCATAAAGACTTATGGAGTTCTTTTTTCTAAAAAAGGACCATATGTTTTGCCCTTCTCATTGAAATTTTGCAATATAGTGATTTTTTTTAATAGTGAGTTTGATAGAAATTATTGTATCATCACTTTCGAGGCAACATTTTTCTCTTAAGAAAACTTTGAATAGCATTTTTTTATAAAATTAGGGGAAATGTTAAATTTTTTTTGAAAATAAAACGGCATTAAATCTTAAGGATTTTAAAGTTCAGTGAATACAAGAATTTCACGCCTACCGATCATCAACAACGTCGTGTTTTTGTTGTTTGGGTCATTGAAATTTATCAAAACGATTCGAAAAATCATCTTGAGTGCTGAGACCCATTTTGACTTCGAAAACTATGTTAACCAGCAGTATTATCACATGGGGGACTTGGAAAATCCAATAGTTATTGTTGAAAACCCTCTACATCCTCAACGTGTGGGATAATTGAACCTTAAAAAAAGGCTGGAGGAAATATTACTGCAAATAAATTGTGCTATAGAACGAATATTTGGTATGCCCAAAAGCAAAAGATATTAATGTGGACGACGTTCGTCTTCCATCAGACAGCAATACGTGCAACACAAGTAATGATACCAGCGCTCTTTTGCGTGAAAATCTTAATGACTCTATTATTTTTGTAAGACTCGATCAATCTTGTGATTTAACAACTTTAGTAGTTTTTTTTGTAGCAACATCAAAGTTAATATAGTTGATTTAGGACCTCAAAGATAAAATTCGTGAAGTAAGCGAGGACACACAACATCAAATGCGCGAATTGTTGATGTAAAATTTCTTGGCGGCAATTTGGCTTATAGTGTTTTTCACTATTAATCGCATAACGTCCTCTTTACAATTAAATAAACTAAAACTAAAACTTATCAAAAACTAAAAAAAGGAAGAACTTGTATTAGAGGTGAAATTATCCTTCGATATTTAAGGATATGAAATGTAGCTTCCTCTCTTGCTTACTTTTAACACGCAATAAAATATTTTACTTTTCAGTCGCTTGCTTCAAAGTTTAAAAATTTAATTTGCCTAAATTTTAAATTTTCGTCAACTTCCTTATAAATAAAAATAATTTTAATTTATTCAACGTGCCCTTGGGATGTGCTACAATTTCTATATGTTCGAATATTTAACGGAAAGGAAAAGAAAAGAAAAAATCAAGATGATAAGACGCAAGAAAAATCAATTGTTAAACTAACACAAATAAAATTATAGCAACATATTGTCTGAGGCGATTTTTTTTCTTTTTGAAATATAAGTATGTGCGCATACTTTTACATACATTAACAATATTTGTGTATTTTCGTAAAGTTTCAATGAAGTCTCTCAAAGCCTCCCTAATTTTTTTGTATGTTGCTTTGAATGCCAAAATCAATTCGTTTAATTTTACTGGCGCCAGTCTTAAATAATTCATGTTGTGTTTTCTTATATTTTATTCTATTTAATTTTGTTTTGCTTTTTTTTTGCTTTTATATTTCTGCTGTCGCTGAAGGATTTATTTTAATGCTGGCAGACTTAAGTTGTTGTATTTTACTCTATATGAATTCAAATCAAAATTTTTGTGGCTTGAAAAACTTTTAGGAAAAAACTGAAATTGAATAAACATTGGCAAATGAATTATTTATGAAAATATTTATTAATAAATTATATAAAGAGTTTTTAATTTCAGAGAAAAGTGACAGATGGACAAACGAAAATGTATTGATAATATTTGCACAAAAAAAAATAGTGGTTTGTAATTCTAAATTAAAGCTCATTTAAACAACTTTCGCGCATAACTTCTCGTCTGCACAATATTCATTTATATATTTATATGCCGGTTACAGCCTAACATTAAGAAAATTAGTATTTCTTTTAAAATTTTTCAGCAAATAACACAATTTTTTTGAACAATTATTTATCTAGAAATAAACAGCAAAGACAGTGAGTACATATTTCTATTTATTTACCCAAAACCTTGTGCTTTGCTTTCATTATTTACAAAAATAAATAAATAAATAATGATACCTTTTTCACCCACTTAAAAGATCCTATTTTAATTAAGACAGCTTGACAGGGTATTTAAAATCCTAACGACTGGTTTTCCAGCCGCTGCTTACCCTCCTCAACACATGAAACACTTTGGCACTTAGACGTTCCATAACTGAGCATGACATTTCCAATTAGAAATATTCAACGGAGTGCATGACAATTGTTTAAACTCTGTAAAATTTTTTAAACAAACAAACAAACAAGCAGAAGCTGTAGTTAAAAATATTTTTTTTGGTACATTCTCTTTATAATTACGAAGTTTATTTTTTTACATAAACTGAGCACAGCAGCAGACACCTTGAAAAAGATTACAGATGAAAGTATCTGGTACATATTGCTTCTGTCTATTCATCTTCTTTCAATATTACTGAAAAACAAAAAAACATTTTAATGATGTTGTTTCTTACATCAAGCCCCCACCCCATCTAACGGACTTGATTTTTTTCACAATTTAGAGATGTTGTTTTGTGTTGTTATTACTGTTTATTGAAAGAATGTGCAAGTTTCTTTATGGCTTTTATGAAGAAGGCTTCCTTTTCAGGACACAAATCGAATTTTTGTATTTCTTCTCTTACAAGGAATAAATGTGAGAAGCAGACGGTCTCTGGTGAAACAGAATTATTGTTAGCTGGAAAATTTCATTATTACCATTTACCTGCAAAACAAAAGTAGTAAAACTGTGTACTCCGCTTTTAATTTCTTCATAATTCGTCCTTTTTATATAACTTTTTTTACGGATGACCAAGCTCAAATTTTTTCTGGAACTTGTATTTAAACAATACAAGTAAGTATCTTTTTATAAGCTAAATAAAATGAATGCTTTAAAATGGCCTTATTAAAAAATATTTAGTATTTATGAAACAGGATTTAATTCATGTGAATGCCGGGGCTGGCTTCGCAGGGGCTTATACTGACCGTCCAATTTTCCAAGACTTTTTTGACGGTTTCTCTTTCTATCTTACGTTTGGCTCATACGCTTCTAAGCTTAAGGGTTTCGATAATTTCTGTATTATTCTCAAAACTGCGGCTTTTAACGACATCCCACCATAAAAAAATCCTAGAATTCTAATTCGCAGATCTTAGAAGGCCAATTGTGTGCTGTGGTGTGCCATACAGCAAAACCAAAGATTACTCAAGTTTATAGCTTTCATTTAGGCCATAAAAACTCAGTGTTCATGGCTTCCTATCTCCCGCCGTTGATGGAGATGGCGTTCTTATCAGAATTTTGGGCCAATTATGCCACCACTTCAAAATCCAAATTGGTCACTTTGCATTGTTGTCCCGTAAAAAAACGTGTGGTTTTGCCGAGATGAAAGTACGCCTTGTCAGAAAAGATAATCTTCCAAAATCAAAATCAATCGATATTCGATTGAAGGTACTTTTTACTGGCTGATAGTCAAAATGATGAACCGAAAATATTTACGACTGTTAAAATAACACAAGATTCAAAAATGAACGCAAACAAATAGTCACATTGAAATCAAAATTATTCTAATTTAATTTAAAAAGATTCTTATTGTTTTTAACGACACACAGATCAGAAAACGTCCTCATCGAACTATTTGTATAGAAAAAAAATAAAATAAAATAAAGGTTGTGGAAAGATGCATTTTCTTATACGACATTTTTAAATTTATCTCCAAGACGAACCGCAGCATAATTTTTTCTAAAAGCACCGCTTTAAAATAATCTTCTATAATTTTTATTAAAAACATATTATAAAACCTGTTTCATTAAAATAATTGAAAGTCCTGCAAAAATATACGTATTTAATGATAATTTGAGTATGCACTACATTAAATCAGTATCAAATTATTTATTTAGAATTAAACAAGTTAACTTTTGCATCGGTTTAACTGAAAGTTACTGAATTCGATTCGAAATCGGGGTGTAAATTCATTCCACCCACCGAAAATATTTAGATAGAAGCAGATCAGTCCGTCAGTTTGTCGCAATTCATGCACGGATTGCCCCCTGTCGACTAAATTATCTAAGCGAAAGAACGACAGAGTCTGTTATTGACATCATGTTCTTTTTTAAACCATTTGCACGAAAACACAAAAAAACTTATAAAATTTATAGAGATGAATAAAATTTTAAATTGAGTCGATAGAGCGGTCTATATAATTCAATGTTTAAAGATGATTTCATGTAAATGTTGCGCCTCAAATATTTCATACGCTGGGTCCAATTTCGGCATACACTCTCCAACATATCGGCCAGTATCTCATGAATAAAATTGGCTACTAGTCCGGCGACTTGACCGGCCCAAAACCTTAAATAAACTGTACACCGAACTCCCTCTCAAATGACCCATTGTTTCGCGTGCTGTGTGGCATGTAGCACCATCTTGTTGAAGTCATATTTCAGCCAAGTTTAGCTCTTCCATTTTGGGCAAAAGAAAATATTTAATTATCGATCGGAGGCACACACCATTCACATTAAATTTGCTGTCTTATCACTAACAATAGATTGATAGATTGATTTGAAAAATAAAAAATGGCATAGCAGTACGCAATTTGCCAGGGAATCCCACAAATAAGTGCTTCCTTTAGGAACTGCCAATCGACTTATACCTTCGTATAGAAAATGGAATTCCTAAGATCCACTTCTAGATCTTTTATGGTCTCCACTAGTATAGTTAAAAACGTTTGCACGCGGTAATGGAAAATTCCACAAAGAACCGTAGCGCGATACAGTTAGTTGAGGTAGAGGATTAACACGTGCGAGGGTGAGACGCAAAACTCTCAAAGGCCAAAAAAACTAGCAGTGGCCTGGTTGCATTTAAAAAATAATTGCCAACGACGCGTGTTGTTTACTCGCCCAGAGTTTCTTTAGAGCTGCGATATTTTCCTCTGTCCACACTTTACGAATACGTGTTGGTGGTCTAATGTCTAATAATGTAAATTTGGTGAAAATTGCGTCATAAGATTTCGAATAGCAACTTCAGAAGGTCGTCCAAACTGACCATAAAATGGAGGAAGTGCGCGGCTCTCTTTCTTAGCCGATTTTGATAATAAAATTCAATAATCTGCAAGCGTTGTTCGTTTGTAAGTCGATGATTCATAGTTAAATTATAGACCAAACTGAACATGTCTAACAGCAACACGTCACACGAAAACAGCTGAGCTGCCAAAAATAAAGTTGCTAAAAAATCACCCTTAATGTTTGCTTCAAACAATCTTTGCTTTCTAAATAAGCCATCATTTTTTTAATGTTTCTCCAATCAAAAAAACGAATATGTTAGTTAAATCTACGCTCTTGGTGCTCATGGTGGTGCTGGTAAGCGCGTTGATCTACAAACATGTAATAGTTTCTTAAACAATTCTCAACAACAATAAAAAATAATTTGAATTAAGAATTTTTCGTCTAAATATTCCGTGGCAGAATGATGATTTGCTTTTTTTCATTGATGACTAAACATACGATAATATTCTCTACTAGTATAAAGTTGTTGACGACAAGCTGAACGACATTGCTTTGCCTTTAGTCGTGCACGAATCGTGCCACCTTTTGACAGAATAAGTTGTATGAACCTTGATTTTTTTTCTCAATAAAATAGATTTTATTGCAAAGTGTTATTACTTGCAACCTGCTTTAAAACAAAATTTTTATCAGCATTCTTTTTAATTTAACAAATGTTATATTGCTTTTATGTTTTTTGTGTACTTATTATCTTTTCAAGCGTATAAGTTTCTGGTAGAAATTTATTTTTGTCAGATTTTTATTGCTGCCCAGCATATTTGTATTCTCTTAACGTATCTTTTGTTACAATTCCTAAAAAGAATTTTGTACGTCTAGGCTTACAACAAAGTTCTTAGACACTGCACACTGGTCGATTTTAACTTTGACAAAAAGTTGATTATCACAAATTTATTTTTTTCTGACAGAAAGAAAATCTTTAATCTGACAAAATGTTTTCGTAAAATATTATGTAAGTCAAACGGCATGCAATGAAAAACTTTTACTAGGTTTTCAGAAAGTTCAGTATAATAAAAATGGTATTAAAAATAAAACAAGAACATATCAATTTAAATCTTAAAGCATTGCTGCTCCCCATAGTGTTTTACCAGAAATATTATACGCAATAGCTGGCTGCTAAGAATGAACAATAAAAGGAACAAAATTTTCTGCATTTATTAAATGTCGATTTACTGTAGATAAATGTTGTGTGTGTGTGTGTGTGTGTGTGTGTGCGTATGTGTATGTACGGATGTGTAATTCGTATTTGTGAGTAACTGAAACAGAGCATAGCATTAGCTATTGGAACAACAGCATCTGTAGTGTTCTGAGTGTCAGTATAAATGTAACAAAAGTACCATCATATTCTTATCAAACATGTGCTGCTACGTGGTCAGTAAAGTAAAAGTTTTTTTTTCGTTTCAAATTTGCTGCTAAAGAAAAACAAAAATCCAGCAGGAAAATAATTCTGTTTTGCATTACCTTCTTTTATTTTCTCGCTTTTTCTTATACACTCATGTCTTATGAGCCAAAACTCCTTAATATTTTTGCGTCTGTTGTTCTATCCTCTTATTGCTGTTTTGCTTTTGCTACATATATTTTATTATGTGCTACGAGTTATCAAAAAGTTTTCTTTATGATTTATTTGTGCATAATATTCTTGTTTTTTTTTTTCATTTCTTGCTTGAATAGTTACTTAAAAACGTGAGTTTTTCATTTTCATTTCGTTTGCAACAATAAACATTTCGTATATTATGAACAACTTTCCATCTTAATTTTGTTTGTGTTTAAAAAGTTGCAGGGAAAAAGTAAACTTTGCTCATAATTTTGTGTTCAAAGTTCTTTAATAAATAATAGTGTGATAAAATTATTTTCGTGGTTCAACTGCCACTGCTGTTGGCGTCTGAGTAATAAGACATTATTAATATCACTCATACGCCTGAGTTAGGAAAATGTAATATATTTTCTTAAGTTTGTTGCACAAATTATATGTATTATTATTTTATCTCAATAAAATTGGACAAATAGCGTTAATATTTTTAATAAATGGGTCTGAGAAATGTAAGTGATTTAGTTTAACTTTGAAATATGTGCTGTTTATCTAAAGTGTCAACTGTTCAGATACAATCAAGAATATTTAGCTTAAAGATTAGGATGTTAGACCTTGTACCCTACACAAATGTTCCTGCGGGTGGCACTTGGGGCTTAAATAATTATAAGAACAATTATGGTAAGAGAAATTTAGGACAAAAAATTAAGAAGTTTAAAAATCCGCATATTGTGATCATGTTTATTAATAATAATAGCAAGCTAGCAATAATTTATAAGGTTTCTGAAAGCAGTGAAAAATTATCACGCTTTCCAAATGCCGGGAACTGAAGCACTTCATTATGTACACAAAAAGAAGGCAGAAAGATATCCATTTATTTCCATACACAAAATAGTTTAATCTCTTACTTATTGAATTGAAGAGGGGACTAGGCATACAGACTAAAACCTTAATATTTCGTTTTCATAATAAGAATTGTTAAAGGTAAGACAAAAATTTATGTATGCTCTATCAATATCTAAAAGGTTACTAAGATTTGTAGGTTTGCTTATGGTTTGTGTTTTTTGTAAACAATTTATTTGTGAAATTTTTGTGTTTAACAATTTTATGTAAGCAATATTGAACGTTTGTATTGACAAAACTAGATGACACAGGAGGACAAGGAGACACGACTGTAATCCCAAGTGGAACAAAATTGTGTCTTCTAAAAGCATATTTCGTAGCCGAAGATACAAGCACTACCAACAATTCTCGCTTAAAAACCTACTTTGGACAAATCTATGGTTTTTGACAAATAATTTTTTTTACCGTTTCTTCTTATCAAGAAGTTGAACATAATTTAAGTTGAAATTTATGAAAAATTGAATTATACATGAACACTTATGATGGGGACTATAGCGTCTTTCAAACAAAACAGAGTTTTTCTGCGCAGTCTGGTTGAATTGATTGATGTTGAGTTTTGTTCATTGACACGTTACAAACTTTAGCCTAAAATCAAATACTTTTAACTAAAAAAATATCTCTTTAAATAATAATCATATAATATAATAATAATAATAATAATAATAATAAATTTGCATTAAGTTTAAACAAAACAATGTTTTTCATTTATGAATATAATGCAGAATGTTATTAGTTCAAGTATATTTTAAATTAATGACGAAAATTCTGTCAACATGTATAAAAGCATACATCAAACGAAAACCTTATTATTAATTAAAATTTCTTAATACTTCCTACAAACAGTTGAATTTAAAATAATACTGACATTTTATTACAACTTAAAGCTCTTTGGATATTTCTAAGAAATTAAATTCTCATTGAAGCATAAATAAACATACTCATATATTCTTGTTCTTAAGGACATAAATTTAATTTACCTCCTTCCTTTTGATATTTAAATATTCTGTCATTCACCTTTCAATACACTTTCATTACAAATAGCATACATTTGGAAATTACGTCACTTGTATTTTGTCAACTGAATAAATATGGCTTTTTGCATTTAATAACAAACCTAAATCAAGCCAATATCAACAGGGCTTATTTAGGCCATATTTGTTTTAATACTTTAGTCTGTTATTACTGTTTTTATATGCACCCTAAGTATATAGATTTAAAGCCTTAATAATCCTTTTTAATAAAAAGAAAAAAAATATGTAATCAAAATAAAACTAACATCGGTATTATCTGTATCAATATCTGCAAGGTTACTAAAACTAATAAGTCTTCTTATGATCTGTGTTTTTTTTTTTTGTAATAATATATTTAAACATTTATTTATTTGCAATCTCATGGTATTTATAAATTATACCTCAGATATAAATAATATTACCACAGGCTACCTGCAGGATTGAAATTTATATTTTTATATAAAATAAAAATTGAAGCAGGGGCCATATTACGGCATTCGATATCGAAGGAAATTTCCATACATATTCAAAAAATTTTGTATGGGTATTTGTTCAATATGCAATGCCGTAATTTGCCGCAAATTGTTTGCTAAAAACACAACTGAGACAAAAAACGAACTTTTGGCAGCGCATATTTGTCATCAAAATTAAAATACATTTGTGTATATGAAAATACACATAATCATGGCGGCGGCGAAACTCGTCAACCGCGGCGAACTCTGCAATAGATTTATTTATATTTCTTACGAAGGCGAACGACAAACAAATCAGTATCATGTGAGCATTTTAATTTTTGGTTTTCTAGTCTTTTAGTAAATAAAGTCTCTTATTACTTTAAAAATTGTTTTATCATTACTTTGTAGAATTTACAATAAATATGAAAATTAGTTAAGTACAAAGTTGTTTTATTTCTATTTTTACCTACGTTCAATTTTGTATGTATACTTTTTTTAATATGGTCACACTATCCAGCACAAACCAGTGATGGGAAATGTAATTTGCATTTCAGTATCAGTACTTAAAGTTATTATATTTTTTATTATACATTTGTACAAATGTGTTTTGAATGTTGAAGTGTTGGTGTAGTCTTTGCAACGCTAATTTTTTTATGATTGGCACTAGAATCGTGTCGATTTAAATGGACGTATTTGCCTACAATACTGCATACTTTTATTTTTCCATCCTTTTTCAACCATGAAACTTGTTTTTCCATTCATCTCTAAAAGAAACTATACAGGGCCTGACTGACTCGTTTAACGCAACTAAAGAAACAAAGATTAATTTTCAAAATAAATGTATTAATTGAATTAAAATAAAGAACAAAGACAGATATTTATTTAAAATAAATAAAAAATACACATTCTAATGCATATAAATTTATATTGATGCTTCTTGTTAAGTTGAAGGTTCATGTTTTTAACGGAAAAAGTGTAAATTTTTTACTGTTTTCTTACTAAAATAACCACTCACAAACAAATAATTTCTTAAGCTATGTCTGTTTCAAAAACTGAAGCATTACGCAAAAATTCTTTGTAATTCCCACAATAGTGATAACCATAAAATTTAATGCACACAAAGAATTATAGTTTTGAATTTATTTATAAACAACTAAAGTAAAAAACAAAACGAAAAAGATAATTTTAACTTCGTTTGGAAAGTTTCATTAATTGTGGTCTTCTTTTTGGAAATGTTAAGAACTTGGGTGTTGCGAATATTGAGGTGTTGCGTTAACCAAGTCGGCACTATATGCATTTATATTTTAAAATGGATTGTTAAACTGCTTGCCAACATTAAAATAAAACCTAACCGGATTCGTCAAACTCCATAATTTATATACAGATGTAATTAAAAACAAGTTTTAATAATAAATACACCGTATTCAACTTATGCAAAAATACTTCTCTGAAAACAATAACTTTAAGAAAGTGCCTCATTAAAAAACATTAAACGCAACAAATTATACACAGAAAGAAAAATGCCGTACTATATTCAAGTATTATCTTCTTACTTTGAGTTATGAGACGTACGCAAAGTTTTTAGTACAAATAACAATAAAATGTTCTTTAATCAAGACGAGAACGATATTACTTTAGCTAACCAGTCCTGTAGTTTCTTGAAATGAGTACTAAATTCTTTAATCACGTGAAAAATCTTGAATCAACTAAAAAGTGTTTTAATTAAATTGAGCATTTGATTCCGTCCGTACTCAGTTCAATCTTTCTGTTCTTGATTTTAGTAAATCTGGAATAAGCGTACTTTTAACACCGCTTGGGATTGATTTAAGTACGGATAGATTGATTTTTCTTTTGAGTGTAACAGCTATTATTTTTTTTCGTTATTGAGGTTCATACGGCGAATTTACACAGCGACTGTTCACCGACAAATTCGTCGCGTTGGGCGAACTTCGTCGCTCATCTCAGTTGTGTTCCTAGCATTAACTGCTATACAAAAAAAGTTTCATGCAAAAATAGAAACTCAGCCTTCTGTTAATCACACATGATAATAATACACAACCGATGATTAAGTTTTACTTTATTTACTTGTTGACTTACATAGTATGTCAACTGTGTTTGGCAGCTACTTTATTTAAATTGATACTTGTATCCGCTTATTGTTTTTATTGACTATAAGTCAATATATTTTTATAATTTTTTTAATTATTTGAAATTGATACATTTTGCTCTTACAACACTCAGATTACGCAAGAGACTAAATCGGTAGTAAAGTACAAAAATTATTATATTTAATATTATATGTTTAATCGTAATTTGTTAAACTGTTTAGCTTTATATTGAGATGATGTGTTTGGTTTCAATTCAAATCTCAATTTACCCATTTTTTCTTAATATAAGAATTTTTTTGGATAAATTCGTTATTTTAGTAAGACCGTACTTTTGTTTTTGGAAAATGGTTCAGTACTAATTTCGAGATCGCTACACGATCTTATCAGCGTTCTTTGTTCGATTTTACCATTTTTGACGGTGGATACTAGTGACTAGGAATATCAACTATTTAACCGTATTTTTTAGCGAATTAGAATACGAAAAGTGCAACTAATTCATTTCTTACAAGTTAATTCAATTTCGATTAGTACGAAATTTCCATCTCTGGTGATTAGTTATTCATATATCTCATACTCTTCCGTTTTTGCCAGAGCCATTGGCTGCCGAGATCAAGATGTTTGCCATTTTTGTTTACTTTGTTTTAGTCTTTTGTAGTTGACTTTAATAATTTATTTAATTACTTTGAAGCTGATATTTCTTTATGCTTATATTCTTAATTAATCATATGTATGGAAGCCTTCAATTGAAATCCTTAAGGAACGCAAAGAAGAGGCAGACCGCGAAGAAGCTAAAAAAGCAATCTTGAAAAAGAGAAGAAATGACTGAAAGGATCTTGTGTTGGTACTACGTGCCCACGATTTGGTGAAAAAGCAATAAGCAATAATAATAACAAAAATATTTTAAATAAAAAACGGCTCTAATTTAAGAAACCTAAAGAGGCCCTTATTTTACAAAGCGCACTAATTTTAAAATATTTTAGTGTGTTTGTTTTTGTATTAAGGATTTTTCACCATAGAAAATTTATCAACGCGAAAAGTAGCTGCTTATTAAATAAAATAATGCTCTAAGCGTTCTCGTCTAAATACAGCAACTAACAGATGGATAATGTATGAGATTTAATATAATCATAATATAATTATTAATATGTTTCAGTATTATTTTCTTAATAAAATTTACACAAATTTATTCAAAGTTCTTAATGAATAACAAATATAAAATATTTAGGAGCATTAATTACATCTTGCCGTTAGTTAAAATGAAGATATTGTCGGATCGAAAAACCTTCATTTATTATTTTTTATCCATTAAATATTATTCTTATTAATAACAATAGCAATAAAAGATCGTAGTTAGAATAATGCAAATCTATTTAGTGGGCAAACAAAATCCTACCTTTAACTACAGGTAAGTTGAAATAATGGCCCTTAATGTGCATCGATCCAAAGTCAGTAGCTTTCAACTTAAAACTGAATGCTTAAAATAAATTTCACGTACATAATAATTCTTATTAATATAATAGTTAATCCATATTAAAGCATTGTAGCATTGAAGATTTTTATAAGTAGAAAAAGTATAAAATATAGTTTCTTAAATACAATTTTAATTTTTGATGGTTCTAATTAACTGGTCTGTTTTTCGGCATTTTTCGGAGACTGTGAGAATTGTCATTCTTTTCAAAACTGTTCGATTTTTTAATGTTTCTTTGCACACAAAATATTACCTACTTGAAATTTTAATGAGCAACCATTTGAGATCAAACTAGGCTGTTCAATAGTTTCCATTTGGACGAAACTGCTAAGATGCCAATAGATTACTTTCCTTTTCTTAAATGTTCCGATACGACATTTTTAATAAATATAATTTTGAGTTATCGAAAATTTCTTAATAAAAAGAATTTGGTAAGGCCAGGTATGAACTTGTGTCTCTGTTCCGCATTACTTTTTCATTAAAAAAAATAATATTTATTTCATTGAATACCTCTTATATTAAAAAAAAGTGAATATGAATGGGAAATCGGAAGCTCCATTAATGTCCTTTGCCGTAGATCTTCAATATCATTTTAATTGTCTTCACCTACGAGCTCGCAGTCACCATTTTCTGGTTCTTGTTTATCTTCGTAATCATAATTTTTATACACGCCGTCATTAACAAAAGACTCATTGTCTATGGCATTTGTAGTAATGTTTGTTTGAGGTCTACCAAAAGTGTGAGCGATCTAAATTTATGTCTTTTTAATTCAAACGCAATTGCACATCGTTGTGATTTTAACCATAAACTATTGTTCGTTATTAACTGCGGCCTGAAAATACACACTATTTCGCGAAGACATTGGCCAGTAATTTTTGGTTCTCACAGTATGCTGCATTCCATGTTTCGCAGCCATAAAACAGCGTTCATTTGACGTTAGTGTTGACAATTTTGAGCTCCAGACGGGTTTCAACCACCAGTCTTTGCAATGATATTTCCTAACTAACAGAACTATTGCAGATCTATTGTCACTTACTATTTCAATATAGTCATTATTTCTCTATTTTTCAGTCTCACTGTCATTTGAAGAAGTTAAAGAGATGAAATAAAAAATAAAAATAAAATTCACAAATGACTGATTAAGTATTAAATACTTTACTTTGTGCAAATTTTTCCATAACTCAAACTTTATGCAAGTCCAAAACAGAGTAAAGTGGCAGCTTTAAAAATATTTTTAAAAATCAATAACATTTTGTGCTTTACACAAAAAGAAAAAATATTTTATTTATTGATATTTTTTTGTTCTACGATTAGGCCGGAAGGATCTGGACAGTTTTTTTTAAATCTTTATTACGCTAAAAACCAAGCCCAATTCCACAAACGAGAGACTTAAAATTTTAATTTCTAAATAAGTGACTTATTTAATTATCACATCTTATTGATTACGAATAACTCTTATCCGCTCTTAAGCCAAAAGAAAAGTTGCATTAGCTGTGATATATCTTATATATTAAAGCGATTGTCAAGGTTGTCAAGGACATTAGTTGTGAATCAAGTTTGTTTTTAACAAATAAATCTCTGATCATCTTTACAAAGATACAACCTAATTCTGTTCAGCAAATGCTTTTTTGTTGCTTCTTATAATATTTAAAATTATGTCAGTGTAGTGCAAACGTAATAACACAAAATATAGTTCAACAATTCATAATCAGAAAACTACAAAAAGAGAAAACGAAATAAGCATAACACACTACACCTTGTTGTTATAATAAAAAATTATTATTTAGTTCGTTATTAAGCAAAGAAAACAGAAATATACCAAAAAAATAACTAGAGTTCATTCAAGTTTACTATTTCATAGCTCATGCATGCAATTTAAATTGGAAATATGTTCTACTATTAACAAGCACGTACACACACTAACACATTAAGTTCATAAGCCCCCTAATACAAACACATACATACACCTTAATACTTAGGGCTCTCTCACCCTTTGGCAGCGGTAGTGTAATAAATTCATATTGTAGTATTAAGCCTGTGTTTACATGTATGTGTGTGTGTTCTAGTAAAACATGTTCTCTTTTCGTTTTCTTTTGGCTGCAAAAGTAGTTCAAGTTTTTTTGCTGTCTTGATTAATTTGTGGTTTAGTGTTGACTTGTTCATGTGCTTGAAACTAATACAAACAAATTGTAAGCTAAATATACAAACAAACAAATAAACAAACATATGCACATATATTTCTTTCACCATACATACATTATGCTATGAAAATGCGGTCATTTGTTTCAAAATTTTAAAAATATAATTATCTGAAAGCAAAATCTGCTAGACGTATACTTTATATTTTAGTTCAAAAGGAAAATATTAATCATACGCAGTGATATTGATAAACAACTAGTTTGTTTTGAACAATGACAAATTAAAAGTAGAAATAATATAGCAAATAATAGCAAAATTTTTTAGAAAACACAATATTAACACAGCATTCCGAACAAAAAACAATTTGGGTAGAATACTACGAAATAGCACAAACGAAACGGACCCCCTAGATAAGCAAGGAGTTTACAAATTGACTTGCTCATGCAAACATAGCTACATCGGACAAACAGGACGGAAAATAAAAACAAGATTTCGGGAGCACATAAGAGACTACAACAAGAAACTGAAACAACCAGGAGCAACGCCAGAATCAAATTTCGCGAACCACATATTCAACAACAAATGTACACCAAGACACATCAGACAAACCGTTGAATTACTGCATTTACAGCACAAAGGACGGCGACTGAACGTATTAGAAAACATGGAAATATACAAACAAAAAACGTTTGACGGAAGAATTATAAACGAACAAATAAACACTGCGTCAGACATAATATTTGAACCGCTAAAACATTTTTACACAAAAGAAAACAATAACCCAAGAAAACCAGACAACACAACAAACGAACAAAAGCAAAAAGAAACCCAGAAACGTACAATCACAGACTACTACCTACACAAAGATAAAACACCTAGCAAATGATCACTCAAATAATAAACTGTAACGGTAAACACAAGAGACTAACAAGAGAAAAATTAAACGAACAAGAAGCAGGTAGATATAGAGCACACAGGAATATATACGAACGAGAGAGAGCCACACACGAATATATACGAACGAGAGAGATGCAGACACGAACAAGAGAGAAAGAGAGGAAAAGAAGTTAGGTACACAAGGAAACTATACAAAAGACAAGGGACAACACAAAAAAAAAAAAAAAAAAACGATTAGTTACTGCGAGAACACTGAAGATGGCACATAGCCGAAACCGATCTGTTTATCAACCAAATTGGACGTGGGATGACGGAAATTCATTCCAAATTAGAAATAATACCTATAATAAATAATTAACGTAACTTTCGGAAATGTAAATTTATTAATAGAAATTTTATATAAGAAGTTTGGCTAAAGAAAATAAAATTTTGCAACTAAAATTTATTATCTTGTATGGGACCAATACAAGAGACATTTGCAATTCGAAGTAATTGAAGTGAAAGCAAAATATAGTTACGAATGACGATCATTTAATACGGGTTCCGCTTTAATTATTAGTGTTGGTACAACCGCTAACTGGCAAGAAATTTCAATACCATGATAACGAGCCTAATAAAAATTTCCCAAAATCAGCCCTGTATCTATTTTCAATGATTGTATTTGTGAATTATTCATTCAAGGAGGGACAAGGAGAAGTCGACAAGCTTATATCAGTTATAGCATACTTGTTTTGCGACCATTGCTAGATTTAGATTTGTAAATTACCATTTGGCAGTCGACGTGAAAGTTAAAACTGATGAGATGAAAGATGGAGATGAAAGTTAAAACATGAAGATTATGACGAGGCAGCTGTAGGAATTAGATCCAGTACCGATGAAAGTGTTTGATGGTATAGGAATTGATTAAAGATGTTTAAGGGACTCCAGTAGCTACAGCTATTGTTAGCTGCTAAAGCAGGCGCAAAACTTCGTTAAATCACCTTTAGTTAGCCGGCGTGTTTAACCAAAACTGAGTTACTATTAGTGCCATAAAATTGGGATAACTTTACTAGTTGTGCTAAAGTGGGAAAAACATATTTTGTTGCTATAGTATAAATATAATCTAATGGACAATGCAGATGAGTTTTTGTGTAACATGTAGCAACTGCCCAGATAAGGGCAATCATTGAGTAGTTACTGCCGTGCACCGACTATTTTAATTAACGTTATTAATTTGCAAGTAAAATTTTAAAGAGTCTTCACCTGATATTTGTTTACTATTCTTGGCAAGTGTGGTGTATTACTTCAGCCTAATTATAAATTTTTTTAAGAAACTATTTATTGCAAAATCGATTTTATTCCAAAACTATATTTCCTGGTGTTTCAAATAGAATACGAATTCAAAAAAGCTTCAGTTTTTGTACATTTATTTTTTATCTTCACAAATTTATTTTCACATTTGTGGTTTCTAAATGCTGTAAATTCAAATGTCATTATTTCCACAAGAAAAAAAACAGAGAGTATTACAAAACTCACGAAAAATTTAAAAGGCTTGAAATGTTTACTTTAGTGATTGCAAGGTAAATAGATGTATAAAAGCTGTCAAATTGACATTCACAAAATGGACGCTGCTGAAAAAAGCAATCCGATTTAGAACTACGTTTCAAAAATACAAATCTCTACAATAATATGTCCAAATTTGAGCAAAATTCCATCGGTTAAACATTGTCAATTTTAAAAAGAAAAGTTAAATAAAATCTGAAGGACTGAGCCAGTTGATTAAGATAAATAAAACGGTCTCCCCATAAGAAATTGTTCAAATGATAACCAATAAGATAAAACTTTGAGAAACGTGAAAATATTACACAAACGCAACAACAAAACAAAATTGGCGAACGCAATTTTAGGGAAAGAAAACTTTTATTCGCGATAGAAGTGAATATCGGAAAAAAGCGTAAAATAGGTTCTTAATCAAGTGTAGATAACTTGTACTTGCCTCTAAATACATATATTTTTGAGTTTCATGCTGTCAGAAATAAAAAGTCAAGCTTTCACCAATTCTTCGTGTTTTGAGGTCATGGGAATCAATTCTAGCTATTTTGACGATGATGTCCGTAAGCTTATATGTGTATGGGTGTATGAGAAATGACTAATCAATTGTGAAATGAATTTTTTTAATTTATTTTCTTTTTTGGTTTGAGAAATTGCTGCACATTTTAACTTAGTCAGTTAACCTAACATTACAGCTGTCCAGAGATCATCGCAGAAATCTTATCGTGGTCATAACAGGCCACTGGCATATTGTGAGGTACGCTCATTGATTAGGGCTCAATTAGAATTATATATGTAAAAGCTGCGGTGACTAAGAAGAGGAAAAGTCAGCGGAACATCTTTTCTGTCATTGGCCGGCATTCGGAGATCTAAGACAAAAATTATTCGGTAAAAAAACACATAGAGACTGAAGTTGCCTCTCTAGTATTAATTTAAAAGATATTCACTTATTTATTGTATCAAGCGGGTGGCTGATTGGGAATATCAGCCGCCAGATAACATAGGACGCTTGAGAGACGGGGCAACATGATAACACAACGGAAACTAATCGATGGACCAACGTTAGCTGTGCTTAAACATGGCTGCCAATGGAATCTAACCTAACATCAATACATAAATATAAATACTTGAAAGTCATAATACACTCACACTTCTTCACCAATACACTGCCTTTTTATTGCAGTAATCCCATTAAAATATCAACAAAAATAATTATTCCCAGCTATTGACCTATAAATTTGTGTATGTTATAATATTGGTAAGTCTACTGAGGTAGTAAGCTAAACAATAATAATGGTGGCAAAATTACCTCTCTGAGGACCAAAGGACCACACAGTAATGTAGAAAAGAACAACAGCACTTGCTAATGAATAACATCTATCAGCAAAGCACAGGTGACAAACAAGGGAAACGGTGGTACATAATTAGCCTACAAGTGTGATCGTCGTGATTTAAGAGGAGAGAGGTAGTACCAAATAACACTGGTGAGAGGTGCTGAGAAAGAGCGATAGGAGTAGTTGAGCAATTGTGGTGTGGTTATCGCAGTAGAGGAAAACGACAGCGACAATACGACATACAAGAGACGTGTATAAAAGACATGGGTGATAACAACTAAGCTCTCTTTTGGTGTATGAGCGACATAAAGTCAAGACGTGGAAACAGGCGAGTAAAAACAACACGGCTAGTGTTTTTTAAGAATATATTGGTTTACAACCAATCTCATTAGTAAATAAAGTCGGATAACATTCAGACATTCTGTGGGAAAACATCCGACAGGATAGGAATTTAGCACTATCATAAGAGTTTCAGGATCACATCCAGAGCTCTAGAAGTGAATTATGTTCACGGGGTACTCAAACAGAATCACACTCGGTAGAAGTCGAGTAATTAAGAAGCCTGTTGATTCCATAAACAAAATATACGATAGATCTTAATATATATTTTTTTACAGGACAAACACAAACTGCGAATCCATTTTGGCTTGTCTGCAGAAACACCCAGGATCTACACAGGCATCGAACTTACGAGCCCTCGACTAATATTCTAGTACGATATATACTAGTCTACCGGGATAATTAAGTAAATAAAAGAGAAAGCATAGAAATAAAAATACGAAAGCAATCTTAGAGTCTTATTTACAAAAGAGGATCTAATGAGGCTTAGTATACCCCGGCTCCACACACGGTTTAACCGGAGGAACGTTACAACTCATTGAAGCAGAAGTACATATGAATATCACTTTTTCAACTCTTCGCTGTGGCAACATTTTCAAAATGAACTTTCACTTTCCTATAAAAACAAACAAGAAATTTTCATGAAAGTCATTTATTTCGCTAAAATTTTTATTTATGTCATGAAAGTACTTTGGTTTGAGAAACGCGGTTTTTATGATTATTGGGGATAAGTTTAGCCCAAAGTTCTAGAGATAGCCGAAAAGATCATATTATTTGTCTTTAATTTAAAAAAAATATATATATATAAATATATATGTTTATATGAATAAATCTCTGAATAGTCTATGATGTAACAAACTATTGAACATAAAATATGTTAAATAAACATTGTGGCAACTGGACCTTAAGCTTGATAACTTATATTGTGCCATATAATTTTACAACTTACATATTTCTTAAATACCATAAATTGTGTAATAATTTAAAAACTTTCGAATCGAAAGTACATAAAAAAGTGTAAGAGAACTACACAAAATTCAGCCTAATTGTATGCTCTATTTATTAGATATACAATTTTCTGTTGTTGTTGCTGCTGTTGTAAAAAATAACACACACATACCTTTAGTTTGTTTTTATATTTCTAGGTATTGTAGCTGTAAATGTTGTAATTTATTTTTTTCTCTCGAACTCTTGTCCAAAAATACGTTGTTAACAACAAAATTTCGTGTATGTTAAGGTTGTTATTTGTTGTAGTTGGCGTAGTTTGTTTCAACAATAATAATGATGAGGATGCTGTTTTGTTGTTGTTTTCTTTTTTCTTGTAGTTTATGTTAATAATGACGAGTTAAGTGTTGTAGGCTGTTTTCATACACAATATAACTACAACATCGTGCAAAACTTTTACACGCACGTATATACACACACACACGTACCCTTGTGTAAGTATTATGTACACTCTCTTTTTTTTATTATTATTTTTATTTTTTGCTTAAATTGAGAGCTTATTACTCTCATCTATGATTTTATTATTGTGGTTTTATTTTATTTTGCTTAGTTTTTTATTTATTGTTTTCCAAATGTATGTCATTTAATGGTATTTTTTTATTTAAGAGAGCTGATTTATTGTTTCTTGTTCTTATACTCTCTTTATTATATATTTACAGATTTTTGGAAGATTTATTTTATTTTACACTAGTGTGTGTTGGCATGTTACTTTTATTATTTGTATTGTATTGAGCTTAGACATTATAGACCACATTCTGTCTTAAGGCTAACATATGACAAGATATATAAAAGAATTTTGTTTATATATATAAATTCCCCACAACAAGACATTGCATTGTAAGACACATAAAAGAGAAACTGAAATTTTAAGCAAAAACCAAAAGTTCGTTGTCCTCGTTCTTTTGTAAAGATTTATTTTCCTTTGGCTTGTTAGTTTTGTAGTTATATTTGATTTTTCTCTAAACATGACACAGTTAAAAGAATTCTATTGTAATTGCAATTGTTGTTGCATTTTTTATAGCACTTTTTCTAGTATTTTTTTCTTTTTCACTTTATAATATTGTGGTTATATATTTAGCTTTTTGCACAGAAAAAAAGCTTTTTATTTTCTCTTTTATTATTAGATTTTGCTGTTGACAAAATAGCTAAATCGTAATTTTGCTGAAATTTTATTTCAATTGCTTAATTTGTTTACTAAATTTATTTTATTGAATTTTTTTAAGTAAAACTATATTTTGCTTGTTCTATTATACGCAGTTAAATAAGAGAGCAATTCAAAAGCATTCTTTAAAAGCTTTTCGGAATTTTGTTTGTGTTTTTATAGACAGCATCTCGTAAAACTATTTTGCACAAATTTATGTTTAAATTATTCATGTCTTTTATTCTTAAATATCATGTTTTTCCCATTAAAATATTTAAAAAGAATATTTTTCAAAGCAACTACCAAAAGCCACAAAAAATTGTTTCCTTGACTTCCTTTAACTTTGAGCGGCGTCGTTGTCTGTAGTATTTTTTATTTGTTGTATTATGTTGTTATCCTTTTTTGTGCTATTATAAGTTATTTGTTGTTTTAGTTTTAGTACAAGTCGTAGCACTTATTTTAGTAGTTGTAGTTATTTATGTTGTTGACCTCGTGTTTTACTTTGCAAAATATAAGATAAAATTTTGTTTCTGCTTGTGTTTTTTGTTAAAGCGAATTTCTTCTTCAGATAATTTTATTTTGTTTTTTGGTTTCTTTAACTTTTTGACTGATTATTTGTTTTACTTCATTTCTATTTTTGCTCAGTTTTTATATATTTTCGACAATGACGTAAACAAATTGTAAGTCCACTGCCGATTGTAATACAAATTGAAGCGATCAAACACAAACACATGACTCTGTAAAAAAGGTTGCGAAAAGGAAAAATAAGAATTAAGGCAATAAAATATTTGTGGAAAAGGAGTATTAAAATATCCATGTTGTAAGATGATGTGTAAAAGTTGCACACAAAGCATCATATCGAAATTTTTTAGGGATTAATCACACATCAGAGTTGAAATAAATCATAAGACTAATTAATGAAATTATGTTGAATAACATTGATATATAATTACTCCGACAACAAAATATGTTATAGATCGCAGGCGTATGGTATGGTATGGTGGTATGGTGGTCAGTGATGCTGCTGAGAAAAGCTAACGTGCAGTTTATTTATTATATTGAATATATAGTATATACCGATTAAAAATATTACTATATCATGCGGCGGCATTGGATTGCTAATAGCATGATTTAACTGTAACTATATAATTAAATTATTTATAATTTGATTCAACTATAACCTATTAATTTAATTATGGCTTGTTTCTCTCAGATTTTAGTTTCGGTATAGTCTAATAATAAGCATCGGCATAAGTACTGTCTTTTCATTTCTGAAATTCAATACCCGATTAAGATAACGTGCAAAAAATTTTATCAATTTAATAGAGCAGAATTTAAAAAAAATTTATCTAGACCACTTAGTGATATTAAAGTCAAAAAAAGATTCGTATGTTCTCCGAGGACTAAATAGAATACTATTACTTGATTCTTAATTTTATATCTACATAAAATTTAATCAACGTGGATATAAAAGATTTTTTTTAATTGAAAAATTAGGAAAAATGTTCGCTAACAAGGTTTTTCGTAGAAGATCTTGCTCCAATCAAACCACAACAAAAGTACTCTTTCAAACATTTTAGAGAAGTGCTAGTTATCCTGCAGCTATATAAATTTTCAATTACTGCAAATCTTTAACAAAATTAGAGTTGTGAAGATCATATCTATGTTGCAGCTACATGCTTCGAGGACATTACTAACAAGTAAATTTGTAAATAAAGTCCTTCAAAATTTTAAAATAAAGGCTATGACAATCAGGTGCAAACTTTCGGCCAGGCTTAAGGATTTCGTCCTATGGTTATGTCAAATAATAGCTTCATTGTGATAATCTTTATTGAAGGAAGCCACTCTTCAAAATATCCAGAAAAGCAAAACTTTTAGCGCGAAACAAATCACATCTTTTTAATATTCATACACCAATATTAATTTTTAAATAAAAAATTTGATTTGTCAAAAATTTATTTAAATGAATAAGAAAATGGTTAAACTCATATTTGAACTCAAGCCAAACAATTCCTTTCAATATAAACCTGAAACAGTTCAATAAATTACGCACTAACAATAATTAAAAAGAATGTCAATGGGAATGAAGTACATTTCAAAGTGGAAATACCGCTCATGGAAATTGTTTCCATGAGCACATTTGCAACACACCTTCCCTTATGAATTAAAAACTGTTTAGTTATATTTTTCCATTTCCACTCTTTAAAGTTTCGCCAACTTTATATTCAAACCTTAAAAGAAACTTATAGCCCCATTTTCAGCTTGAATTTTTTTAATTATCTGACATCAGAGTATCTTTTTCAATATTCAGAATATTCCATTCTTAATTTAATGCATATAGTTTGCATATATGCAAAAATTTAGTTATAAAAAAGTCGTTGCAGTAAAAAACAATCTATTATAATTTTCAAGTGGAGTGTAATAACACAAGCAGGATATAAAACGTGGAATATCCTTACAATGGCAACAAAATATTCCGCTACATACTGTTATATTAGTCGAGTAGTAATATGCATACTTTATTAATGAGTTAATTATTAAATTTATTAATCGAAATTGCCTCGATATCTTTTTTCAAAGATTTTCAAAAAAACTTTTGTTTGTTGATGGTTTTTTTAGCTACTCTATATTCATGCCTTTCACTGGTGCAATCCTTCTGGAGTCCCTTATTTATCAGACACAAAGCTTTATCCCCCCATTCCATAATCATACACTTTTTACACGCGATGTCCTAGCCAATCAAGGCCTTCTGCGTTTCCTTCTTCAACAGGCTGGGTAGTTGGCCTTCTTCAGCAGGTCTGACTGGGGATCTTCAACAGGCCAGTTAAAGGCCTTCCATGGTAGACCTGACTGAAGGCCCTTTTTGGTAAATTAATTGAATACCTGAAAATACTCTGAAAAATCCCGACTAATGCCATATTCCTTGACACATTGTCATAAAATGAAGCCGGCCATGCGAAATAAAAGTAATACTGCTTCTCCCAAAAGATTTTAATAAAATACTCATTTAATTTACAACCGCTTTGTCAGAGAATTTAAGAAAACTATTTTAAGTTTACTTATTTTTTCTTTTCACTTTTTGCATTTTAATTTAAGACTTTTTTGTTTGTTGTTTTGTCTTTGGAATGTTATTTTTCTGGTAAAGGTTTATCAGTTTTGATGCTGCAAACGTAGTACGTACAAAAATACACATAATAAAAAATGACAATTGTAGTTGGTAATAGGTAGACCTTTCATAAGGCCATTTTGAGAATGAAAAGGATCATGAGTACTTGATTTAAAAAAAGGTCTAGCAAGGTCATACAGCAGGCAGTATTAATATAAAAACCACCATATTCTAGAACGGCAGATGAAAAATATATTCGTTTTTAATAAACTAAATAATCGGTATTTTACTTCACCGTAAGAATTACGATATTTAACAGCAATATATTTCACAAAAAAAAATTTATAGATAATTGAAATAACACTCCTCAATACTGCAATCTAAAATGTATATTCTTTATTCGCACTTAAGAAAATACCTAACATAACTAAATCTTTAAATACTGCGGTGCAGGTGAAAATATCTGTCTCCCTGACCCAACGCCAGCATCAAACACTTATCCAGTATCTTCACAAAAGGCAAAACATTTTAAGTGGAAATAAAAAATTTAAAAAAAGAAAAGAAATTAAACGAAAAAGTAAAATAATATAATAAAATTGTGTCTTACAGTCTAGTGGCTTTTAAACTCATACAAGAGAGCGAGAGTATGAACCGACATATTCAGGTGTCAAGTTGTCTGACGCCAAATAAACAGTAAAAACGAATTTGTGTGTTCGCTCCACTAAAAAAGTGGGTATGAGATTTTTATGTTTTATTTCTTGTACTCATTCATATAACGACTACGAGGAGCAGCATTTATTATAAAACTCGTATAATAAGATAAGAAAATAATATTAATATTAAGGTAGGAATTTAAATTTTATTTTATTTATTAAATTGGATTTTCTATGAACAATTTTTCTCACGAATTGTACTTGAAATAAATATGTATTTATTAAATGTGATTTTTTCCATTCTTAAGTCATTTCAGTTCAAGATGCTCAAGATCCAATTTATGTTTTGAATGACATGTAGAGGGTATTAGTCTTTTGCAAGGCAGTTCTATATTAATTGCTTTTGCAAAAAGTAAGGTAATTTTTAAAGAAATTGTATTTGTAAAAGAAGACATATTTACAATTCGTCTATTGAAAGAAAACTTAGTTGTGTGTCTTTTTTTTTTTATTCATTTCCAAATGATTTTTATTTTCAAAGGAGTTTGCTTTTAAGCTGCAAAGTAATTTTATTTATTTTTATTGAATCTTAAAGGGTTTTTTTCTAAAAAAAAATATGTTTTTAAAGCTTTTTATACTTTTTACTGAGAGAACACTGAAGATGGCACATAGCCGAAACCGGTCTGTTTATCAACCAAATTTGACGTGGGATGACGGAAATTCATTCCAAACTTTTTATACTCCTTGTCTAGTTACTTCGTTGAATGTTGACGTATGATTGATAAAAATACAATCGTATGATTCTACAATAAGTATACGGCACATGTTACATATTATTTTTTTGTGTCAGCTTGTAACAATACTTTCTCACTTTAATTTATTACAACAAAGATGACTTGCAACAGTCTATTTGGTGCCCTGCACTGGTGCTTATAATCGTACCAGGTCATCCGCACTTCTTCAGGCATAATTTGAAAATCTGTTTCACACTTCAAATACTTATTATAAAAACTCTCAAGAAATAAACATGAAATTCTTTATATACAAAAAAAACTTTTTTGAAAACGTATTTTTATTTAAGTAGCACCTTAAGTTGGACAACTTTTAACTTTTAACGTACGTTGAGTACTTTGACAACTATCAGTTTTTTTTGCTCCGTTTTTATTTAGCTTTTGGTGTTGTGTTTTGACAAAACTAAGTTAAATAGAATCAAATGAAAATTAAAATTAAAAGAAAGTCCTAAATATATCCTCGAATTCCATAGAAAATGTGTACTTTAATCAAATTGAGCTGCCTCAATGTCCGTCAGCAAAGTACTCATTGTGTCAACCACCTCCGTCGATACTTTAATGTCAGTTGAAAAAAGAACGTATAACGTACGATGAATTCCATGTGCATCGGCCTTTATAGATTGTACTCCTTAAAATATTGTTGAGAGACTAAAATAAATGCAACTTTTCTGAAAAGGCAGAAATTTAATATTTAATTGTTTTTATATTTTATATGTGAACTTTTGACGAAATGTCATCCTGTAAAATTCAGTTTGGTATATATGTGTAAGCAGGTAGCCTTCAGTTGAATGATAACACCAAGTATTCTTATTCTCTTCCTAGACATATGGAAAAAAAATATAACCAACACCAGCAAAAGCTAGAGTCCCTAAAATCTGTTAGTATACTTTAATTATGCCGACAATTTATACCTTCAGAAGGTAAAAATTGAGTCCGAAAAGATCGGTATTGAAGAACACCTATCAAGAACCCAAAAAGTGAGCTTAAGTGCAGCTAACAGAGGCTACTTATATTTCTACATCCCCACTGTGATGTAGGTTGATATAGATATTTCTGTTACTTGACTAAGTTCATAGCCACAACAGAAAGAACTTCAAAGGATATCTTAAACTTCTTCCAACTCGTTGCAATATAGAAATCACCCATTAAACACCACTCGCTTATTTTTTATTACTGTTTTAATTCAACACCTCTCTCTGGGTAAAAATATGGAATTATGTCTCCGAAAGATGTGAAGGATTTGAAAAGTTTCATCATTAAACTTTTTAGGAAAATATTACGATTATTAGCGAGTGTTGACATTTATGCACGTAGGAAAAGGAAACTAAGAGCCCACTATCGCCACTAGATGTGGACAATATCTCTGTATTTTCAAGCTTATCACTGTTTCTTTTCACTACTATTTTCTTACATCATCAAGTAGCGGTAACAAAATATTCTACATATATAATTATAAAAAACTTTAAGTAACAGCGATTAAATGATAGATAATAATGTCCATTTACAAAAATACAAACAGCAAATGTCAATGATAAGAAAATGTATATAAACAATTCCCGTAAAAGAATATCTGAAGTAATCAAACCAAACTAAGTAGCGATAAGAGTTCTTAGGGTACCCACATAGTAAAAGTGAATGTTCAAGGGATACGATATAAAAAAAACAAAACTGGTTTTCAAATGTCCTGAAACCCTAATCAAGCAATACCACCTTAAATGTCATTGACTGAAATCCACCAGGCAAAAGTTTTTACTCGATATAAATGTTTGGAAATGAAAGTTTGAAAGTTTTATAAACTGTCATAAATGTGTCTCAAAATAAGAGCCATGAACTCAAATATAATTTAAACATAAAATTTGAAGAAATATGTCATACAAATTTAAAGACACAATAATTGTACGTTTTTAATATCTTGTATACAAGCTTATTAAAAAATTATATAAATACAGGGTAGATATTCACTTATTTTAACAGTTCTCATGACTTAACCGGTAACTGCTCGACAGATGATAATTAAAATTCACTACAAAACAGGTGAAAATTTCACGATGACAGTTCGCAAAACGAAAGCATTTTTAGGTCGTCATGAAGCATCTTCAATTGTGAAACCGGTGGAAAAATTTGAGCTGCTGTGACATGTTAGTGAGGTGAAAAATCTATCCCATGGACGTCGCTCAAAAACAACTGAGAATGTTGCTGTTGTAGCCCATAGTGTGGAAGCAATTCCAGGTTTGTTCGATTCTCGCCAAACTTTGGAACTGCGCATTCCATAAACCGTAGTTGCATAAAAACTTTGGTCTTGAGATTCTTAAAGTATCATAAACGTCGTGCAGATTGAGTTCTTCAAATGCATGAACCTACTCCGGATTTTGTAAAAAAAAAATTTTAACATTTGCGCTTATTTCACGTTGGGTGATACGTCATCAAGTAGAATTACCACGCTTGGGATTCGGAAAACCCAAGAATTATTGTTCAAAATCCTCTTTATTCTCAGAATGAGTGCTTGGTGCGGTTTTTGGTCTGGCAGGGGCATTGCAACTTACTTTATTAAAAATAATTCTAGAGTTGAAATTATTTTACTATCCAACGATAATTAATGATTTTGTACAGCCGATATTAAAAGATATTGTGTTAGAAGACGTTTATTTTCAACAAAACGGTTCTACATGCCAGTAACGATGTCATCGCTCTTTTGCGTGAAACGTTTTCTGACCGTTTGTATTTTGAAGACGCGATTACAACTGGCCACCGAGATCTTGTGATTGAATTACTTAGGACCTTTTAGGGATCCATCCAAATACCTCAAAATCGACTCTAGACCCCAAAGAGGGACATTATGAAGACTTTATCGACGACACACAGTCACTAATGTGTGAATTAGTGACGGAAATTTTTAAGAAAAGAATAAGCTCCTGCAAGTGTAACCGTAGCTGATAATTCGGCATACAAATAGTCGTTTGTTTTACATACAAAAATAAGAAATCATGTTATCAAACAGAACAAAGTGATGGTATCAGAAGAAATTATTCAACTCATATTATTTCCGTATCGCTGATTAAAAAAAATGTTGTTACAAAATTAGTAGGAATTCAAAAAGTCACTACTCCTTTAATACTTCTATGATCATTCAATGACCTTTTAAAGAATAGTTGTTTACTATTTTCTTCAACGAAAATGTTTCAACTTGTCATAATTGGATTAGCCTGCTTATCTGCATAGTGATAAAGATGCTGTATTTTACTGACATGCAAAGTTTGACTAAATATGCCACATATTGGAACATTAGGTTAATAATTTTTTTTATGAGGCCAATTTCATAGACACTGAATGCCTGCTTTTGGAAATGAAATCCAAATTTTCTTTTGGTAATTTATGTGACAAGATACATGTAAAACAGGCAAACTCACTGGGGCAGCTGATCGCCTATTTCGCGTGTGTTAACTGTCAAGATCCATATAAAACATTGTCTATGTATGAAGTTTGTTTGGCAGTTACAATAGGCAATCTTTTAGAAATGGGTTTAAATTATTCAATCTGCCATCTTATATGCAAAAGAAAAAAAGTTATTCATATTTGATTGTTGTTTTTTTCATTAACTGCCAAACGGAAATTTTTGTTTTATTGCAAAAAAAAAAAACATGAAAACCTTGTTTATGTGTCTTATTAAGTTTTCAGTCAGGCAAATTTATACCGGTAAAGACAAATTCATGCCAGTTGAGCAATATGTTTTATAATTTTCTATTGTCAAAATTTACATTTTACATTTTTCTCTTTATAAGTTCGCTTTTATTTTGACATCCAAGAATGATATCTGCCAAAACAAAATCTCTAGAAGCTACCTGGTGTGCATTCTGTTGACACCGGCTTACATAAAAATAAACTGTTTACGGTGAATTTTAGCCCAGAAAATGCCACAAAGCTGATGAAGCACAATAAGCCAATTGAGCTATTGAATACGCTTTGAATGTTATGCTGCTACAAAAAATCAGATAACAGATGAGAATGTATAAGTACAATTTGAACATGAACATAAATATTTTTTCCATGGAACTAAACAACATAAATTCAATAAAATAAATAAGATTTTTATCTTTCGTCAGACAGCGGTAACTTATAAGATAATTTGGAAAATACTCGCAACTTGAAAACGTTAAACCATTTAAGAGGAAAAAAAATAAGCCTAAACAAAAAATGCGGGGTTTCTTAACGTTGAAATTTGCGTTTCTTTGTTTTTTTTTTTGGTTTGGTTGGCTTTAATTTGTTACAAAGTTTATATTTTTATGCCAAAACAATTTTATAGAAAGTTTGGAGCACACATTAATTTCATTGGCTTTCAAAGCATACAAACAAAGATGTTTAAAATTAAATGATTCATATGCAAAACTAAATAGCCAAAGCTTTAAAATATAACAACTGGTTCCTCCAACATTTCTTTGATCTAATTGAATCTATTCAATCTATTTCGAACTATATTTTTTTAAGTTTATTATATTACTTATAGTTATTATCATAAAAAAAATTATTTGGTTTTTAAAAATGATTCATATTATTTTTTAAACATTTGTTTTATTTATTGGTTTCTTTTATTTTAGATTACTATTTTTGTAACGATTGTCACTAACATTTAAGCGTATAATTATGAATGCATATATTTATATTAGTTCCTAAAAACACACTTTGTTTCTTGGCATTTATTTCATTTGTGTTGTACATTTAATATTCGATTTTATATGTACAACAAAAATATTTTTTGACGAAAAACTTTAATCCTAACAAGAGGATTGTACACAAACTTGGTCTTTTGTTTTTGTTATTAATTTCTTAATTTTTTTTTTATATTATCTTGGAAGCATAATTTTCCATTTTCATAATTTGGTTGTAATTACTTTAAATTCACTTCAAAATAATGCACGACCATATACACAAAATAGCACGCTCACACACTTACATACATGTGTATACATTTACATACAGAAACAAAGGTTTAACCTCACTTTGCCCTTTACTTGAACCAAAGAAAAAACAAAAAAACAACAAAAAAACTGAACATCCAAAGATATATAACATCAAGATGTTTTATAAAAGCATCTTTTTTTCTTCTAAATATCTTTTTATGGTTATTACACAATTGCTTACTTTATTTGATGCAATTTACTTTTAAGCTTTTACGATTTTATCCAAAATACAAATAAAAAAAGCCATAACAATAAATAATATAGATTGAAATCTTAGTTTTTATCAGTTGTTATTCCCGTTATACTAAGTCCCGTTAAACATTTTCCGTTAATGTTAAAGTTTGTGTTTTTTTTTACCGCCCGTCTAACACTTTACACGAAATTAATGTAATACGTTACGCGTCCTTGTTCCAACTAATGGCATTTCATTTATTCAAATTATACAAAAGTCCTGGGCAAAAAAGCTGAATAAGTCAAATTGTACTAAAAAAACAAAAAAAAAAACAAACACATACAGAAAATTACTCTCAAGCACAGGTACGGTGTATAAGAAAACAGCTTTTGTTTTAAATCACCAACAGCTGAATTTGAAAATATATTATTTTCATTCTAGCAATACTTTCACTGGAAATATTCTTAAATTCAGACTACAAAAAAGCTTTTTTTACTCTCTTGCTTATAGGCAACATAAACATACTAAATTTTCTCACCAAAAATATTAGAGGTAAAATGAAGGAATAAGAAAGTTTTGCTTTCAGTATCTCTAACTCTCAGTTACACTACCCTCTGAAATCAACTCTGTGAATGTTATGAAAATTATCCTTTTTCACACCCTTCACCAAAAACTAAGTAGTAATTTAACATATTATATGTTACACAGAAAAAATTATTCGTCGCATTTATTTTTTTAGAATTTATATAGAATTTATAAATTTAGGAAAATATTTGTGAACAGTTACGACGAAATCTTTGTAATAAAAAAAATTGTGGTAGTAAAAATATGAATTCACCTAAAATCGTTCACTAAATTGTATAAACATATATTTTTTTATTTTAAAGTCAGTGAAAGTATTGCGCTACCTTAATATTAAAAGGCCTTAACGTTTTTTTAATCGAGTATTTTGCTTATTTAGTTTGATGAACTCCTAATCTTTTGCAATATCGTCATCCTGAAGTTATCTTCATGTATATCACAAACTAAAAAAAATCGTATAAGACCGCTTGTCCTAAAAAGTCAAGACTTGACGAATCAAATTTGAGGTGTGTGTACCGGGTCTAAGATCCTGTACTTGTGCTTCGGAAGTAGTGCAAGTTCGGTTCATCTAATAATTTTTCTCCTATATAATCTTGAAACTTGAAACTCAATTTCCCAAAGAAAAATTTTTGAAGATACTTTATGTAACTTTGGGACGACGATATGCAAAAACTCTTTATAGAGTCAACAAAATCTTAGTTGGGGTCTTTCTATATTAAGGAAACGACTTATACACTCAAATGAATTGTTTTAATGATGGCGAATCTTCCAAAACTTTTGTAAATTTTGTAAATCTTATAATCTTACCAAAAAGATCTTTGTTTTTGGTATTATTTTTAACGAAACTGTAATGATGTCAAATATTTAGTAAAAATTAAAGTGAATTTCGAACAAATTTTTGTGTGAATATCCTTTATTGCTTTTCTGCTGTGTTTATTTTCATTTTTCAATAAACAAAAGAACTACATTTTGAATATTACTACTTTTTAATATAAACAAACAACAGTTTTGCTGATGGTTTTTAATCCAAAGTGATTATAATTTTGGCTTAAGTTTGTAATATTTTTAGTCAGAAAGAATTGGACGTCATAAAACATTCCAAAGGAACAAGAGAAAAATTTAACACTAATTGATTTCAACTTACACGGCAGACCAAAAACAACGTTGTTTTTCGGGAGCTACTACACTCCCATCATCAGTGTTTATGTGTTTTGCTGTTTTTGCACTTAGGAAATGTAAACAATTTAGTATATTTGATTTAATTCAAAGCTAACAAGGGAAATATTATTTTTAATAATAGATTTTGTAATTTATATGTAAAATAATTTATTGAAAATAAGCAATTCGCTATAGCTTGCACTACTTTTTTAAATATAGTTTAAAGACATTTCATTTAATAGCCTCCCTTTAATTTTTAACTGTGACGTTTGTTGTTTAGTTCCTTTAAGCTAACTTAGCCGGCTGAACAATCAAATTTTTAACAACAAATCTATTACTTCACTCTAAAAAAAGCACACCAAATATTCGTTGTTGCCTTTCCTTGTTTATGTTTTTCTACTCCTCTGACACAGTTAATTCTTTGTTATTTCGCTTACCACTACTTTCTTGCACTCATTCCTCTTTCATGTGTACGTAAACTACACGTGCTTTTTAATAACACATTCCTTCAGTAACTTTTGTCTAGTGCTGCTTTTTTTTGGTATTTCTATTTACTATTATTTTGTTTTGTATTCTTGCAAAAGCAGCTGTTTTCTTTACTCTTTTTTAATTTTAAAACTTTTGCCAGTTGCTTTAAGCTCTGCTCTCATTTTGCAAAATTTTAGATTCTCTGTACATGTTTTGCGACACATGCGCTTTTATATTTTCATTTATAGAATTTGAGTATAGACAAATTTGTTTTATTTATTTTGATATTTTATTGACATTTCCAACTTTACACCTTCGCTTGCTGATAAGCTTTTCAAGAATTTTTTTGGCTGTTTTGTTTTTGATTTCCTTTTATTAGTTTTTTTTTATTTTTTGTAACAGCTTTTTGAAAAGGAAGTGTAGAGGTAATCTATTGTACAAAGGAAGTGTTATTTTATTAGCGACAATAATATGGTCATTAGTTTAGGAGAAATTGTTTATACACACACAATTATTTTAACCATAATGTAAACAAGATAATAACTTAAATGAAAGTAATTATTATGGGCATGCGTAATGTATTGTTGCTAAAATTGTATATAGTTTTAAATCAAACTGCACAAAAAATATTAGGTTTCTAAGAGCAGAAACAAATTTTCATGCTTGAGGTGTCAATGAGGTGTCTTGAATCGCATACGCGGATGCGTAATTTATTTTCAAACTCAAAATAATGTAATCTCTCACTGATTGCATAGAATAGAGCAATTCAAAGTAATGCACACGACTGGAGTTTTGCTGTTCAACGATTTCATATTAGCAACATCGAATCTAACGATTCACTATGTTATGTGTCCAATTTTAGTTTTACCGGCAAAAATTCATATTTTCAACTTTCGCTTTTTGAAAAAAATAGTGCGATTAAATTCCTAACACTTCGACGACAGAAATATCAAAAAATTTGTTTCAATTGAAAACTCACTTTGAATATAAACATCTGTTAAAATTTAAATTTTTCTAAAATTAAGTTTTAAAATTGTTGAATTGTTGAATTGTCAAATATTTAAAATCTTACCAAAATTGTTTACCATTAATGGAGCTGTATACTAAAAAAAGAAAATCAAAGAGATTTTACAAAATGTTAGTATTATGTGTCAAATTCCGTGTTTTCATTAGTTTATATTTTTCGTGATCATGCGAAAAAGATGTTTGACTTCTCTGGTATAGAACTTACGTTCTTTGCATTTCTTCGAGAATGATATTATTTTTTCAAAGCTTAAGCCTCATGCCATGTTAAAATGTTTAGCAGCCGCTTGCAGTTAAGCAAATAGTTTTATTTTTTCTAGAAATATGTAAACTTAAAATTGGTGAAATTTGTGATTTTTGAATCAAGAAAAAATATATAGAAGGTATATGGAGTTATGTTGAAAGAAAGATTTTAAGTGACATATCCGATGATATTAAAAAAAAATAATTAGCAAAAAATTATAGATTAAATATTAAATATACTTTGAACTTTATTTGCTGTATTTATTTTTTTTAAACCCTATTTTCATGAGACCTTAATGATAACACGGTGAGGCACATCCAATTTTGGAGAAGCAATTCTAGGTTTCTGTAGAAAGTTTTACAACGATATCAAATTGCATAGGAAATTGGGCGTGATATTGGCAAAATGCTTATTTAAGCTACAGATGTCTCTACCAGTATTGTCAGGAGCTGTTGGAAACAACGGCTAAATCGGCTTATCAAAAAGGCCAGAAAAAGTTAAATCGCCAAAAAATAAAAGCTACAAAGAGGCTAAAAAATTTTTGTTCATAATTCGACATTTTATTGATTATTGATTAAAAAAAATGCATAAAACATGTTAAAATAGTTATAAAAAAGTGCACTTCTAGTTCATAAACAAATAAAAGACGAAACGAAATTCATATATGTAAGTAAATATATAACATAAATATCTGGTATTACTTTTGACTTCAATTCAGTATTGGATCAATTGAAATGCATGTATATAGACTAGCTAAGAAACCCTCAACAAACAAAAGTTTTTAAAAATCTTTGAAAAAAGATATCGAGGCAATCTCGATTAATAAATTTTAAGAAAATACATAAACCTAAATTAATGTATAATACATGCTTTTGAATTCATCAAGAGAAAAGCCATAAGATGTGTATATTTATTGCTTTCTCTAGAACTCTATTGAGATTTCTCATATATCGCACTATAACAGTTGTTATAAAAAACTTTTTATCAAAAGAATTATATATTAAATCAGGGATACTTCAATGCTAAGGGCTTCATTAGTTTTTACTTTTCGTTGCCGTTCTGTGCTGTTTTTTTTCTGTAGAAAATATTTCTTAGATACTTGTTCTATGTCTGATTTTTCGGATGTGGACGATGTAATTATATAAATGAGTTTTGTAAATGTTTGCAAAATTTTTTTATTTGACAAACATATATAAACCTTTAAAAATTGGATTTAAACTACAATTTTCTGACTTTTAGCACAAAATTTTTGTCATTTCACACTACAAGAAACTTGTAGTTTCTGTCATTAAACGTTGTATACTATTTTCTACAGAATAGTCTAGAACAGAGCAGAACGCAAAAGTAACAACAAACCACACATACAGTTTTTTAATTCAACAGAAACAAAACAACTGATCCGTAACAGAACAGAACGTACAAACTAGTTCTGCCTTTAATTCTTTCTGCTACACTATTCCTTATATTTCTAAATGGCTTTCTATGTAAAATTTTTGATCCTATTATTTTTCGAAATGATCGAATTAATTTTCATTCCAACTCAATCAGCAATACTCCAACAGCGTTGAAAATTGTGGCACTGACGCAAAATATGAATGATCGATTTTCTTAATCACAATCTTGTAATAATTTCTAAAAGGAATTCTTTAAACACACATTTTGTAGATCTAATTTTTCAAGTCTCATAAAGAAACATTTAAGTTTACCGACGGATGTGGCTCACTAATATTTACTTACTAAATTGTGTCTAAAAATAAATGCATGATTTTATTTGCTTTCATTTGTGGAATAATGTATTGGTCACCTTTGAAAATAATTGTACAAGTCACACTTTCAATGTTGGAAGGTTAATATTCATAAGAACTACTCCCTTTATTTTCTTTCCCAGAAGAATTTTTTCTGCATCTTTCACAAAGCGTGGTATGGGCACATTTGAACTGCTGACTGGTGGTCTAATAAATCGTATTAAGAGACTTTAAAAGCTATTAACGTATTTGGTAGTTAAAATGTGAGCGCAAACGCTAAACACTAAAAACCGAAAAAAATTCTAACAATCAAATCTGTATTATTTTCATTAAAGTAAGACAGAACTGCCAGTAAAATTGTATGTTATTAAAAAAACATTATTTTTGTCATCATAAAGTGTAAAGGACTTGACCGGAAAATTTCAATTTAAAATGGCTTATCATCGAACACTCAAAAAAACTTCGGAAATATAAAATCCTGCAGCATCATGCCCTGACATGTTTGTAGTAAAAATACAATAGCAAACAAAAAACTTTTCAATTATTTTATTTAACATCCTAAACTTTTTCTAATGTTAATAACTAAATATATTTAATAATACTGTAATAATAACACAAAAATCACTTTAGCATAATCTAAGCAAATCTTAATAGTTCATTCTTGCATTTAAATTAAAGAACATTCCTTCTTCTTTTGTCAGCAAAACTATGTAACTCAGTTATGGCTGCTTCAGAAGATTCCGTCAATCAATAAAATCTAAAACAATGGAGGATGAATAATTCATACCGACGCTTTTGTTGTCTTAAAATATCCTAGTTTTCGCTTTAGTTTCTATATCTTGTCTTGTCACATCCTTCGATGCCGCATAATTAAACTAGAAAATTTAATTGTGGTTTTTTATGCTCTGCCTAAGGGTTATTGTTTTGTTATTGTTGTTGCTATTGTTGTTTTGTATCATTAATTAACATCATCCTGTTGGCAAAATGATATCAGCATGCCTAATATGAGCCTGTGTGTCTACAGATGTTTGTATATACAAACATAGATAAGTATTGTTGTGACTGTTATTATGCGGTTAATTTCATATACCTCCATACAGGTGTAGCTGTATGTATATATGTTTGTTCCAGTGTTTGTGTGAATGTATGTGTGAATGCTGTGTTGTTGTTTTTAATGTAGACCGCATCCAGATTTATGTCACCACATTCTTATCAGTTAATGTGTGCAAAATTTATTCTTTTTGATAATTTTAAACGCCTATAATTTTATTAATTTAAATTTTCGAAATAATTATACAGAAATAATTAATAATGGTGCCGCTAAATAAAAGCGTTTCAAATAGAGAACTAAAAATAAGATAGTATCATTTTTAGCAATTCTAATATAAATGTACAAGCAGTTCTCTGATGTTAAATGTGATTTTATTTCGTACTCCACTTTTTTTTTATTTACAAAGAGTTGTTATGGAGGCCACATTACAAGGAAGAAATACAAAAGATATCGTTAACAAACTCAAGCCTATAAGAAATACGTTGTTTTCCTATGATGCCACAACAGCCGTCATCAGTATTCATGTGTGTATTTGATATATTCAAGCACTTGTCAGATGGTGCTGTTTGTAAGTAAATTTAAGTCTTTGTTTTTTTCACAAAATTGTGGGTTCATTTAAAAGAGTAAATTTCTTTGGAAGGAATTTCTTTTTCATACACAAAAGAATATAACTTTTGTTTTAAATTTCAAATAATTTATTTTGTTTTAAAAATTCCCCCAGAAAAACCTATCCTCCTTTAACTGATAATTTATACGTGAAGCATGAGTGAATGAATCTTTTAGAAAATTAATAAATATTTAATATAAGCTTTTCGTGACTGGTCAATTATTCATGAGCTTGAAGACATCATGGCTTGCAAAAATTTTATTTTCTCAATATTAATCACTCGCCTTTAACTTGTATTTGTCGAAGCAATAAAACATATTTTTTATCCTTCCCCTCACCACGATTATTGCATTTTGATCTTAAATACCATAAATCAAAAACAATAGCAAATCAATGATTTATTTTTACATTTTTAATTTTTCTTAGATAATAATAAACCCCAGCTAAAAAGAAATCATACAAACACAAATAAAAGTTCTGTGGATTGTAAACTATTTTTGTATGAGATAAAAAGAAGTTTATGATAAAAAAATGCGGCCGATGGAAAAAATATTTTGGAATAATATTAAAAAAAAAATGTTTTAATCAAGTCTAAAGGTCATGTATTCTTTACTGAATATGAGAAATTTATTATTTCTGTCTTGAATTATTCTATTCAAATTGTTAATGTATATTATTTTTATTAAGATACAAAAAGAAAATTTATTTTGACAACACAGGGCAAAACATAATGACCGACCATGTTAGCGGTGCCACTACAGAATTACATAACCACCACAATTCTCGTGCCTCGCAAGAGATGTAATTTTTTTTCATATAAATTAAAGCACATATGGGCTAAAAAAATGTTTAATTCATATACAAAATTATAATATACAACCTCGTAAAAGTTAAGAAGTAGCAGGGATGAATAAGTAATTTTGCCCCAAAGACCTTCTAAAATAGTAATTTTTCTTTTCTTTTATATCGCCAAAATAAATGTTTAACTACCTCCTCTAAGAACATCATACATTTCAGCACAAACTGCATTACTTTACAGTAGTTCTACAATTACTTATTAGTAAAGAAACATGCGGGGTTTTTAGGCATGGTGATGCATTATCATGCGACTTTTTCAACCTATTAATGGAAAAGATTTTGCAAGAGAAAAAAAAGCAAAGCCAATGACATTATTTATACTGACGATATTTACATCAATGGCCGCCACACACGAGCAAGTAAGTGGAGTTTTTGCAAAACTCGACTAGCAGTCAAAAAGCATGGGAACGCGGATAAAACGTATTTTATTTCCAGTAGTAGAGCAATCCAGCGTCTCGAACAACGTTTAACGAAATAAAATTACAGTTTTGAAGGCGTAATAGAGATTCGTCTATTTAGGTGCCAGTGTTAATAATAACGACGATGTCAGCTTAGAAATTAAGCGGAAAATAACTCTGACCAACAGCTGCCACCTGGGTTTGCTAAGCAGTCAGTATAAAGCCTTCTATCGGCAAATAAAAATAAAACTCTACAAATTTTTTTTTCGTGCTCTGGCACTTGGACAATAAAAAGATCCTATGAGACATTGCTCGCGGTGTTCGAAAGAAATATCCTCCGCAAGATTTATGCCCCTCTACGCGTTGATGATAAATTCTGAATTAGAATAAATCACGAGCTGTACGAGCTTTATGCCGATATAGTCAAATGCATTAAAATACAACGACTCCTTTGAATTGGAGAATGGAAAATATGCTCCGGCAATTAAGACATACAAGAAAGAACCCTTCGGTGGGCAACGTAGAAAAGGGCGACCCAATCTACGTTGCGACGATCAGATGCAACAAATCCTAACAGAACTTGGTGTCTTCAACTGAAGCTAGCATGCAAGATACAGAAATAGCTGGCGTCCTATTCTTTTTCAGGCTGAAACCGACTCCCGGTTGCAATAGCCACCTAAAGTAAATAAAATGAACTAAACAAATATGCAATTTATACTATGAATACATCGTTAGTAGATGGGGCTCTTATTAAACAATGCGCTCGCCAATCAAGCCCTAATGAAGCAATCTGGAGTTTATTTCAAATGTGTGTGTTCTTGCGAAAACAAATTGATAGCGCACAATGAAATATTTGTTCAATAGAATAGTGAGTAAAAAAGTTTACATTAAATAGATCAATATCGGGTAAAGCAGTAGGTATACATTTTTACTATTTTGAAACAAAACAGGCTGAGCTCCTGAGAGTGGCTGCACGCAATTCTAAAGGAATTTCATTTTTCTAGATGTCATCGTCAAGAAAACCGCTTCAAATGGTTGCTTTATACATCGCACTACATTATTACACTAATTAATTTTATTCACAAACACATTTGATTATTTGATTTTATTTGCAGTCTTGAATTGCGGCAGAATACTTGAAAAACAAACCAAAAAATGTTTTCTTGAGAGTAAATTGAAATACTCGATTTAAAGAGAATTTCAAAAGCAAGTTCGTATCAAGTTTTAAAAGTATTAGTGTATTAGTAAAAAAGTGTGAGTATATTGAAACTTGATAGACAAAACTTGATCGTGTAACGCCCAACAAATACACAAACTCAAAAAGTACGAATGGGAACTTCAAAAATTACAAAAGTATAAACATAGTAGGCTTTAAAACTTACTCAAAAAAACCCAATAAGAAAATTACATTCGATATGAATCTGTTTTGTTTTCCAACAAACAAAAGTTTTTGAAAATAAACTTCAAAAAGATTTTCAATGACTTTTAGCATTTCTAAATATTTTGTAGAAAAGGGAAAATTTTGAAAACACTATTTTTTTGGTACAAAAATAAAATTATTTTCTTCACAATGCTCAAAAAAATCATAAGAATATAAAGACTCTGGTATTGAAATTGTAAATTCTTTAAAAAATACTGAGATGTAATTAAAATGATAAATTAAATTTGGTTGAACATACAAAATATCATTCGCAGTCCTGTGTGCGTCACCGCAAGAAAAAACTTACAAAACTTCATTTTCCTAGATCTATGATATTCAGTTTGAAAAAATAGTCGAAAATAGTCATGCCCAGTACTGAATTACACAAATATGTCAGGTACAGCCAGCTGGCCATTTTAAATGACATATGTAGATGTCATGTCATTAGTTAAACTTCATTCTTTGCATCCATTTACATTTACTTTTAAACAGACACTCAGGACACAACTGACTTCAGTCAGACGAAAAGAATTCCAAATAAAAATTATCTTAAAATATAAATGGATTTTGATTGACCTCCTGCCTAGAAATCCAATAAACATAAACATTTAATATATTTTTTTTATGCTGCTGCTAAAAAATTACAAATAATTTCGATAAAAATTGCACTGCCAAACAAATCTGAAATTAAATTCAGAATATATGAAAATAAAAATGACTTGTGTGCTGGGCACACGGGGGTTGAATAGGTAGGGAATCGAATATATATAGATATAAAGTTGGTGACTTACCGGTCTTGATGATGGTGTGGGAGGGGGTTGCTGTTGTACGGCCTTAAATGGTTGCCCAAAACTAACTTCCTTTGATGGAGCACTTGGTGGTTCTAGCGTTCGTAATCAGCAAGTAGAACGGATTTCACGGCACACTTTAATGTCTAGTAAAAAACTGAGTTGGTTTGTTTTTTGTTTCACTTTCTTTTGAAGATCTGTTGGAAAACTTGTTTGGTGAAAATTTTTGCTTCAAATCATGTAGAAATGAATATTTTGTGTAGTTAGAACTGAAGCCGTAAGAAACTTAAATATTTAAGAAGAAATAATTTGATGCAACAGAAAAATAAACGATCCTTGGTTTTACTGTTGGTTTTCTGTACCCTTTAAATATTTTTTTTTGTATTTCTATTTCTTTAAGAAATCTAAAATTGAAAGGCTTGTTTTACGTTTTAATTGTATTGTTTTGTTAAATTATTAGCACTTTCATTATTAGTTATAATTATATGAGTTAATTTTACACATTTTTATTACTTTTAAACGTTTAACTAATGTGTGTTGTTAAGTTGCTTTACTTCACTTGCCGTCATTCCAATAAAACAACATCCCTTTCTTTTTAATGATAATTTAATAATAATTTTTTATTTTTGAACTTTTGTATATTTATTAATTACAATCTCACACTAACTAATTTCACAAATTCACTTCTATTATTAAAACCCTTTTTTTCTTTATTAGCAAAGTTCTTTGTATCACGTATGGTAGCGAAGTGTTCTTGTGTATCAAACTCATTCTTCTTGTCACCTAGCTAACAAAGAAGAGAGGGAAAAAACTCGTTACAAAGTAACGAGAACCACACAGGGTTACCATACGTAAACATCCCGCCCCCCTTGCTATAGTGCAATAACAACGAGGGCTGGCGTACAATGGTATAAAACGATTATCAATATTGTAAATAATGTTAAAGATATAATTCAAAGAGTGTAAATATTATTAAAAATATGATTCAAATATTGTAAAATATTTTTAAAGATATAATTCAAATGTTGTAAAATATTATTTTAAGATATAATTCCAATGTCGTAAATATAAATAGAAAGGGTTAGGATATAATAGCAAAGGCTAAACATAAAGTAAATACAAAAAATGTAGTATTAACAAATGTTATATTATAAGCATATTTAAACGGCGAATTTTCCGATGATCACCCATCCCAGTACGGTGTCCTGCGCCAGTGGAGATCCAATAGCAGCTGTTTGCAGTCCGCTCCTGATCAATCTGGGATATACATCTGCTCCCAGTACAAAGTTGATGGTGTGGCTTTCGAAAAACTCCGGATCAGCCAGGCGCAAGTTGCGGTAGGCGTCAGTGACGCTACGGTCCAGGCGTTTTGCTGGCGGCCTTTCAGGCAAATCGTCTGCAATACGGGCTTTCACAGTGAAGGTCCCTCCTTCTTCAGCAAACCGAGTGCGAAACTTAACGTGGCACCATTTGTTTTCGTGGAATCGTTCAAACGGCAGATGATACCGTTCGACCAGAAAAGCCGCGATTGAACTCGTTACGGCGCACGGATTCAACAGTCCGCGAACTAGGCTCCATTCATTATTCAAGTTCATGCGGATAATGACGGTAGGCACAACAGTGTTGGGGTCTGCTCGGCTCAATGGCTCGTTCACTCTGGTGATTTCGGGGGGATGAAGAAGGGTGTGGTGATTGTTGTTGCAGTGGTTGCAGCGCTCACGACTACGGCAATTTTGAAGACGGTGCGAATGGGCAAGACAATTCTTACAGTAGCGATGGCGTTGGACGACGCCCAGCCTGGCTGATACCGACATTTTAGTAAATTTTGCGCATTTTCGCAACGGGTGGTCTTTTCGACATAAACGGCAGTCAGGAGCTTTAGCTTTAGGATGAACGGCGAGCTTACGTTCCTCAATAGGGGAGTCGGGACTGCGGCGACGACGAGGCATGCTTGCTGCAACCGGGAAAAAATAAGGGGGGAAAATTATTTGTCATGTTGACGGGGGAATTGTAAGTAAAATTAATTTTACGATCGGCCGAGTAATGGTGCCATTGGCAGTGCGTACCTCAGCAACCCGTACCTTGCTATCGGAGCCGGGAAAAATCTTATCGACCCGACCGAGACGCCATTGATTAGGGGGTAAGTTTTCTTGCTTGACAACTACAAGATCGCCAATTTCTAAATTTCTTTGGGGGAATCTCCATTTATTTCGTTTATGAAGTTCGCCTAAATACTCTTCTTTCCACCTGCGAGCCAAATGATGATGAAGTATTTTTAACTTCTGCCAACGATTTACGTAATTAAGGGAGTGGCTGGAGCAGTCAGGCTCTGGTGGAGATAAGAGTGGAGTGCCGACGAGGAAATGACCTGGAGTGAGAGCACATAAATTGTTTGGGTCTTCACTCATTGGGCTTAAAGGTCTTGAATTGAGACATGCTTCGATTCGAACGAGCATGGTGGTGAATTCTTCGTACGTAAAACTTTGAGTGAGGCAAATCTTTCGAAAATGCGATTTAAAGCTTTTTACCCCTGCCTCCCAGAGGCCACCCATATGAGGAGCTCCAGGAGGGATAAAATGCCATTCGACGGGGCTAAAACTGTCCTGAGACAAAAGGCCCTTTTGCAGTAAAGACATGAACTGCTGCTTATCTTGACGTAAGATATTAGAGGCGCCGACAAAGGCTGTGCCATTATCGGAGTAAAGGGTATGAGGTGTTCCTCTTCGTGAAAAAAAGCGCGCGAATGCGGCTAAAAAGGCTTGTGTTGAAATGTCTCCGGTGGCTTCCAAATGTATCGCCTTGGTGGAAAAACATACGAAAACGAGCACGTAGCCCTTAGTAATTTTGCAGCCGCGACCCGCATAAGATTTTATGTCAAAGGGTCCGGCAAAATCTATTCCAGTGTTGCAGAAAGGACGAGACAAACTTGTACGCTCGGGGGGTAACGCCGCCATGATTTGTTGGTTGATTTGGCGTTTATGTCTCACACAAATAAGACATTGAGATAATATCGTTTTTAGCAAAGTTTTTAGTCGTGGGACGTAATAACGCAGTCGCATTAAGCGATATAACAACGCATTTTGACCATGTAGAGAATATTGATGTAAATATTTGAGAAGTAATCGCGTAAAACGGGCATGATATGGTAATAGAATGGGGTAACGCTCATCGTACGTTAATGTAGGAGAATTTGCCAAACGGCCATTAATTCTCATAATTCCGTTAGAGTCTAACAATGGGTTAAAGGTTAAGAGCGGGCTTTTGCGGGATAACGGTTTTTGATTCGATAATTGTGAATATTCGTCGAAAAAAAATGATTGTTGACAGACCATTATCAAACGATTTTTGGCGAAGACGATTTCTTTAGCTGATAGCTCGGGATTGACGTTATCAGAACTTTGTTTGGCGCGTAGCCGGTTGTAGAAACGAAAGATGTAACATAGGACTCGTAATGCACGAGGGAGGTCTGAAAAACTTTCTAGAATATCCTCGGGGTGAATTGTAGTGGTGAGAACTCGAATTGGACGTTGTTCTTCTTCAGTTTCAAAATCAGCTTTTCTTGAAGGCCATTCATTATGGGGACGTTTGAGCCATGAAGGTCCATGCCACCACAAATCATTTGATGACAACTCAGTAACCGTGGTACCGCGAGATGCCAGATCAGCGGGGTTATTTTTGGAGTCCACGTGAGACCAACAATCCTTGCCTACCTTTTCAATAATAGAGGAAATTCGATTTTCGACGAAAGTTTTCCACTTGTGAGCCGGTTGTTTCAGCCACGCCAACACAATGGTGGAATCTGTCCACAAGAAGATGTTGTAATCCTTGAGATTGAGCTGAGCTTGCGTAGATTCGACCACGTTTGCTAATAGTTCAGCTCCGCATAATTCTTTCCTAGGTAAGGAGACAAACTTAACTGGCGCAACCTTCGTTTTGGCTACTAGAAGGTGACTGGTGACATAACCTTGGGACTCAGCGCGAAGGTAAATGGCTGCTGCATACGCCTTTTCCGACGCGTCACAAAAGCCGTGTAATTCGACCTTGTAGCAGGGGTCGAAATCAATGAAACGGGGAATTTTAATTTGCTCGATGTTTATGTAGTCGTCGAGAAATTCATGCCATTTTTGCATCGTCAGGGGGTTCAAATTTTCGTCCCAGTCAGTACCATCTTTCCATACTTGCTGCATAATGATTTTCGCAACGATGATTTTGGGTGACAGCCAACCTGCGGGGTCGAATAATCTTGCTATTTCAGATAGCACACACCTCTTTGTAGCGAAATTACGATTTGGTGTAGATTTGAGTTTAAAATAAAAATAATCACCTCCTGCGTTCCATCTGAGTCCTAAAGTTTTAGTTATGCTGGAGTCTGACAATGTGAGGAACTCTTCATCCAGCAAATGTGTCGGCGGTAGACCGTGTAGTAACATTTCATTGTTTGCCGTCCATTTACGAAGCGAAAAACCTGCTGTGGCAAGAACTTTTATGAGTTCATCGCGTGATTTTAGCGCCGATGACATTGTGTGTGCTCCATAAAGGACATCGTCGACATACATATAGTTCCGCAGGACTCCGGCGACGTTAGGATGAGTGATTTCGTTCTCCTTGGCGAGTTCTAGCAACGTCCTAATTGCCAGATAGGGGGCACAGTTCACGCCAAATGTGACTGTGTTTAACTCATGGTCTTGGATGACTTCGGTTGGAGAATTTCGATGTAAAATTCGTTGAAGGGGGGTATGAGAGGGGTGTACCAAAAATTTGGCGGTACATCTTCTCGATGTCCGCGTTAAAAACATAGCGGAAAAATCTCCATCTTAATATTAAAATCATTAAATCTGCCTGTAGGACTGGACCAGTATGCAGCAGATCGTTGAGGCTCACGCCATTTGATGAGGGATTTGATGCGTTAAACACCACACGTAATTTCGTTGTGGTGCTGTCGGGTTTTAGAACAGCGTGGTGGGGCAAATAATATGTGCCGCTGTCACCACTTACGGGGGTTACCTTGGCCATTTGGCCAAGAGCAGAATATTCGATAATAACTCGATCATATTCAGCTTTGAGTTGGGGGTTTTTGGTCAATCGTGCTTCATTTCGTAGAAATTGTGATAACGCGTTTTTTCGGGATTGACCAATATTCAATTTTTCAGGATATTCCTGTTTTAAAGGGAGTGATACAACGTATCGACCATCCTGATTGCGGAAGGTAGTAGAGGCGTACAGATTTTCGCAGTATTTATCCTCTGGTGATGATTTCGTTTTCTTCGGTAGATCTTCCAGTTCCCAGAAGCGTCGAAGTTGATCATCCAACACGACGGTGTTATAGAATGATAAAATTGCCTTTTTACATGGATTGGCAGATACCTTGCCGGTAATTATCCATCCGAAGGCAGTTTTCTGCGCCACCAAAGACCGTTGTCTATCCCAGTGCAGCCCATCTTGAATTATTTTTGGGTAGACATCTCCACCGAGAAGTAGGTCAATGTCGGACTCACTGCTGCGGCAAGTATCGGCTAATTGCAGGTGTGAAAAACTGCTGTTTGCCAGCGATGATGAGGGGTAATATGCAAGCTGACCTGTCAACTTGCTGATGACTAATGCCTCTGAAAACAGTGTAAACGATGGATCGATAGGAGAGCCTATTTTAATGGGACATGTATGCGCTGAGGTAGCAGTTAATGAATCACTTAAGCCATGTATTTGTGCTTGAGAAGATCGCGTGCTGAGGCCTAAACGCTTTTGTAGTTTGCGTGAAATGAAAGTTGCCTCAGATGCAGAGTCGATTAGCGCGCGAACTGTGTATTTGCAATCGTCCTGATATACGTCGACAAGAGCAGTGCCTAGTATGACGGATTGCGTAGTGGGGGTTAGGTGTGTTGAAAATGATTGCAGCATTCTGTCAGCGGCTTGTGCTGACGTAGATGGGCTTCTATCTAACGAAGGACGATTATTATTCAGAGGGGGAGAAATTACGGGGGTTGTATTGGCGGATCGTTGTGCAGGGGTGCGATGAAGCAATGTGTGATGTTTTCCTTGGCACGTATGGCAGGCATATTTGCTTTTGCATGCTTTCGATCCATGAGAAGTCCCCAGACAATTTGTACATCGATTTTGTACTTTGACCGTAGCATAGCGTTCTTCGATTGGCATTGCTAGGAAAACGGGACAAAATCTAAGGGGATGAAATTGTGGGCAAAGAGCACATTTTCCCATCGTTCCTTTGGAAATATTAGTCTGGTAGCTTTGAAGCTTTTGCTTTGAAGACGAATTAGATTTATTCAACTTAGCCAAATGCGCGGTTTTAGAACTATTCGAACTCGCAAAAGTTGACCGAATATCAGCAACCGATTCTAACGTGTGAAACCGAGATGTTAAAAACACATCCAGCGCCTTCCAAGTGGGCAAATCGGTTGTAGGCGGCAAAGATTGTTCCCATAAATTAAGGGTAACTTCAGGCAAGCAGGTCGAGCAGATATAGACAAATATTGGATCCCAGTTCTCTGTTTCGATTTGAAGCAAGCAAAGATTCGTGATACAATCGCTAATGGTACGTTGCAGACGCCTAAGATCCGAACTAGTTTCCCGCGACATCGGTTTTATATTAAAAAGTGATTTCAATTGTGCGTTGACTAGGACCCTCTTGTTTTCATAACGATGCATGAGGTTCTCCCATGCCATAGCAAAACCTTCGTTGGTCATGGGGCAAGTTTTGAGAAGCTCACGTGCTTCGCCTTGCGTCTTCTTCATCAAGTGGCACATTTTCTCTACGGGCGAGAGACGTTTATTGTTGCGGTACAAGGCTGTGAACATATCACGGAATGTCGGCCAGGATTTGTAGTCGCCATGAAAGACTTCAGTATCGCATGGTGGTAAAGAAATATGTGGGGTAATATCCACGTGTTGTTCCGCTGATGCAGAAGCGACGGTGGCCTGGGCCCGAATAGTGGCGCTACGTTCTTGAATAGCGGCGCGGATCTCCGTATAGGCTTCAAAGGTGGAGTAAAAACGGTTCTCCAATGTTGCCATTTCGATTTCAGCCTTAATCGTTTCATAATTATCCAGCGCGATTTCATAGAGTGTGTCGAAACTAGACCATAGCTTCTCAAGCTGTTGGTTTTGTGCCTCCAAGGTATGGAGTGTGGGCGTCTCTTCTTTCAAGCCCTTAAAATAGCTTTGAAAACTTACCACGCGATCAGAAGCGCGTATCAAATTTTTTAACGTTGCCATTACAATGAAAAGCTTGCGGAGTGGTTGATTGTTATATGGGTTTACGAGATCGTCACTGAGATTCCAGGTGGCGATCCGGGTATCGGGGGTTATGAAGATTTAAAGAAATCTTCAAAGGTGCTGATAATAAGCGACCTGTTTATATGGGTGAAAATTTTTAAGAAAATTTTCAGTGGTGCTTCGTATAAGCGACCAATGTATGGGGGTTATGAAGATTTAGAGAAATCTTCAAAGGTGCTGATTATAAGCGACCTGTTTATATGGGTGAAAATTTTTAAGAAAATTTTTCAGTGGTGCTTCGTATAAGCGACCAATGTATGGGGGTTATGAAGATTTAGAGAAATCTTTAAAGGTGCTGATTATAAGCGACCTGTTTATATGGGTGAAAATTTTTTAAGAAAATTTTCAGTGGTGCTTCGTATAAGCGACCAATGTATGGGGGTTATGAAGATTTAAAGAAATCTTCAAAGGTGCTGTTAATAAGCGACCTGTTTGTATGGGTGAAAATTTTTAAGAAAATTTTCAGTGGTGCTTCGTATAAGCGACCAATGTATGGGGGTTGTGAATATTTAAATAATTAAATATATTTTTTAAATTATATTCTCACTATTTTTATGTAGCGAAAAATATTTGTTTAATGTTCTGACATGTGCGTACGATGGGGGTTAAAGGTATTCAATAGTGAAAACTGCCTCATAAGTTTTCTTCGGCTCGTTAATAAAATAAAAATTTATTTTATGTTCGCCTTGGTGACTTGCGGTGCGACCCTCGTAACTACCTGTTAATAAATGTTCTTATGTATCAGCTGTTGCATATGTTCTACTGACCTATTTATTTAACAGAAGTAAATGCATTCCTACATACAAGTGTATACATGTATGTATGCTTTACTTTGTGTGTTTGATCATTCACTCGCTCTTATAGGGAAAAAATCATCCACCAGAAATAAATATGTTCATACATACAAGCGTATGGCCGTGTGTATGTTTTATTATTGGTGTGTTTGTTCGTTCTCTCGCATGTTAAGGAGAAAGAAAATCATCCACCTTTTTTTTGCATAAAGAATATCAAGATGAGCGATTCGTTATGATATTTACTTCTCAGGGGCAACAACAAACAACAGCATTAGTTATTTTGGCAAAGTTCATATACTCACGCTTTTCGACAAGTACTACATATATGTATATGACGCCGTGGTTACTGTGGTACATACAATTTATTCTTTCTTTATCCTCTTGTATGCATGATGAAGTGTTGTGACACGATGTGACATGTACATACATATATGTACTTGGTCAAGGGCGAATTCCAAAACTTTTGCTTGATTATGCTTTTGCTTCTTTTTCTTTGAGGGACAAATGTGAATTTGTTGTCTGCTTCAACGGTATGTAGTTACATACATATATGTATGTATGTTTAAATATTTCGTGGACCGTTAGTATTTTTTATAAAAATTAGAATGCACATCAACTTGATAAATGGACAGTTTTTTCGTTAAACTAACGTTTTATGACGAGACTGTACACACATGTTCAGAACGGGGGTTTAATGGCCATTTTTGCCAAAATGTCATATCTCACAAAAAGTGATGTTAGACCAGTTTGTGAGGAAAAAATGGAATTTGGGTGAAACAAAGGGGGTTAATTGCCGTTTATTTGCAAAACGGCATATCTCACAAAATTTAAAAAGGGGGGGTTAATTACGGTTTATTTGCAAAACAGCATATCTCACAAAATTTTAAAAAAGGGGGTTTTCCAAATAGCAAAGGTGGGTGCCGGGTATAGATGACCCGGATCCGGCTCGAAGGACCAAAATGTGCTGGGCACACGGGGGTTGAATAGGTAGGGAATCGAATATATATAGATATAAAGTTGGTGACTTACCGGTCTTGATGATGGTGTGGGAGGGGGTTGCTGTTGTACGGCCTTAAATGGTTGCCCAAAACTAACTTCCTTTGATGGAGCACTTGGTGGTTCTAGCGTTCGTAATCAGCAAGTAGAACGGATTTCACGGCACACTTTAATGTCTAGTAAAAAACTGAGTTGGTTTGTTTTTTGTTTCACTTTCTTTTGAAGATCTGTTGGAAAACTTGTTTGGTGAAAATTTTTGCTTCAAATCATGTAGAAATGAATATTTTGTGTAGTTAGAACTGAAGCCGTAAGAAACTTAAATATTTAAGAAGAAATAATTTGATGCAACAGAAAAATAAACGATCCTTGGTTTTACTGTTGGTTTTCTGTACCCTTTAAATATTTTTTTTTGTATTTCTATTTCTTTAAGAAATCTAAAATTGAAAGGCTTGTTTTACGTTTTAATTGTATTGTTTTGTTAAATTATTAGCACTTTCATTATTAGTTATAATTATATGAGTTAATTTTACACATTTTTATTACTTTTAAACGTTTAACTAATGTGTGTTGTTAAGTTGCTTTACTTCACTTGCCGTCATTCCAATAAAACAACATCCCTTTCTTTTTAATGATAATTTAATAATAATTTTTTATTTTTGAACTTTTGTATATTTATTAATTACAATCTCACACTAACTAATTTCACAAATTCACTTCTATTATTAAAACCCTTTTTTTCTTTATTAGCAAAGTTCTTTGTATCACGTATGGTAGCGAAGTGTTCTTGTGTATCAAACTCATTCTTCTTGTCACCTAGCTAACAAAGAAGAGAGGGAAAAAACTCGTTACAAAGTAACGAGAACCACACAGGGTTACCATACGTAAACAACTTGCTACAAGATATAAATAAAAAAGAAGGTGGGAGAGTTTAAAAATCGAACTATATAAGTAATGGGGGAAAAATTACTTTTAAGGATTGAATTCTATCAAAAATGGTACAAGTTTGTCTTCCGTGGTATGTACATTTCACAAGTTGCGACTTGTTTAAGTTTAATAAGAATGCGTTATAACTATACAACACACCAAACGACTATTTTGTATTTAAGTGAGGAAATAAATAAAGAATACCGGCTAAAATTTTTTTTTTTTAAATATGACACAATTTTAATATTTATATACTCTTCGCACAGCCTGATAAATCCTTAATAATAAAATATTTATAAGCTTAATAACTTTGTCTATTAAAAAAGTCAACATAAATTTCCTACTGGGGATTAATAAATCAAAGCAAGATTCACGCACACTCTTGCTTTCAAAACCATAAGCACACACCCGCGCATATAACACGCTTTCAGCTAATTTATAATCAATATACCGTCATCCTTAAAAAAAAGTGCTTGAAAATGATAATGTATTAGCTGCTCACAGGAACAAACAGCTACAGGAAGACAAAAGAAAAGAAAAAATAATTTTAAAGAAGCAGGAGCTGCAGTGCAAAATCAGGAAACCCATACGCTACACTTTAATGCATGTTAAACAACAAAACCACACAAGGAGCGTACAAGAATAACAGCTGCGATAGCACGAGTAGTAGAAGCAGTACAGAAGGTAAAAAAGAAAGAAAACAAGCCAACAAAAGGAATATTTTTGGTTTTGTGTGCTTCATTTTTTTTTCATAACTCCACATCTTGCTACGTAAATATGTCTGAATGCTTAGGTCGGTCTGTTGGTGTTTTTATGGTTGTGCAAGTGTGTAGGTGTTTGAGGCATTTTTTTACTGCATGTTTTACGCGGTTTCTGTAACGGTGTGAAACTTACAGCTTATGACAGCAGCGCCCAAAGCGACTTCAGTAGCGGGTATAAGAGTTTAAATGTTTACAACTTTTGTGATGCTGATGTTGCGGGTGAAGTTCCACATATATTTACACTGGCATACTTCTGTTTGCACCCACTCTTAGAGGACCAAGGCAAAGAAAGAAAGAAAAATTATGAGTTGAAAAATCACAAGTTTTAAATTCAAACATATAAATCAACAAGCAAAGGAGGGAAAAGGTTAGAAGCAAGATTTTCTTTTAATATTTTGCTTTGTTGCTTTCGAAGAAGTTTATGTTGTATGAGGAGTTTAATAAAGGAACTTACTTATGTATGAAATTAAAAGAAATGCATTCGAAGAAAGGTATAGGCGACCAACTAATTGATAACAATATTTAATATTTGTTATCTTTTTAAAGGGCCATTCAAATGTGCAGTATATGGTATCCGAATTTGTTTCTGGAATATTTGAGGCAAAAGATAATTTTATGATCCCGCGTCTCTCGGCAATATTCTAGTCCTCAGTCTCAATTGAGGTAAGTTCTGTAGTTGTTTTTCCTATGTTACATCTCTTATTGAGCCTGAATCTTATAACAGGTTAATATAATGCCAAGACCCCATTAGAATGCCTAATGCATTAAATAAACGGTTTGTTTGTTTGTTTATCCCATGTAGATGCTCGATATGATTTCAAAGGATTGCAAGTTTTCTACCTACAGAAAGGCTTGTTTCTGAGATGAAACGGAATATTTTCACAATAAAACGGCAGCTTTTGAAAAATGAAATCAAACCAATAAAGTAAAATTACAAGAGATATTGCCGCTCAATTGAAAGTATATTTAACTACAATGTGGGTCTTAAAGACCACAAATGCTGAAAGCAGACACTGGATAATTGAATTTTTGGTGTGGAACGACCCGAGCATAGTTTGGCCAAGGATTGTTGACCTAGTAGCAGCTGCATAAAATTTTTTCCGCAAGCTACTTCTACTAGTTATTGCAGGTAGCAAACAAAATCCGTGTGTCATAGTCCGAAACAATTACGTATATCATTCCCACATCATGCGGAACGTCGGCTTAATTCGATTAATTGTTGCAGCAGCTGATGTCACCTAAAAAGATGCTCAGGTCTTACAAGATTCCGCGAACTCTTGCGTACTTTCCAATAGCCTATGTTTTACAACTGCAGCTATATCCACTCAATTAGTCCAACTCGCGCTATACCCACAAGACCCAAAGACTCCCAGAGGACACACAATTTATATCTGGTATTTATCGCAAGAGATGTTGTTGGTATACAGTGAAATTTTTGTTTGAATTTTGCGAATTAATTTGTGTTAATGCACTAATCTGTGATTTCAAAGAGGCTGTGAGGCTAAACCTTACGAAAATAAGCTCTACTACAGCTCCAGATGTCGATCCAATACTGCTGCATAGAACTCCGCAAGATCACTACACCTTACTTCCACAACACATTATCAGTTGTAGGATCATAATTCCTGGTTGACGTCAAGAAACCCTGTACAGCACGTAGTGCATAGATCCGGCCGCTGTCAATCCTTGCGGAGCTTGCAGCTTAACTGTAATGGTCTTCCGAAAAAATACCGGAGATCACAATGTACATTCACTCCAAAAACATCCTCAAAAAAATAAGTCTAAAAATTTTTTTTAAATCGTCCTATTAATACGAACTAGTGTATCGCGGTCGATGGCAAATCGCCCGCATTCTTGAAATTAAATATTAAACATTTACATAAACATATACGATAAAGTATAAAAACATAAAACATTCTAAATAAACAACTTGAAACTCTTTTTCTTATCTCTCTCTTATTACAAAATTCATATAGAAAAAACTCTGTCTGATTTCCACACAAAACAAATTGGACAAATATAACTTAAAGCTGATACATACATGTGTATTAAGTGTGCATGTGTTGCTAGCAACTTCGAACGCTTATAGCTTCCTAAACACTACACCGATTCAAATAAAAATAAGATTGTACACAAATATTTAAAATCCCCATTAAAAACATATAAATCTTTTCGAAATCGGTTTAGTTTAGTATTACGGCTGTAAAGGGATCTCAAAAAATTTGTATGCCTATAAATAATATGGAAGATAGAATAATAAAAAGCAGTTATACCCCCTCAACTTCTGGGAAGCAAAGTATTGTTTGACGAGATAGAGACAGACCAAAAAAAAAGAGGCGAACTCACCTCTACAATCGACCACTTTGTTGACTTTAAACTAACAGACCCGCACTAATACTCCATTCCCAATACATTTCTAAAACTCCAGTACATTTCAGTGAGTAAGAAGAACGTCGTACTAAATTCAAGTATTTTCTACTTACTTTGATTTCCAAATTCTTTAATCACGTGAATAATCTTAAATCAACTAAAAAATTGTTAAATTAAATTGAGAACTTACTTGAGTCCGTACTTAAATCAATCTTTCTGCACCTGATTTAAGTAAATCTGGGATTACCGTACTTTTGACACGGCTTGGGATTGATTTAAGTACGGACGGATTGATTTTTCTTTTGAGTATACAGAAGATTGAATCCCTTCTTCTAAGAACAAAAACAGGATCATCTGTACTCCGCGGCATTCAGGGGAAGTCTAGGGCTGATGAGCTTGCTAGAATTGGGACAACCTCAGAGGTTCCACCGGAATTGAAATGTGTGGGTTTACCCCTGCTCTCTTGCAAACTCAGACTTAGGCGTAAGATGGAAGAAGAAACAAATAGAAGAAGGGTAACAAGAAATGGTTGCATGATCATTAGGCAGTTATGGACTCATCTAAATAGGGAAATACACTTTTTTGATATTAAGAAATAGAAAACAAATCTCGTTTCTAATGCCCGTGATAACCGGACTCTGTCTTATAGGCAGGCATGCATAAAAGTTAAAGGTCGAATACAATAATTTTTGCTGCAGCTGCCAAGATATCGATGAAGAGGAGAGTGTAGAACATTTTCTGTGTCACTGTCCTGGACTTGCAAGAAAAATAATGGTCCCAATGGGCGCTCTTGAGTTCGGGGAACTTTCTGATGTCACCAGTGTTGAACTGCAACGTAATAGTAGCCTTATATTGAACTCTGGTTGGTTCGACAGTGGAGGCTCTGCATAAGTAGAGCCTTTGTAGTATAGCAATGGACCTAAACGGTCTAAGTGAGTCAGAGATTCTGGCTGCCATCCTCACCTACCTATACTGAATATTCTGAAATACAGATTAAATTCCACTCGCAAACAGCTTAGTGTATTCAATAATAGCCACGAGGGATAAAAATTCCAACTACCCAACAATCCAATTAACAACATTGAACTATAACATCAGCTTTAAGAATTCGACTTTGAAAGATGTCTCTACATTAGTCACTAAAAGATGAACAAGCTGTTCAGAATTTCTATTGTCTGCTCAAAACTACCAACTGGAAAACTCGTACACCATAACTCTCACCATAACTCTATTTTGTTGCGACTTTGTGGAGCCCACCAAGCGCGCTTTTGTAAGTTACCTTAAGGCTTTTAAATATTTTTTGTTGTTGTTAAGAACAAACACAAGCCGCAAAGCCATTTTGGCTTATCTGCATAAAGACGCAGGGTCTAGGCAGGAATCGAACCTGCGACCCCCTGACTAATAGTCTACTACGCTATCTACTAGTCTACAGGGGCAGGGGCTCGTTTAACAATTCCCTCGGTCGATTGTCCTTTCCCACTTGTATAAGAAAAGGCACCCCAACTTCAGGCCCGTAAAATTCGTTATCCCAGCAGGATGCATCTCTATTAATAGACCACTTTTTACCATTAATGAAGCCCTCTAGCTCAAGCGTATAATATGCTCTCTAACAGCAATCCGGCGAACAATCGGACTGAGCTGCTGATCTAAAAAAAAAAACATACATATATTTTATAAACAGGTACTTTTTGTAAAAAAAACTTTTCATAAAAGCTGCGTTTCATATAATACATTTTTTTACAAAAATTATTTGTTATAAAAGTTGAATCCACAAGTTGGTCACCTTTTTCCAAACAGCATCAATTTCATCAACATGGCTTGCTGCCATCAGTAGCTTCAATGTATCCTTTGAGTTTTGTTGAGTTATGAGTGTTTCTTAGCTATTGTGCACGTAAAAGGATATTTATGTAATGTGTATTATATATATATATATGTGTATGCAAAATTTTATGTTTTGTGTATATTTTAGGCCTAAAGGCAGACGACTTTTGTTAATACATAAATTAAATACTTAAAGCAAGTGTCAAACTCACATTTACAAAAGGTTTATTTAACACACAAACAAACAAACACTTCGCTTTAACTACACAAATCCAAGTGCATACACATTTCTATGTACAATATTAAATATACGCTAAGTACACATACATACAGTTATAAATATATTCACACATATTTAAAACATTTGCACGAGAGTGGTTGTATGATAAGGCGATCTAGCAAAGAAGACGTGGCAGTTTAATAATTTAAATTGCTGTAAGAATTTCATTTATGCTCAGCGATCGTTTTTAGAAACTTTAAAGCTTATTCAAACATTGACTAGTCATTGATTATAAATAATTATTACAATTATGAATAACAATTATTATTTATGGCTGTCTATCAAATCAATAATTGCTGTCATCTAAATGTTTATGTGGGTTGCTTTGGAACACCTCTCGCACATTTGTGAGTTCGCTCGAAAAATATGCTCTTTGACTTAAATTGTTTTGTTTAATTTCTAGCAAGGAATACTCTTAACATGCAAATAAAATGAGTGAGTAGTATGTTGTTTGTCTAAGGATTTTATTTTCATCATGTTTGGTTGGTTGATCTCTCAATGATGATGTTGTTCTTGTTGGGGTATATTATGATGTTTTTTATGTAAAAATTATTTTGAACAAAATCATGTTTGTTTATAGAAATATTTAGTTGTGGGTGGGCTGACACACACAACCAAAAAAAAAGGACTCATGTCAAAAGACTTTTGAGTGGGTTCACCTAAAGGTTGAAATTAAGCTGTTGTTGTCATTGTAATTGTTAATGATTTCTTTTCTTTTTCTGCACAAATTTATTTATTTTCCTTTTGTTAATTTTAAGGCATAAGTTCTGGCGTTTGAAGATCTTGCTGCTTTTTCTTTTAAAAGTTAATTCAAGTATAAAATTGCATATATGATAATTTCATTAAGACATCAAAATATGCTAAATATATGTAAAGAAAAAAATAATATGCAAAATAAAGAAGTATAAAAACAAATTTATTAACACTTGAAGTGTTGGCATTAAAATAACTTGAGTTAACTTAGAAAATTCTTTAAGTTGCTTAAGACATTCATATAAGAGATTTTTGTGTGTTGTGTATTTGAAATTTTATAGGACTATTTCAATCGTTTGCATTAAAAAAAACTTAATAAAGAAATTATACAAGTTTATAAAAATTAAAATTAAAAATATCTTTAAAAGCAAATTTTGCTTTGTTTATTTTAAAATACTCAAGGTCAAAAGGATTTTTTGGAAGTCGTTTGGATGGAAAACATGGAGTTCAATTTTGTGGATATTTTTATTTATACTATTTAGTTGCATTCCCATACAACAAGACTTATTTATAGTCTTATAATTATAGCACAGGATCAGCATAATTGACCAGACACATGTAATACAATTAAATAGTAATAATAAAAATATTTAGAAAATACAAATAATACTATAAAATTTTAATTATAAATATAATGGCGTTTTATTTTCTAGAAAAAAGTGCAGCAATAACGCTCTGAAATAATGAGTTTATTAGAAATTATTGTTCATCATTTACAAAACAAAATTTTTGTCTTAAGAAAACTTTCAAATGCTTTTTTACAAAAAGTAAAAAACATACTACACGTTTTTCAGAAAAGGAAACGGCATCAATAATAATATAAAAATATAATTACACTGCTTAAGTATTTTTAGCTTGTTGGCAAAAATATACAGGGCATTGACAGTTATCAAACATGCGATCCCCAGATTGATGTTCTAACAAATCGGCTTTTTGAAATGAACATAGTATCAATTTCTCATAAAAGGAGCAGCCCCAGGCCACGTTTTCTACCTCTTAATTTTCATCCCACACAGCATTTTTTTAACTTTTTAAATTGCCTTTTTATCGCTTTATTTTATTCCTTCTTAATTTCTTAACCTCGAAAACTTACAAACTTTTTTGCCTTTTCAACAACTTATCAGTTTAAATAAATACATTTCCTTCAACATTCTTGCTTAAGTGGGTTCGTTAAATACATAACACATCGAGTATCTACCGAAATTGTGGTCCATTGAATTTATTTTTATAGTCTGTAGTGAAATTTAACAAAGTGTTTAGTTTTGGTTGATCTAACTTCATCGACAAAACTTATTTGGCTTAAATATGAAAGCTAAATGTACTTACATTTGATGGCTGGTTGTAAGTAAATGAGTAAGTTCAGTTATATGGGTATGTATGTGTGTGTATGTGTATGTGTTTGTGTACGTGTTGATGCTTCTATTTTACTTTACTCGTACTAGTTGTATCAGTGAGCATACCAAATTCTATAGATATTGGTTTAGCAAATGTATAGAAAATCTTGCTAATTGATGATTGACATAGTGATGACACAGCTAAACCGCTTGTTTGACGGTTGCAACAATCATCCACCCCATCCATATTTTCTGGCTGATACAACTACTTAAGTTTGACATAAACACTTCTACGCCACCACACAGACCAAACTGCTAAACAAAAGTTAGTTATCGTTCTTGTTGGTTAGATAGTCCTAAAAGCACGATAATGTTGTCATTTTAACATGAACACAAAAATACCTTGAAAACTTTATTTCAAATACTACAAATATGTGTATTGACTTGGAAAAGCTGAACAACATGAACAGACAAGAGTTTAAGGGAGCTGGTAGGCGTGTATGAGTATGAGTGTTGAAGAACAAACTATCGCAGCGAAAATGTAATTATGAAACAAACATCTGAAATCTAGTTTTGTTTTGGCAAGCGAAGATAAAAATATTTGTGTAACAATGATAACGACAACTACATAATGTTGAAATTTCAGCAGAACGAAATCTCTGTTTTTGGGTAGTTTCAAGAGATTGTATTTTCATGGGCTATTGAATAAAGTAGTGCTCATTTTCTAGAGTTCAATCAACTGCTTAACATTTAAAATATTTACTTAACGCATTAACGGACAAGAGTATCGTACAGCACTCAAATTACTGTAATATATAAAACCTTTTTAAAAATAGTTGCGATGAGTAACGTTAATATTTTTTTGCCGACTATCAAATCGTAAGCTTAGCAAGTCAGTCTCCTAGAAGCTGTTGAAGTAATTGTACATTTTACTGAAGGCTCTCTCCTTCTTCTCCAAAATACAACAACATCATGAGGAGTCAGAGGCAAGAACTAAATATTTATTTCGTGTGTAATAAATACAACAAACATTATACATTTCTTGCAAGTTAACAATATAAAGTCCTAAAATAATTAAATATTTTCTTAAAAACTTAGTTTAAAAATTCGAAGTGCCATACGGCACTCTTGGCTAGTACTCTGGATAAATGAATGCTGTATTTTTAGACTGAATCCACAACAAATTCTAGAATATTTGAGAGAAATAGAAAGTGAAGAAAATAATTTTGACAAAATTATTATCCAACCATTGTCTCTGGACTACGGCTTGGAAGGAGTTGATGCCATTGAATACTACGCTGGAAATATAGTCGATATCCTCACAATCAAATACAAGATTTTGTGTTTGTTCCTCACCAAAATGGCGAAAGTTTAGGAGGTGTATATGACAGTCTAAGCAATATAAATAATTTAGATCAGCTAAAACAATTATTGGAACTGGAATCAGAACTGACAGCAACTGAAATAAGTATTGGTCAATCATCAAACACGCCTTTTGTTTTCTAAGGATGATTCAAAAGATGTATTTATGGAAATACGTTACTGATATCCCAACAGTAACAGTATTTGCTGAAACAAACAACGATGACTCCAATAAAACATCAATTGAGCTGTTTTACCAATTTGTCAATGACGATATAATAAATATGATCGTCTCAGAATCTAATAGTTATGATCAATTGAAAAATCAGCCTGACATACAAATAAATGATAGTGATATTCGAACGTACATTGGTGTACAAATAAACAGTAGTTATACCCAACCATCAGAGAGCCGTCTAATGTAGAAAGAATATATAATAAAGCAGTTTCCAACTCGATGGCTTTGCCCCGATTAAAAACTATTGGACAATATGTTAATATTGCTTCAAACGATCCGTATAATGCAAATGACAAAATATGGTAATTGCGTCCTTTAATTGATAGGCTTAACCGTAATTTCGCCAAACACTTTCATCCAGAGCAGCATTTATCGTATGATGAACTTATGATTACTTATTATGAATGCAATTCATAAAAGGAAAACTCCTTCGATTTGGGTATAAAGTCTGTTGTGTAAATATTCCTTTGGGATAATGTATTTCATTTAATGTATATGAAGAGAAAAATCAAAGATATAATCAACAAATGCAAGATAAATTCGGAAAATCTGTAACACTCATGCTGTTTATGATATGTTCCTTATTATTATCGACTGTAGATAATATTTATTCTTCCTTTTATATAATATGTATAGATATTCCATTTTATTTATGATTTATGTACACTACGTTTAATAAATTTTAATTAAAAGTGATTCGACTTTTTTTTAAATTAAACACTAAAATAATTATCTGTTTGAATATGGAGTATATTAAGTTATAGTTTTGACAAGAGTGCCACATGGCACTGGCTCCTGGAAAAGCCCAGGTAAAACCTTCAACAAAATTTATCTACAGGAGCTCCGTGTCTAACAATGGGTTAAATTCAAAATAAGTGTTAAACTTTTCTTGGTTTTCATTTACGCAACCTAATAACAACTTCTTTCTCGGTCTCTGTTGCTATTTTACCCATTAACGATCAAGAAAATGAGGCTGGAACAACACTGAACTTGTGAAATGAGGTTTTTATAGGTTTCTTTAAAATTTCAACTCAACATATCAAACTGAAAACAACGTGCTTGCAAATGGCTTCTTTAGTTTAAAGCTTTCATATCTAATACTTCAAAGCCGCTCATTTTATTTTATTCAAGTATCTTTAAAAGTTTTATTTTGATTTCGTTTTTAATCTTGAAAAAACCCAAAACAGTAATAATTCGTTAAATTCTTTTCTTCACCCAGTGTGTGTGTGTGTGTGTGTATGTTTTTCAGATATAGTTCCACTTAAAAAATAATCACAATGATTGTTACCTTAAAAAGCTTTTAACATTAAATTATAAAGAAGAGTGAAAAATCAAATGGTTCAATTAAAATATGGCAAATAAGAGAAAATTAACTTATTATTAACTTAAATCAACAAACAAGCAAAAAGTATAATTTTTTGCGCCTCCTCTGCTAATTTTTATAGAATATCAAAAATTGGTTTGCAGTGGTACGTTTGTTACAGAGAAAAAGGTACCTAAATTAATTATATATTATGGTAGGACCAACATTTGATTAATTACAATCCAGCAAATGCTTGGTAATGACTGCTACTAAGAAATAGATACTGTTTCACACAAGTAACCTACCGTCTGCATTACTTTACAGGAGTTCTACTTACTTGCTAGTAAAGAAAGAAGTAAATTATTGTGTTTATTGCGTCCGCTTATCACTTTTAATTCCGAAGGCGAAGGCAAATATTTTTTTGAAGTTAGAAGTGTCCTTGTGAAATCAAGTGCAATAGACCTGTGAGAAAAAACTTTAAATTTCCTCCACCAGCACAAGCGAATTCAATAATCACAGCAGACATATAATTTTGTGTACTTAATGACTTTTGATTATTCACATTATTAAGTCATGATTTTTCAGCCAAGGTGGTAACTAATTTCCACCAATGACATGTTAAAAAATTAGTTTAAACACCATGGCGGGAGCAGTGAAGCTCTTTCACCCATAACTTTGCAAATCAAAGTTTTTGCTAGCAGGTGCACCATCAAGAGATCATCCGTTTGGGGTCATTTTATAGCTGGAAAGAATTTTTCTTTCAAGCAAAGCCCACGGGACCAGAACAATATCTTTAAAGACTTTTTGAACATCGCCAGCCAGTACAATATGATTCGAAGGTTCTATCAGTAGAACAAGATACCCCGCTTCGAGGAAGCCCCAAAATCTATCCATTAAAAGATTCAATAAACGAACCACTTCCATCCCATCTTTAGTTGAACCTCATTGTCCTGTACTCAACATTATAAGGCACTTCCACATAACAAAAGAACTTAAAGTACAAATATAACCAACTGTTAAATATGTATTTACTCATCATATTCTTAAGCAAATAGTTGCACACTCACTCATACACAAACCCATCTACAGTAAACAATAATTTTATGATAAAAAGTTTTTTTTCTCCTCCTTTCGTTTGTATATGTGATATGAAAATGCTTAAATGTATCTGTCGTACGTGCAACACAAAATGCGGTAGTATGAGAAAGTGTTGATTCTTTACAGAGCGAACAAGAGAAAGGAAAAAAACGAAAACAATCGTTTGGATTGAATCCAAACAAAAGTTTACTGCAGAGTTTTCTTCGTCATCATCTTTTTTTATTGTTATTTTTCAAACATTTTATTTACAAATATATAAAAATCACAAATTATTTTCCATTTTTTAATTTTTCCTAAAGTGGCCTTTTCAGAGTGAACAAACATACCAGCCACGACTGAAAGAAAATAAAATGTGAATGTGATGCAAAACCTGCGCCACTAAGACGGGGGTCAACTAAACATAATTTTACACTCAAACTTGTGTGCACTCGTATATAAAAATAATAAAAAAACTAACATCTTTGCTTTTTGATATTTCTTTAGGGAAAATTACTGAAGCAAATAAATTGAAGAGCTGAATACAAAGAAAATTACTAAAGGTTGTTTGGACAAAACTATAATACTCGTACTTATTCGAGCACTACAAACAATCATGATAAAAATGACCGATTGGGGTTAGATTTATTAATGGTGCGATAAAATGCAGCAACAAAGATTTCTTAGTTTTAAAAAGAACAATTCATATTGTAACTTGTAACCACTCTGTCAAAGGCAAAATTAGATAAGCAATTACTCGTACAACAAGTTTTATGGTATTTATAAAATAAACTGGCTTATAAAATAAATAATGGAAGTATGGAAGTTTAATGAAAGAGAAAATTAAAAAGTCTTTGTAATAATTATCAAGATAAAACAGAAAAAGAACATCAGCAAAAAAAAAATTAAAAATTAAAATAGAAAATTAGTAGACTATAAAAAGTAAATGCTATTTATGAAATTAGTTAACTTTATTATATGTATGTATTTAAATCCTCGATAAAACCAATTCCTCTATAATCGCAACAATCAAGTTCTTAACAATGATGGTGATTCTGTTAATGCAACTTTTCAAAAAACAAAAGAACAATTAACGCAACTTCAAACGAAGTTCTAGATGCAATGCAAGGCAAGTTTAATTTAATTTAGGTTAATTATTTTTTAAAAACCCTGTTTCGTGTTCAAACTCCATTCTGAATTTACTTGACCGCGTACAGGAGTGGGCGAAGCCGCTCGTCAGTGGCAGTACTGTAACCAACTCTATTGACTCACTGGGGCATCGACGTAATGTGGGACATGTTTCACTTTTTTATCATTCCTACATTGGAATGTGCTCTAATTAGAGTTTTTTCTCGCAATTTTTCATTTCCCGGGAAAGCGGAAATTTTTTTTAAAGTTTAGGGGATCCCGGGATCCCGCTCCATAAAATAATAAAAATTAAATTTGCTAGGCATTAACAAAAATTGTAGTAGAAAGTTTGAAACACTTAAGCCCATGATACATTATCATACACAGTCGTATGATTCATTCACTGGAAAATCTGACAGAATTCTTGCCACACTATCACACAAAAAAGATACAAATCCCGAGGCGAGAATTCTCGGGAAAAAGCGCTAACTCTAATGAAATCTGGGAACTTGTTCCCGATATCCGCTCATTTTCGCGAACAACATGTTCTTCGTTACGAGCGTATCCATTTGTAGTTGATATGCACGTAGATCGCATTACGCATTACAGACAAAATTCATTATTTAGCTGAACAATTCGTATGTAGATGAAACTCCCTGCAGACGTTTTTCCTGTACTTTTAATGTGGGAAAGTTCAAATCGAATTTCCAGAAACACTCCATCCTACCTCCCATAAACCATTTTCTTAGTTCCGACACAATGCATTGCATATGTAGGGGTCATCCAGTGAGTGCTGCACCAAGTAAAAAAAAAAGTTCCTAAAAAAAAATTTAAGTAGCAGATCACTTAAACACAATTATTCAATAATTCGAAGAGACAAAAATATACATTAAAGGGTTTAGTGAAATTTTAATTTATTTCTCTTATAACCACACATTAAAGCCGCATTTTGCGAAAACTGCTTATTCCTTTAATTAGATTAACATTATAAATAACTGATTGTCCTAAACAGCAGCAATAGATTAAAAACAATCAGAAAATGCTCCGATATCATGTCAGCCCAAACTCCACTGTCAATAACGTTTCTTGTATCAATGAAAATAAACTGATTGCTGCCATTAATTATCTTAACAAAAGTTTATTAAGCTCATTAAAATAATTTCTTAAAATTTATTTGTAGATTATTTTTAAACCTCTCGAATTTTTGAAACTTATTTAAACACTACAATTTTGTTTAGTGGTCGCAATTAAAATGTGGCAATTTTCGTTAAACTTCCTTCATGTACTCTTCACTCAACTTGGCTCAGCAGCACAACAAATAATTCGCAGCTTGAAGTTTTCTGAGGTTTAACTTGACTTGTGGTTTGGCTTTGTTTCCCAAACTGAGTACTTCGCTTTTATTTATATTTTTTTTTGTGTTGGCAAAAGTTTAACATTTTTGCCAGAGTAAGTAACTACAAAAAAATGTATTGTTCCGATTTTTTATTATTATTTTTTGCTACCTGTAACTTCCTTAACCAACATTTTCAATGATAGTGTTACTACCGTTTATTGCGAATTTGTTTTTTCTCTTCCTTTTTTTCAGCAAAAGTTGTGTGCTATTGAAGGAGCCAAGGAAAATTGTCTACAAGTTCTTAATTACAATTTAACCGAAAGTTTGACTAATTCACAAACTAATAAATGTGCAAAGGATACAAATTTATAATTATGAAGTTGCAAGTATAAATAAAGAATGTCTGTTGGCAAAATTAAATTACAGATGTACTGATCAAGAAATTAAAACAAACTATTTTGTAATAATAAGCCGATGGTAAAGAGCCGACCGAGGGTCGAAGAAGTGATGGATTGATGCTCATATTTTTTTTAAGTCTCTTAGATGAGAAATATTTGCTTTTTCGAATTTGCGTTTGAAAAATCCAACCGTAAGTCGTGTTTTTTTAAGTAACTTCATTTAGCGGACTGTGAGTTCACTTGTTTTTCTAACCGAAAAGAAATTGTTCTCTACTTTAATGGGAATAAGATACAATATAAAACGAAAAGCACACCTTGTAGTACTTAGTTTTCTACGTAATTGATTTTCAGAAAGCGCTTTGACAGTCAACAAAATGTCGACAGAGTTAATAGTCTACATTTTATGGGATTACATCAGTAGATGCGACATAATTCTTATGATTCGAGTGTAGACAACTTTTTGCTGGGTACCCAGGAAAAACTTTGATGACAAAGTAATCAGTTAAAATGCAAACAAACGTATTAAATGAATACCTTATGTTTCTACTTGGTCATTGAAGGCAAAACTTGCCATCTTGGGCTACAAATACAGATTTCAAAATGTCAATTAATTGAATGCAAAAAACACAATGAAAATTAATTTTCTACCGGTTATTGAACTAATACTTTTGAAGGAATTGTTGCTGTTGAGTACTTTTCAAAAGTTTTACACACTGGTTTGTGGCGAACTAGCTACCAGTCACACGATGTCACACGTATTCGCTCTTTCGTACAACTACTAATACGTGTGACATCGTGGGCCTGGCAGTAAATATTTCATTACCCAAAATGCAAAAAAACGCACCTAACAAAAATATAATTTTACAGGAGAAGCAAAAGATCTTGTAATATGTAAACTATAAACATTTTTATCGAATTTTTTTTCTAAATTCCCTTTAAGCACACCGACTAATTTATTTTTAAACCAAAAAAAAACGTTTTTAATTATTTGGAGAGTTATGTTATATACGTTTTTTCGACTTTTCTGTTTTTATGAAACACAAAAACACTTTATATACAAGAAATAATTTTAAACATGTAGTTTTTATTTTATTAACCAGAAAAGGCATATTTTTGGTTTAAAGAATGTATACGAATTAATCACCCTTATTCCATTTGCCGACATCGACGTCACGTCAACACAATACCAAAAAATTTAAGCGATCTCGAGAACAATTTTGTGTTAATGAAATGTGCTTCTGCTCTAAGATCTAGAGAATAACATAAGCCTGTCTATAGTAGTCAGTTGTTTTCGACAACAGATAGACAAGCCCCAATTTTGTGGTATTGTGTTGACGTAACGTCAGTGTCGCCAACTGGAATAACGGTGAATAATTGACTATAAAAAAAAAGTTAATTGTCTATAATAAATTCAGGTTATTGATTAAAATAAAGTTTAACATAAGGATTTTCAATTAAATTATTTTAATTTTTAATTATAGTCAGTTATAAAATATATAATATTATTCATAAGTTAACTCAGATATATATTTTTATAAAAACATTTTTAATATGAATTATTTTATGTACATATAAATGCATTTTGAAATAATTTTTTAAATGGAATATTGTCGCAAAAAAGTGACAGTCTGTTGGTAGTAAATTTTTGGCGATCCTATTTTTTGTTATCTGTAAAATATTGCAATTTGTATGAAAACGTCATTCTTGACAACGACAATGACACTCATAAGTATGCCCATTATTTTCTTTAAAGTTGAAAATGAAAGCGCTTTTTTGCTAGTTACTTGGGTCTGAAAGGGATATTAGTTATACAAAGAAATTGAATAAGTCCATTTGATATTGAAGTCGATAAAGACAACGGTTTTTGATGTAAAAATGATATTCTAAGTCGTCCATGCAATTCTTCAAACAATTTTCAAAGAAAACTATTTCATTAAAAAAAATATGTATATATCAAATAAACACACTTGTAGTTACCTCCCTTTATTTTTTGTTAATAAAAGTGTCGTTTATGATCGCAGAAGTGTAAAATTTTGTCAAGACATGTAGTTTCATGTCATTCATAATAATCAATGAAGAACTTGGATTTGAATTTTCTGTTAGTTACTCCTTTTTTGCATTTTTGCTAACGATTTGTATTCTCGAATATACTCAATTATAAGAAAACACCTTCCTTCGCCATGGATGGAACTGTTGATCAGCTGTAATAAACGCTCACTCTACCACTGCGTCATTATTTTTATTTGATTACTGTTTTTATAGAAGTCATTCCCAAGTTATTGCGGAGATAGATTTTGTGAATTAATCAAGAATTATCTATCGTATATATTATATTATTAACTGCAGGTGCGCTGGAGCTCTCATTCTTATACCGAAAGTCTTATATTAGAAATAGGTAAAGAAAAAAGCTATTTAGTAGGATGTCAGTGTAGTTTTTAGTGTGTCGTGTTAAGTAATATTTTATTAGGAATATAAAATTTTCTTTATTTTTTTTTATTGTACCCATGACTAGAAATTTGAATACTACAAATAAAGAACAACAAATGAAAATAATAGTTTAATTTAAATTTCAATATAGTTCTTACCCAAATTAACAATTAAATTACTTAGTAAAATATCTACAAAATATATTTTCATATTTTTTAATAACTAACAGACGCCAACACGATGACTGATGATAATACGAGAACATTTATCAAAATAATTTTAATTTAACTAATTTTATAAAAACACTGTATCCCAATAACTTTTATACGAATAATTTTATGACAATAATATTTTTATTCGAACAAACATTTTCGAATAAAAGTTATACAAATATTAAATTTATATTAGTCGAGATTGCCTCGATATCTTTTTTCAAAGATTTTAAGAAACTTTTGTTTGCTGATGGTTTTTTAGCTAGTCTATATATATGCATTTCATTGGTGCTAAAGCCAAATCATGAGTAGACCTTATTTGTAAATGATCCAAACCTCTTTACTTATACAAAAACTTTTAAAAACTCAATGAGAATTATAAAAATTACAATAGTATAAGCATAGTAGGCTTTGATACTTATTCAAAACCCCCAACAAACAAATTATTATATTCGAGCTGAAAAACCCTCAACAAACAAAAGTTTTTTTTTAAGCTTTAAATTATACAAATAATTTATATTCGAAAAATTGTATGCAAATAATTTTCATTCAAGGTATTATTCGAATTTTGGAACAGAAGTGATTTCAATCCAGTTCTTTTTGTTTGAATGTTCAATAAATAATCTTATTCCAGTGACATTCTTTTGGTCGAAAATTTTGTTAGTTTTTTTAATTTTAACAATTTTATTTCAGGCAGTCTTCAAAGGCCTATTCAACAATCAAATATCATGCTCATGCGCGGGAACTCTATGCACTTAATAAAACTGTTTTGAGTGCCATTAATGTGAACTTTTGGCGTTTGTTTTTTTCGAAAAAGGAAGGTTACACTTTTGCCATTTTCAATAAATACATGCAATATATTGTTTTTTTTTTCAATAATAAGCTTAGAAACAATTGTATCATTCTTTACGAAGCAAAATGTTTATTTCAAAAGAACTCTGAATTGCAATTTTTTATGATAAAAACAAAAAGCAAAAAATAAATTACATATTTTCTTGAAAAGAAAACGTCATATAAATTTTATAATATGCACTCAAAATTAATGAAATATGCTCTTATATCTTTTTTTTATTTAAAGTTCAGCAGTAACATCAACTAATTTAAGTAACTTTATTTTTGAAAAATTTGAGCTCGCTTCGTAACGTAATTAAAAAATGTCAGTACAAATTATTTATCCATTTCAAAACATATTTTATGAATTATATGTTATAAATTTTCAACTCCCTTTCATTCATTTCACTTTAGAACGCATTTATTTTATTTAAAGGTCAGCAAAGAATTAACAAGAAATATATATATATATATGATGTGAATCAACAAGCTCCTACTGGTGTTTAGTTGACTGGAATTATGTTTATATCTGTTTCATTTTCTTTGCGAACAAAAAATTTTTTTCATTTAATTCTTTCACACTGTTGTTTCATCATTCATCAAATTGGTTGGTTACCATAATAAACAACACAATTTCATTACGTTTTCCATGAGCAAGGTATATTTATTTTGAAAATGTTTTCTTCATAAATCGTTAAAAAGTAAGAAACTCCTTGCAGGCGTGGGCTAAGCAACTACCATGACTAAAAAGTTTTCAGGTGGAATTTGTTTTAACTATTTAAACTTAGAGATTTTTAAACAAAATAGGACAGAAAATATGCATTTAAAGCAAAATATGCATTTAAAACAAAATATAAGTTTTCATTAAAATATATTTCGTTTAAACAATGAAATTCGCAAAAATATTTCATTCAATTTGGTCGTTTTCAGATTTAAAGGAAAAACGTGCCTTTGCATGAACCTGTTGGTCTTGCTTATTTCCATAATTTATTTCCTAGTAATTTATTTCAACAATTTTAAAGCCGACTGTTTTACATAAAAGGATCAGAAATATTTTCCCTTATGGGACTGCAAATAAATTTAATCAAAGCTTTTAAAGAATAATATTCGTAGCACATTGGCAAAAATATCATCATGCTTTACATTTCGGCTCAGTTTTTTTCCTCCTTTTCCTTATTCCTTTAAATTTTCAGGGTCAAAGAATTTTCAATATTTCCATCTCTATAAACGGTTCATTTTGAGTTGAAAAACGTTAAATAGTGGAATAAAACCCACTTCTGAATGGTTTCGTTTCATTTAGTTTTATTACAATTTGCTGCTACTGTTGCTGTTGTTTCTTGTCGAATAGCAAATCCATAAAAGTGTGTCTAAGTGTTAGAGTGCATGATTTTTTTTTTAAAGGCAGGAAGTAAGCAACTGCAAAAAAAAAACTAAAACAACAATAACAATAGCAAAAAAATTATGGTGATGAATGAGCTTTTGATTGTTTGTGTTAGTTTTACTTGTATTAGTAACATAAACACCATCCTTTACTAAAACGAAAATACACACAGTTACACAAATACCTACCTAAGTACTTACAATTACGTACAATAATATAAAGCAGTATAAGGATACTTATAAAAAAGACTAAATGTACGCAAGAAACAATCAAAAGGATTGCCAACCGGGGAATTTCTATATTCTAGCACAAACTAATGTTTGAAACTACTCAGTGTATAATGGTAAAGGAAAAAGTAAAAAAGTTTTTCAATTCATTATTATCTATCCTTAATGTTGGTCGCTTCTCAGAGCAATATATTTATGCTCATAACAAAGTTTGTGTTAGTTGAGCAGAGCAAGGATAATATGCTTGCTGTTATTTGTTGGTGTTCTTCTAACATTTTCTATGTTGTACTTAAACTAAAGCATCATGCTCTTTCTTTACCATCAGCATCGTATAATCGTACTCATCCTTGATTTTGAAATATGCTAAAAAGGCATAGTTTGAATTGCTTATTGTTAATGTTGAGTCAAGTACCACTAGATAAATAAATAAAGTTTATTGAAGGCGACTAAACGTTGCATGAATGGATACTAAATTATATAAAATTAAAAAAAAGGAAATCATTTTTTAGCAAAATTTGTTGTTAGCATAAAACTAACCTTCATTAGGAAATAATTTTTACTCCTTATTCAATTCTGCTTATAGTAGTTCTCTATAGATGTGGCTTACACCCTGATCAGTAGTGGCTAGTAGTGTTGTATTCAGCAGCTCGATTCAAAGTCATTGCGTTAGTGTTTGAATCAAACACTTCTTCATACCCAGTTAATTTATTTAGATGTTTTGCATTGACTTGTGTCCAATGTTGCCATATATTTTTTCAAAAATCTTCCAATCGAATCAAAAAATAACTTTTTTGTATTAAAGATCTTTTTTTTTTAAGATCACTTTATCGAAATCAAATTCAGTTTAAATTTATTTTAATTAAACTAAAATATTTATTGCATATACAGTGCTAGCTCTCTTATCCGAAGTTATGTTATCCGAATTATCCAGTAATCCGAATTGAATTTATGACGTATTATATACTCTATAGTCCGAATTGGTTGCAAGCTCGTTAAACCGAATTTTTATTTTTCTGTTTTTTTGTCTGTTTTTTTTATAAAACCATGTGTGGAATTTTAAAACTAACGGGAAGCACATCATTGAAATGCAGAGCCTTCTATGATTGATATTGCATGTATGTAATTATCTATAAGTACGTATACATGATTCATGTCTTGTTGCAATTCTTCTATGAATTCTTGTTGAAATCATATTCATTCTGAGAGGTGGGCTTCAGATTATAACATCCCACTATCATTGTTACAACAAGAATTGCCTGAGAATGATTGTGTTGAAGAAAGAGAATATTTTCGCAAAATAACCAACTTATTTCACCGCAATAATGACGTGCGACTTTCTGAAGATGAAATTATTCTTAGCTGGATTATTAACTCTGACAATACTTTGTGTAGTAGTTCAAAGTAAGACACAGAAAATGTGGAATCAGAGCATATAATTATGAATTAAATACGTTAAAAAACGTGAACCTGCGCAGGCCTTAAATAGTTCAATTTCTAGGGCAAAGGAACGAGGTATGAAAACATATGCATGCTAAAAGAATTGAGGAACGAGGCTTTGGAAGCATGTGCAAAGAAAGAGAAGCAAACCTACATCACAAATTATGGTAAAAAAATAAGCATAATATTTAAAAAAGCGTTAATTTCTTCTTTCTTGATTAAAAAAAATAAAATAAATTAGTTTTGAAATCCTGGCTTGTGTTTTATTTTCGAATATAGTGAATTATAATACATAATACCAGCACATCCAGAAATCCCAATATCTCGTTAATCCAAATATCTCGTTAATCCTTATCAGGGTCCACAATCATTAATTCAGATTAGCGAACAGGCACTGTAGATACATACATATAAGGCATATATAGGTTTTTAACTTCAAGTTCGCCCTTTTCAAATCAAATTCAGTTATTTTAAAAACAAATTCAGAATTGTCCAAATTAAAACACATTCATTATTTTTCAAACCAAGTTCGGCACATTTTAAAGATAAAAATCATGCTTTTTCAAATGAATTTTATGTAAAACGGGCTGATTTTGGTTTTTAAAATGCCGAACTTGGTTTGACAAATGCCGGGTTTGATTTGTAAGGTACGGAATTCGTTTTAGAAAATTCAAAACATTTGTTTTCAAAGACCTGAATTTTTTTTGGAAAAAGTTAAATTTGAAGTAAAAAGCCTATAACAACGTATTTACATTAAATTCATAAATTTTTTATTTCGACTACTGGTAATTATTGCTACTGGTATTGACAAAACTGTGTAAACTAATTTTTTTTCAAAGAAGGAAAAACATCAGAGTCATCGCAACGATTTGCATTCAAAAAGATTTTTCAAAATGTTTCAATATTATTTTCATCCAATCAATTATATTCTTTAAAGTTGAAGTGGAGCTATTCTCGTCATTCGTCATCAATTTGTTGAATATTAATCGAAACGATATAATTTGGAAGGAATTTCATAAATTGGGAAATTCATTTGTTATTGCTTTCCATAATACTAGTAGGTGCCAGGAATTCAACACGTTTTGAAAATTCGTAACCTGATGACGCGCTGTGTATGTACAATTATTGACATCAGTTTTGTTTAACTTTTCAAAGCAGATATATTCATCTTTTACAATGTATTCAAATAATTTTAAATAGAGACAACAAATTTCAATAAAAAGTAAATGAATTTGTGTACAAAAATAAAACATCGTTGCGATTTAATGGATGGAAGTAAACAATGTTGCAGCGGTAAATTTCTTTTCACTTTTTTAACAAAGTAAAGAAGAAAATATGTAGTTTAGTTAACAGGAATCTCAAGTAATAGACTAAAAGTGCAAAATATCATGTAATAAAATATATTTTTTTTTAAATCTTTTGATCTTTTTGGGACCTCAAAAAACTTCAAAAATAAGATAAATATTCATATATGGTAGCACCGCTTGTGTCCAACAGTAGAGTAAGATCCAACCGCTCGTTTTAGACAAAAACCTGTGATCAAACCTTTTTAAATTTTATGCGTTCGTTGTTAGGTTTTTGTCTAAAACGAACCACTGAAAAATGTGGTCCCAAGTCTATCCAACGGCTCAATTTAGTTCAAAAGTAGACCTGTTCAGTCTGTCGACTTAGACAAAAACCTTTGATCAAACCCACGCAATATAAAAGAGTTTGATCAAAGTTGTTTGCCTAAGACGAGCGACTAACGAGTTGGACCCAAGTCTATTCAAAAACTGTTGGGCACAAATCTAGTAGATACAATAAAAGATTATGATAGTCAATTAGCTATTAGAATGGATTCCACAAGTTCGAATCAAAACTTAATCCAAAAGTAAATATAATTTACACTGACGTTTGTATCCAACAGCTTATTTTAGTGCAAATTAACTGCTCATTAAGTTGCTCGTTTTAGACAGAAACTTTTAATCAAATCCATTTTAATTACACGGGTTTGATTTAAAAGAAGCGATGGAACAAGTTCCATAGTATTCTGCAGTAAAGTTATGCTTTTTCAAACAAACTCCTGCAAAAAGCTAAACTTGTTTGCAAACTCTAAATATTTGAATATATCTGGCTGCGATTCAATTATATCTACTGACATCAAACTTATCATTACTTCAAGATTTTTGTCTAATCAAATATCTTTTCAAACTTTAATCGCTTCAAATCTGCTCGTGTCCTTCTTGCAGCATCAATTATTTTATCTTTATTTACTTTAGCAATTTTGCCTGCTCCTTTTTCTTTCACTTCTTGCCAATCTTTTCACAATCATAGCAAACTTTAGTATGTATTTTTGTTTTGTTGTTGATTTTTATTTCTCTTTCTGGTAAAAATTAAAAGCTGTTAAAAATTAAAACGTTGCAATTTACTGCGGAAACTTTTCATTGATGATTTTGCACTTTTATTTTAATGTGAATCTATTTTTGTTTGAGCGCTTGTATTTTAGAGTAAGAAACCAAGTTTAATGCAGCTATTGGAAATTTTATCTACGAAAACTGCAAAAAAAACTAAAAAATAAAACAAATATTTTTATTTGTATTTTGTCTATCCAAGAAATAGAGAAAAAACACTGCATATAAAGTTTTTGGAATTTCTTGCAATATTCTGCATTTTTAGAAAAGTGCTGATTTAATTTAATTCTAAATAAATAAAATAATTAAAAGTTGGTTAGGTTTTTAGTTTGTTGAGCCAAGTATTAAGATGAGTTGGCGTAATTGGTTACTTGAATAGAAAAATTAATTAGATAAAGTAACACTAGTAGTGAATGGTTTAAGAACGAAGTAATGAACTTTAGTGAATTTTCAATTAAAATGAAAATTTTTTTAAATAAATTAAATTGTACCTAATGACTTTACAAATTACAAATAACGAATTGAAAATTTTAATAATTAGAAGTGCTTGAATGCACAATAAAAAAATAAATTGAAATGTCTGCTGTGATTGACGTCAAGTATTTTACTTATTGGTCTATAACACAACTGACCCATTTAAATGGTGGATGCGCTGAAAGGGAGATATCCTCTTCACACTTGCGTATTTGATTCAGTGCAAGACCATGCCCGAGACCCAGATAAACTTTTTTTCCTTTTCATATCACAGTCCGATAATTCAGCCAAATCTTTTAGTAGCGGACTGCCCGTGACACCCGCCCCTGTTCCCGAGTATACAGAGCAGCGTTAGAGAAATTGCTCTACAGTTTCTTTCTCCTCACCATTCTGACAACTTCTAACATAGCCACATTGAAAATAGTGACGTGTTTTTTAAACCACAAGCGTGCGTAATTTCACTCAAGTTAGCCACTTTTTAATTGAAGATTTACTTGTGTAAATGAAAACAACTCTTTATTTATTTTTGTCTGGCATTTGTCAATGGACGCTGTGTAGTTTGCGGTACTGTAGACTGCAATTGCTTGCTCTTGGTTATAGTGACTGCTAAATTACGCTACACTTGAGTCATATTGGGACAAGCTTAACCTCGATATCGAATAGATGGCCATTTGGCCTGTGCGGTCTCAAATAAGTTCTGCTGAACTTGCAATTTGTAGGAATTAATTTTTTTTGTATGTTTCTTTATATACATATATTTATTCTTAATATTAAAAATCCGCGAAGCCTATTGGCTTGTTTGCGGGTAAATAAATTTTAAGAAATTTTTTAATAAATATTTTACATTTTATATATATTATTGTGAGGCTAATAAGTCCGAGGGCGGATTGATATTGAACCTACATAGCGATAGATGGCCGCAGAAATACAACACTTTTTTTAGAAATTGCCATCTGTCAAACGCCAGCTGTTAAAATTTCAACCAAATTCATCGAGTAGTTTATTTGTTGTAGTCGTTTGAAGTAAGCAACTTTAGTGTTTCTTGAAAAATGGAAAAAAGTGAATTTCGTGCCGTGATTAAATACTATTATTTGAAAGGGAAAAAAGAGAAAGAGACAAAAGAAAAGCTCGATAAACATTAAGGTGGGTCTGATCCATCAGATTATTTGGTAAAATATTGAATCGCTGAATTTAAACGCGGCCGAAGAAGCACTGAAACAATACCATCAACAGGAAGGCCAAAAGAGGTGGTTACTGAAGAAAATATCAAGAAAATCCTCGATATCGTTATGAATGATTGCCGAGTCAAGTTACGTGAGATTGTTGAAATGGTAAACATATCATATGAATGTGTGTTCCACATTTTGCATGAACATTTGCATATGAAAAAGCTATCAGCAAGTTGGGTGCCGCGTTTGCTCAGTGTCGAACAAAAACGAGTTCGACAGACCACTTCACAGCGTTGTTTGGACATGGTAAAGCGTATCCCTGTTAATTTTTGGCGTCGACTGATAACTGTCGATGAAACGCCGGTCCACCACTACACACCTGAAACCAAAAATCAATCGAAACAATCGGTGGAAGCTGGTGGAAGTGCTCTGAAGAAGGCAAAGACAGTGGATTCGGCTGTATTTTGGGATGCACACGAAATATTGCTCATCGGTTATCTTGAAAGATGATCCACAATCACAGGAAAGTATTATCGTACATAATTGGATCAATTGATTGATGCAATCAAGAAAAAACGACCACATTTAAAGAAGAGAAACGTGGTCTTTCTTCAAGACAGCGCACCGGTTCACACAGCATTAAATACGATGCTAAAATTACGTGAAATACACTTCGAATTGGTTGATCATCAACCTTATAGTCCAGATTTAGCTCCTAGTGACTTTTTCCTCTTTCCAAACTTGAAAAAATGGCTCGCAGAAAAAAGATTCATCTCAACCGAGGAAGTGATTATCGAAGCTAACGCGTATTTTGAGGGGTTCCCGAAATCGTATTATTCAGATGGTATAAAAAAGTTGGAATATGGTCTTACTAAGTGTGTTGAGCTAAAAGAAGACTATGTTGAGAAATAAATGGTTTTTGAAAAAAAAAATGTTTTTTTCCTACTTAGGTAGCTTCAATATCAACCTGCCCTCTTTTTTTTAATATTTTTCTTAATGAAATTAAAAAATAATGTACTATGTGTAATATCCAGTAAGCTCGTTGGCATTTTTGGCCATAGTACATTTAGTGTTCGATTACCGTAGCTATTTTTTGGAGTCGAGTGTTGCATTGGTCAGTGATTGATTGCATTAGCTGGGAATCATTCACATCAGTCAGAGCTGTTAAACGATATATAATTTTGACTTTCTCGATGTTAAGTTGACGTAGTAGGTATTTAAGTTCAGTGTTATTGTTGGTAGGAGAAGATTGTGTGTTGCTTCGGGCTTAATTACGGTTTCTTTAGTTGCCGTGATCACTTGGTAGCATATTCAGATTGCTTGTGGCGTTATTTAGTGTTGTTATTATTCGACTAATAGTTATTTGATTGTGTATTGTGTTGGTTGTTATTCGCAGTTTGGTCATAGTCAAATTTAATATTTGTTTCATTATACAGTACTTTAAAAAATGATTTTGGGTTTGTTGGAGATTTTTACAATGTGGTGAGTTTCCCCAAGCTTTTGTGCCATGTGAAAAGTACACCTGATGAAGTACCGTGCTTATAGCAGTATAGCTGAGGTGATATAATGAGTGAATGGGATACCAACTATTACTTCCCTATCACTACAGTTCATTTGGACTTTGGATTTGGCTAGTACATCTGCAATAATGCCAACCGGTCCATTACTGGACCCTTTTACTCACAATAACTCAGAAATTTGGTTATCTTCTATTATCGGTAAGAATGTAATACGCTGCGCTGACCCCATAGCTGAATCCTTGCCCTCTGTTGAAAACAAAGAATAAAGATGTCCGACTTTGATCCATACAACAAAGTCCCACCGACCACGAGATATCGTGAGGGACGCGCCAAAAAACATTGCAACAAATCTTTCGTTTGACAGGGATATGAGCGGAGACAAAGCTATTTTATACGGGATGCCTGGTTAGAATTCCATAATTTTGGTACGACTTTTGTTTGTACTTTAAATGCACCAATTGTTTGAACATCATGTTGAAGAATATTTTTCATGGGCAAGTGTGAGCTGCACCTGCGATCATCAAAGTTAAGGTATGCAGCAATCTTTCAATGATTCAACAATAAGTGACTTTACAATGCAGTCCACCAAACTAATGTATCTTAAGTTAGAATAACCTTTTTTATTAGAAGTCTTTATCAAGTTTTGCTGGGTATTAGCATTGCCATTTTCATGCTGCATAATGCTTTTATTGGCACTTCAATATCATTAAGAAAAATGGTGGGAAAAATCTCGAGATAAATTTGGAGATTATCCTCCTTTACAACTCAATTTAACCCTTAAATGCATACTGATGTGATTCTGCATCATAGCTTTCAACTGGCCTCAACATTATTATTACCCGCTCACTGCTTATTATAGTAAAATAAATACAATCTACGAGATGTATTTTTCACTTAATAAATTTAACTAAAAATAAATGAAACAATAAAAAGCGAACAAAACATTCATGAATTTAACGATTAAAAAAATTTATATGTCTAGAATAAAAAAAAACAATAATAATAATAGAAACCAATGAACTAAATTTTTTTATTATTTAAATTATAATTATTTATTATGAAATTTATATTAATCGAGATTGCCTCGATATCTTTTTTCAAAGATTTAAAACTTTTGTTTGTTGAGGGTTTTTAGCTAGTCTATATACATGCATTTCATTGGTGCTTAAGCCAAATCATCAGTAGACCTTAAACCTAATTTTTAAATGTTTCAAACCTCTTTACTTATACAAAAACTTTTAAAAACTCAATAAGAGTTATAAAAATTACAATAGTATAAGCATAGTATGCTTTGAAACTTATTCAAAAATCCCAACAAACAAATTATTATATTCGATATGAATCTAAATAAATAATAATAATAAATAATAAATAATAAATATAATAATAATAATAAATAATAAATAATAATAATAATAAATAATAAATAAATAAAATAGATTCATATCGAATATAATAATTTGTTTGTTGGGATTTTTGAATAAGTTTCAAAGCATACTATGCTTATACTATTGTAATTTTTATAACTCTTATTGAGTTTTTAAAAGTTTTTGTATAAGTAAAGAGGTTTGAAACATTTAAAAATTAGGTTTAAGGTCTACTGATGATTTGGCTTAAGCACCAATGAAATGCATGTATATAGACTAGCTAAAAACCCTCAACAAACAAAAGTTTTAAATCTATAATTATTTATTTTATTGTTTAATTTGATTTAACTTAAATTGAGCTATATTTTTCAACAATCCTCAAATAGCCTTTGAAAATCTTTGGAAACAAAGAATCATTATTTAATAAATTAAAACAAATGTCCTTCATGATTTTACAAACAATAACTTAGATATCATCCCAGTTGGTCAACTAGTCTTAGACCTCTCTTCTTAGCCATTTTTGTCGATAATTTCCTCAGTACAATTTGTTGACTCCAAAATAAAGTTGAGGACAGATATTATGACAAAATAGAGCAATCGGGATTTATTGTCCACAACATAACGAAAATGCCTTCAATTGAACTCTATTGATTACAAGATGCTGAACACCTGCATGAATTTTTTTCTCGCACAACAAGTTGACGGACAATATCACCAACCTGACGGAGACAAATAATCTCCCTTGTCCGCAACTAAAAATTGATCCGAAGAGCCGTTACTTGCTTTGCCACGTCCTTCAGCAATTAACTACTAATAAAACTGTATTGACATTTTCTAGGCCTAAAATGATGATAATAAGAGACTATTATTATTAAAAAATTTTGAACGATAACAAATAAAAATAAGCCTAATCGTTAGTATTGGGTTGTAAAAGAATAAGGAAATTCGTTCAAAGGCCAAATGAGCAATAATCACACGCATTTTGAACGTCATAATCGACATTATCTTTACTTTTCTTTCATCAAGATTATATTGACAATAAGTGGAGTAATAGTTGCTTCGTCTTAGCTTAAATTTTTTACATTAATGAATTCAATTCATTGTCTTTGTGGACATATAGGCTATCGGTTCGAGAATTGTTCCATCAGTGTGATGGTTACCGGATCGATTCTCACGGCACGTGCAGGTCTTTTCTTTCAAATCCCAGTTTTTAAGACTATTGACTTTTTAAAGTCGTTATCCTATTATACCAGGAAACCAATAATTATGAATGAAATTATATGTGTCGCCGAAAATGTTAACATTTTTATGTAGATAAATTCTTCGTGACGAACGCTACATTCGTACGCGTTTTCACATTAATATGTAAAAATTTTTTGTTGTTTGCTCGGATATAAGTGTACTTTTGAATGGCATAACACATAACTTTTCTGCAGGTATTTGTTACGAAATAATTTATCACAATAATTTGTGAAGCACGGAAAAACCGGAAGTAACTTTTAAAGTTGAAGTGCGTTTTCGTAATTTTTAACAAATCATGCATAATAAAGCAAATACAATCTAGTTTCTAAAAGAAAAATGAATATAAGAGGAATCTAAAATATCTTATTTGCAGCCAAAAAGATGTGAACTCTTTGTGACGCACGCTACGGGACACACGTTACATTTTTCTATTCTATGCTCTATTCTGAAATTTCATAATTAATTTCATTGTTTCCAAAATAGTAAACAAAAATTGTTTTACTAAAATTGAAGTGAATTCAATTTATAAAAGTATGGCTTTCGATCGGAGCACCTTCATTAACACTAAAGTTTTAATATGAATACATAAAAATTTTTAATTTCTGGTATGAAATTAGAAGATCTGAGATATGGTACGATTTGGTAATAATTTATGCATTAATGATCATCGAAATACATTAATTTTACTTATAAAATTATATATCTGGTTGGATAAATTTCAAAAAAAAGTTGGCTGGTGGCCTGTTTCTGGGACTTGCCCATATATATTTGTCTACGACATTTTGCAGGACAATGTCTCTCATAGTGTCGAGCACTATGTCTGAGGTCCTTGTTCTTAAAAACCATTTATAATTTGCTTTAAATGTCGCCGACGTGTCTCTGATGGTGTATGGTAGTCTTCCACGCGTCATCAAAGATATCTTGCAGACATGACCAATTGGGATACTATAAAATTGACTAGACAAACAACAAGGGAAGTTTCAATGTATAGCTTTCTCTCTTAATATAATTTTTTCGTTATCTTTTATTTTTTTTACTGCCTCACCAGTGTTCTTAGTTAAAACAGAAAATTATCCAAGACCAAATGACAAGATGACTTTATGTGACTTGTTTCCCTAGACACTGTAACTAATGAAAACATTGTGTTGAGTGATAAGTTACAACAACAACAAAAAAAAACTTAGTTACTTAAACGTTATTTTAATAGTTAATGCGGTGGCATGAATAGTAATCCTAAAACTCCAGGCAGTTTCTTAAGCTGTGAAGTGAGTTAAAAATAAGTAGGGGGTTTCAATCAAATTTTACAAACCTTGCAGAAAATAAAATATTAATTATTATATATTTTATTTTTTTAATTTCAAATTGGTCAAATATCCAACCAGTAGCAACCCTTAGCTTGACTAATATGCTACTGTAGTTATCTAAAGATTTATAGTAATATTTAACAGAACTACGAACAGACAGATACAAAATCGGAGATTACAAAAGCGTTCTCCCCAATCTTTACTTCAGGTAATTCCAACAATTTGCTATTGTAACAACTGCAAACCGATTACAGAACTTATTTGCACGTTACTTTCAGGCCACTTACAAGGAATATTGTTAAAGGAGCAAACAAAGTTTAAAGATTATATAAGGAAACCCTTAAAGACGCAAGTGTAACAAAGCTCAAGGGTATTTGACTGCCAAATATATGAACAATATTTACTTAAGACTTACTTTGGTGTTAGAGCAACTCAGGGTCATAGTAAAAAGTAAAAGGGTACCCAAAAAGAGGATACTAAAGTCTAGGAAGCTTTATACAAATCAAAATAGTTTCTGCCGCAAAGAAATTATTCAAAAAGGTAAATATATAATATTTTTGATGTCATTAATCTACATGCATATTTATGTATATCTTTAATGCCTTGGTTCGTGGTACCTTCTAATAAATGCCTCAAAGCCTTTTAAACTAAAGCTACAATAACGGTTTTAGCTAAACTTACACTTACACGACTACACACACACACATGCACACACACTTTGGTTTTAACACAAATATTTTATATGACCACGAGGCAACTTTCAGTTTCATAAATAATTTATTGCCAACCCAAGAGTGATGATTCGCAGCATCATTCTCTTTCTAGGGGTTCTCGCTCATGTAAACTGTGCATTGCTCTTCCCACTTGTTATTTATGTTAATATATATGTATGAATGTGTGCATGTATGTGTGTATTTTAACAGGATCTTGGCTTGAAACGTTTTGTACAAATAAAAAAATTATGAATGCATACTCTGGCAATTTGCATGCATGTTAAAGTTAAATTTGTTCTTTTAATTTTTATTACTTTGTTCTGTTCTCTTTCCCATTTTTTTTTTGTTAGAAAAGTTCATGGTTATGGTAGATTTTTAGTTAAACGAAGGTTTTAAAAGTCAAATAAAAGCAAATATTGTCGAACAGTGGTGGAAATTAAATGAAAAAAATATTGCTATTTTTTAAAAAATGAGTAAGTAAATTTATTTTATTTACTGACTTAAAAACAGAGGACAATGAGGACTTTCGCAAAGTTAATGTTAACAAGTAGTCAAAAGCTCCCGCCGGAAGTTCTTTGAGTGTATTGTTTTTTTTCGAAGGAAAAACTTTTTATTATGCTAATATGACATGTTGCATTTTTTTATTTTGTCAATAAAGGTTTGATAATTGTTCTGTTTATTTATTTTCGGTCTATAGATTATAAATCCTTGCAGACTAAAGTTACATATAGTACAAGAAGAATACTTTAACTATTTAAATACAAAAATATTTTTCCTTTTATAATATCATTACTCTCAAACATATCTATAATATTATACAATTTATTGGAATTTTCACAAATGGGACGAAAGCAGTCCTTATTAGCATAAACAGATCTGTAGTAGTTAAGGCTTATAAGCTGAAAGTTACGAGTTGGTCTATGTGGAATACAAAAGTTAATTTTACCAAGCAGAATCAACTTCACCACGAATCAATCCAAGTAGCTTAATAAGAGCAAGTCTATTAACATATGACGGTAGAACATATGAATTCCATCCAATGCCTCGTAAACAACAAATCAAAAATTGCCTTTGCACCTACTCAATGCTGTTTATATGAACGGAATAGTAAGGATCCCATACAATAAAGAAGTGTAAAGTTGTTTCGTGATGTAGGTATCAAAAAATTCGTTAAACCATCGTTTCATAAAACCAAGAACACTTATTAGCTTTGTTGACAGTTAAGGCAATGTGATCACGGAAATCAATTCCGTGACACAGACTCGTGACATCAGTGAATCTCCACAAAAAGAAGGTCAGTACGGGAGATGGAAAATGAGTTTTTATAGTATTTGAGATCTAGTATGGTTGAAGCACTGATTACACTCTGTAAATATCGCTGGCTGATACTCCGGTGTCTTCTGTGGCATCTTGAACTAACTTCAATATATTCTTAACAAAACGGATGCTGCGGGTCCTGTAAAAACTGACAGCATCTTGAGTCATTTTTTTTGGTTTACGTGCATGCAATCAATGCATAATTAATTTTAATGTAAACCTGTGAATGTCGAGCTCCAAGTTCTCGAATACGTTAAATGCCACTAGCCTCATCTCGTCACATTGGGGTTTCTGATTACGTCAGCTAGAAAAGTTCTGATAACTTCAATATGTACCTCAGTATATGTCTGCCCAGAAAGATGTGTCCCGAAGAGTTTAAAACGGCCCTAGAGGGAAAAGAACCTGTCACAGGATACGTCACGTGACTGGTTCCTAGGGACTAGCAACCGGTTCGAGTTCCGGAAGTTTATATGAGAGGTGCCGGTAACTTTTGAATGGCGTTATCATTGAAGGGGGTCAATTGACATAATTAAGATACTCGGTGACAGGTTCTAGACCTAACCTTTACGTACTTGTCCTGTTGTAGTATCCCTAGTGCCTGTTGTCATTTTTTAAAAATCGATAATAGAACTATCTTGGAGCAGATTGTACTCCACATGGCAGGTATTAATTTTTCAGTGTGAATAACTTCGGTTTAGATTAATATTATTTTCTAAAAATTTGTTTGGTGCAAATCAACAAATGCATTATTATTTTATTCAGATTATAATATCCTTAATTAATGTAATCTATCGCCATAAATAATAAAAGAAAATAGAAAAAGAAATCGTAAAATTTTTTTGAGTGAGGGAATTTTGTAAGCATTTTTGTTCTACTTTTGTGAAACGTCCTCTTTTCACCAGTCACGACTCAGGAACTTTTTGTAGCATTCCCATTTTCATCAGTCATAGGACAGGTATGTTCAGGACAATTGGTACAACATTTCCCGTAGGGGGGGCATTCGCCAAAATAGTAGAGAGTGCGTAATTCCCATCTTGTTCTCGGCAGCAATGGCAGAACGTTTTGTAGGGAACCAAAGAGTAATGAGGGAAATCGTTGGCAACTAGCACATCTACCGAGCGCTCAGTCACTTTATTACTGCAATGACCCTCGAGATGCCCTTACGGTTCTGATAAATTAATGTTGCTGGGCGTTTCTCAGGAAGCCCAAATCACCTTCGAAATTTTGCAAGTACTCAGGCTACTGCATCTAACTTCTGCTCTTTGGAAAAAGTGTCTGAAAAACAATTTTCACGTTGTCCCATACTCTTCGAATCACGCCACAGTGTCTGCCCAGTTGATATCGGCCAATTGGAAAATCAGGTGTTAGTCTCACCAATGAAATATTCGGAATAAAAATCAAAATAATTATTTCGCGATCTGGACACGTAAATGGTGTCCCAAAATGAACGCATGATTTGAATTAAATATAAAAAATATTTTTAGTTTTTTTTATTATTTTTGAGATTTTCCAACCAAATGAAAGCGCATTGTTCTCCCGTATAACGCTTAATTTTTACAAGCCCTAAACGGTCAGCATTGAAATGGGTTTCTTTAGAGATACAAACACTTTCCTTTTGGGACACCTGTTTGGTTAGGTAAAGTTACACAGGCCGCCAGTTGCAAGCAAACGGCCCACTTGTGTACAGAAAATATGTCACTTTGTGATACCTGATGTGGACAAGGAATTTTGTATCTTTTTACCCAAAACATCAAATCAGAATTGCTGTTTACTACCATTTCCAAAAAATATTGCATTTTTCGTAAGGATAATAACTTTTATGCCACTTCTTTTAAATACATCAGTTGTTTTAATTGCAAATTTCTAACCACTATAAATATGAGACTTCCACATTTTTATATAGAATAGTGGTGTATCCAGCGGTCGACTCAATCGACCGCATTCTACAAATTCATACTAAGCATTACATAAATACATTAGATAATATACAAAAACAAAAAACATTCTAAATAAACAACTTAAAACTCTGTCTCATTTCTATGCAAAAGCAAATTGGGCAAACACACATGCACACTTTATTTATTTTTCCAGTTGAAGCTGATGCATGCGTGTGTAATCAGTGTACATAGATTAGTAGCAACTTTAAACGCTTATAGCTCCCTAAATATTGAACCGGTTTAAATAAAATTAAGATTGTGCACATCTATGCAAAAAACCGGTTTTAAATCATACTCGTATTAATCTCTCCAAAAGCGGTTCAGTGTTTACCTATTAATAATATATAAATAAAACTCACTTAAATACACAATAATTTAAAACCTATACTTCTTGTTTCTGACTTAAAAGTCTTTCCAGTGCAACATGGTTCACCGAATCATATCACCAATAAGAATATTATTATTTACTTCTTACAAGCAAAAGAAGATATGCAGACATTAACACGATTTTTTTCCTCTTTACAACCACTGTCTGCGTAAATATTTTGACTACAAAGTTGTTATTACGGGATAAAGAAAAATAAAACATGGTGAAAGAAAAAAAAATAAATTGAATATAAAATACAGAAAATATGAGTGATGTGTAAATATTAGAATAAAAACAAAACGAAAAATAATATATAAATATTAAGAAATAAAGAAACTTTTAACAAATAATATCCTTCCTTTCATTTAGAAAATTTCCCACATACATTTACAAGTTAAGTGCAATTTTCAAAAGGCAGGGAACAGTGAAAGAAGCTATGATTAAGGAATTGTAGAACGAAGGAGTTAACAAAATCACTTCAGTTGTAAAAACTTCAAGTAAAGGCGAAATTAATTAATAAAGATTTTCTGTATAAACTTTTTAGGAATCTTAATTTTTGCTCAAATTTCAGTTCAAGATATAAAGTAAAACTTTAATTAATATTTTCAAAAAAATCTGTGTGAAACTATTTTAAGAAAAATATAAAATTTAATAAAACCTTTAATATACCCTCGTAGCAAACCATTTTCATGTTTTGCTTCATTTTATTTGAATTTTATATAACATTTTCATACGTAACCGTCTTCAGTGAAGTTTTGCTCATGTGAAAGAAAAAATAAACGAAAGAAAAATTTTAATTATACTTTTGGTTTCTTTTTCAAATGTTCAATTTATAAAAATTATTTATGCATGAGGTGCAAGATGCTTTTAATTATTAAAAATGCTTTTTCCATTAGTTTTCTCTAGTGTTTGCCAGTAAAAATATATAGTACTTCACTAGAACTCCAAACAATTTTAAGTTAAAAAAATGTTATGAAAAAAAAATAGTTAGAAAATATTCGTTAAAAAATTCTATTGGCTAGAAGAACTGAAACAACTTAAATGTTTTTAACAAAAGTCAAATTAAAGTGGCCTTTATGCCATTGATATAGAATTAAGACATTTTATGGTGTCCGAAAGGGATTTTGGTTAACATAATTAAGGTGGTTTTTATATATTTGAAATATTAATTTTAAGTTTTATTACACTTCACCATGTCCTATAGGAAATTTTGCAGTTAAATGGGACTTTGCTAAGCGTTTGTGCTTACACCTTACAGGAAGAACGCTATATTCCAATCAAAAATAAAAACAAATTATTTTAAATAGTTAGAAAGCCGGAAAACTGCTGCTCTCCTTTACAAACCTACTTCAATGGATGATTTATTTTTAGCCGACAGATGCAAAGGTTTTGCCGTTTTGTTCGAAATTTTTTCAGTATTTAATTGGGACTGTTACTAGTCTGTACCGATGTGGAATAGAATAATTTAAAGAGTTACATATACATTAAAAATATCTGTGTTATCATAATGATTTATGAAAAGCGGACAAATGGGCATAATGAAAGTCTTTTGAATAGAGATGCCCTTCCTCTATTGATACATGTGACGAAAAATACAACATGAAAAACTATCGCTAATGTTGAGTATTATAATTACATCAACTATATTGTATTCTGAATGTTATAGATAAGTTTTGGCAAGCCAAATGTGTGTATCAGGAACTTAAAGAGGGGGAACTTGTCGGAGTATGAAAACTGAAAGGGAATTACTCTTTAAGGCATGGTGAACAAAATAAAAGGGCATATAATAACTAATTGCCTTTCGAGCGCCTTGAAGGCTACCTTAGGCCACAACAAGCCGCCTGTCATCAACATAAAACGAGTGTTGACCACGTGAACGACCTTAGAATTATAGTGAAAGAGTATAAGATGGCTTTCGGCATACTAAGAAAGAAACATATCTCGAAAGCCCTGGAATGAGAATGAAGATCACCAAAAACTGTGTTCTTCATCAAAAGTATTTATATACAGAAAAAGCACATGTAATGTTTTGCGTGAAAAGCTACTGGGCGACCAAATCAATGTGGCTGTTGGTGTGCGGCAAGGATGTGTAAGTCATCATTATTGTTAAATATAGTACTAGTCCTCGTGATAAAAATTGCAAAAAATGGGACCAATGGGATATCGGGGGTATTAGTGGTTCAACTGGGCTACTCAGAATTAGCGATGCAACATCGTTCTTAAAAACATCGCTGTTTGAAAATGTCAGTATTTTTCCGATGAACATCGACGTTAAAAAACATCGTTAATAGTAGTGATACGTTGATAATTTTCCGAAGTTTTTATTTTCTCATAATTAAATGATTTAATATGTAGTCAGAAACATTTTACAATGAAGAAGGATCTGGTCATTCCTTTAATATATAAATATGTGGCTGTAAATGAGACATACTTAAGAATAACAAAATATATATTTATGACCTTATTTACAAACGATTAATAAAGTTCATGTGTGCATAAAGACCAGTTTTCCCAAATGAAAATCAAACATTAAACCCACTATAACTTTATCAATCGCTTGTGAATAAGGCCATTAATATTTCCCATTTCAGATTTATTAATCAAAATGATTTTTGCTTTAATTACAATCTAGTTATTTTGAAATAGAGTTAAGAAATATAAACTTTGATAACCTTGGGACAAGAAGTTTATTTCTAACCTGAGTGATGCTTGCCCCAGCTACCGAAAACAAACGCTCACTTGGCACAGACGTGACAACGATGGGTAGATATAGCATTGCAATCTTTGAAAGTTTGATAAACAGAGATTTCAAATCCTCCCAAATCTCAAAAGCATCTTTTTTTATTGTCAAAAAACTACCATATGTAATTTTATTCTTTTTTCATATGAAGTTTGACAAAAATATATGTATAATTCATGATCTGTTCTAATGCACTGACCTTACTAATCAGCCTTGCAATGAACGATGTCAATGTTTTTTTTAGTCTTGACGCCGATGTGTCGCCCATACATCGTCCACCAAAACATCGGTGTTAACATCGACGCTTATAAACGTTTTTCTGTAAAAACAATCAGCGGTTCTAGTAAAGGTCCTGTCGGTAGCCTTACTGCTTGACATATGCACTTGTGGGCTTTGTTTCTGAAATGCGCAATGTAATAGACACTGATTTTCTGTTGATAATTATTGTTTGCTTGCAGTTTTCATTTTTTTTTTTTTTGTTTTTTGTTTTTTGAATTTGTGTTTTATTGTTGATTTTAAGAACATCCTTCAACGCTGCTGCCTAGTTCTTAGATTTCGGCGGACATGTCAATGTAGTTATGGACTAGTAAATATCTCTTCGACATAATCTTAGTAGAGATATAAACGAAACATAGATATTTTCTAAACATTCATTATCAACAGCACAGCAGTGTTTAGTACCTTGCGCATAGCAGAAACAACGCCAACAAGCGCATATGTCGAGCAATGAGGCTACCGACAAGATCTTTACTAGAACCGCTGATTGTTGCTGATTGTTTTTACAGCAAAAATTGAACATTGCAAGAACAGACTGGAAGAAATTCAGATGTCTCTGCTTACGGAAACGGTGGTCTATGAGCAGGATGTAAATATATCTACATCTCACTTACCTCTAGAATTATTATCATTAAAACTGGGATCTGCTATTTAGCCAGTTAAATAAAGTTTTTTAAATTTCCGCCTACAAGAAACCTGATTCATGTTTTTTTTAAAGTAAAATTATTGAAGAACTAAGTCATTATTTTATGATCATAACAAAGCAAAAACAAGCCCTCATGCAAAAATAATTTAGTAATTGTTCATTTATTTAAGAATGCTGGTCCTTGAAAATTTAGTTCCTACAAAAAAATTAAAAATTTTATATACTCGTATTAAGCAAACAGACTCGAATAAAGATTCCTCTTTTATATTCTTACTGTTACCATTATTTTTAAATAAGAATAAGTTATTTCCACTTAACAATAACTATTTAATGATACTTTACTTTGCTCAGCCTTTAGGAAACTTAAACTTTTAAACTTTCTGCTTAGGCCACAATCTTAATTTTAATCATCAACATTATTTTCATAAATAATATAAATATGTTAGATATAATAAATCATTAAGTTTAGTCGTATAAAAACAAAGTTCATTGAATCTAAAATAACAATTACACATAAAAAGAAAGTATTTACTTGACTATATATATTATTAAAAGTAGTTAAAACTCTGTTTTGAATTTATTAATATAATTTCAACAAAACACTATATAATATATTTTTACAAAAAATCTTGAGGATTTTATTAACAATTTATGAGTGTTTACAAGTCGACACTTGTCTGCAGTGTGTTTATATTAATATGTATTTGTGCATACAAATTTACTTAATGAAATTTCTATAATAACTTACAGAAGCACCACAAAAGCTCACACGCAAACGATTTTGGAAAAGCAAATAGTTTGTATATTGCAGACTATTTGACTGCCTGGCAGGCTAAATTTTCTAAGATATGTCTTTAATTATTTTGCATGTTGCATAATTAATATTAATAATTAAAACACATTATTATGCAAACACAAAATTGTACTGGGGCAACAACTGTTGTGAATCTACAAATATGTACTTCACATGAAGTCATACATATTTAGTTGAATAGTTATCGAATGTAAACAATACAGTGATTGTTTTAAAATCGATAAACAAAATATTTATTTGGGAAAACTGTAATTTTTGTAGAGTAAATATTCTCGTTTTAATTTAATCAACAATAAACGTTAAAGAAAGTATTAAGACCATGTACTATTGGACAAGCAACAAAAACTTGTATTCTATACTGCTTAATAATTATTCTTATTAAGAACAACCTTTCTTCTACGCAATCTGCTAAACATCTGCATTACTTTTCAGAAACTAGTACCATAGAAAAAATTATTCACATTTTTTTTAATTTCCACCTCAAACAAAACCAAAAATAGTTTTAATTAAATATATAATTTATTCAATTGACATTTTAATGTTAAGAATTATTATATTCCGTGTTTACTTTCCCATAGTGGGATGAATACACTTAAATCACACTACAAAAGACAAAACGTATGACATAAATGGAAAAAATCTTGATCGCAGCTGCCTATGGCGTTGAAAACGCAAACAGCGAATATTATATGAAATAATTAATCAACAGATAAAGGAATTTCACAAAAACCAAAACTAATTTATGTAAATTGTAAAATTAAATAGAGAAACCAAAGTTCCTATTCTAATTTGCTGAATAATTCGGTTCAATAGTTGATATTCCTTATTATTATTAATGCCACAAGTTATAAAATGGGACGAAGAAAGATAAAGGAATAACGTTATGACCTCAGAATTAGCACAAATCCGCCAGTCCATATTAGTTTCTTAACAAAAGTAGTTAAAATTTATCAAAAAAATGCACAAAAAAAAAATTACTAATAATAATATTATGTGAACTCATTCGAAAAAACAGGAGCTCGTTTGTATAAATTACATTGATAACACTATATTTTTTATTTTAATTTTACTTTAACATTTAATTATTATTTTATTAAAAAACTTAATGTCAACAATAACAAAGTAGAAACTTGTTTAGTTTTTACAAAAACACAATTAATAAAAACATTAGTTTTTTTAACTAAGCATTACTATAAATTATATATTAATAATTATATCACTGAGATATTAGAAAAATAAATTTTTTATTCTGTTGTTGTTGACCTTAAGCTTTGAGAATTTTTTTTAATAAAGTATCAATAAAAAGTTCAAAAAATTAGAATAATTCTTTAATTATTATTATTGATGTCTTAATATGAAGTTATCAAAAATTTTTTTAAATTTAAATAAAAATCGGATTTGAAGTTCAGCTAGACAATACTTTTCAGCTCCCAGCTATAAATACATTCATGATAAACAGGCTACATGTGTTTATATGAAAATTATTATTTTCAAGACTACACAACTGCAGGTTTCAAGTCAAGCTAAACTAATTTTTGCTTTTGTTGGCTATAAAAAACGGTGTTGACAATATAACAAAAAAGTAAAGCAAATTAGTGCTTGGAAATATTTTTTTAATGTTAAATAATATAAAATAAAAGTGCAAAAATTTTGTTTTTATTTTTAGTTATAACGTTTTGTGCAAAACAATGTTTGCATAAAAATAAGAGCAATCAATAAGGAATATGAAGAACTCGCAAAAAACTACAAAAATGACGAAAATTCGCAACAACCTCCAATCATTGGAAAAAATTAGAATATTTAATATCATTTAAAAGTCGATGAAACAATGGGTGCATTCATAAGTCGTAGCTGTTGAGCTCAACTGTTGGCAACTGTTGAGCCCAACAGTTCCGTCTTGGAAACGGCTTGATGAATAATTGGATCATGAACAGCTGGTTAATATAAACAATTGGAAGTAAATAAAAGTGCTACAAAAGAAATAAATTAAATTTGCTAAACTAATTAGTTTGCCTTATACTAAAAAGTATGGACGACGCAGAACTTGAAATGGAGCTTTTCTTTTCAGGAATTTTCCATATTTATTTTAAAACCTTCACCACAAATTAAATATTCACAACATAAAAACGCACAGCAAATACTCCAATAAAATGATAAACTGGCGCCGATAGTATTTATATATCAACGCTAAACAACCGCTTCAAAGCTTTAAACCTTATATTAAACTAAATCTATAATTAAAAGAAATAGAGATCACAATAAACCTACTATGAAATTAGTATTTTAATTTTATTTATTATTTTCGTCACTTTATCGTATTTATAATGCAAAATCTAACAAACTAAGCTGCAGCCGCCACCATGAGCGTTTCTAAGACAAACACTCGACGGTTGCACAACAGTTACGTCTTATGAACGCGACCAATAAAATATAGAAAAAGTCACCCACATGTAAGGAATATGAATGTATTTCACATTCCTAAAATCTTTACCTCCATTTAAGAAGTTTTACCCCATTTTAAAAATTTTTCAACTTTTCGCAATTTTTAGCTATTTTTGCCATTTGAGTGATTCTTTGTCATTTTATAGCTTTATTGAATTGTACATTTTGAAAAAACGTAACTTTAAAAAAGCGAAAAATCTAAAATAGCACCACTGAAATATAAATGAATCATCTCCTTTTTATCTAGCTGTCGTTTTCAAAACAATTAGTAACTAAGCACAGGGCGGCACTTATAGCCAGCAACATTTTTAGTCATGTAGCCGTGTAGCCTGCTGCCGCGAATGTGTTTATAGATTAATTCTAAGTAGTTCAACTAATCCCGTATAAATATTAATTATTATTAAAAATTTAATGTTTAATTATTATTAAGAAAAGTATGTCTACAAATAAAAATATAAAAAAATCCAATTCAACTTTTAATAATAATTATAACAAAACTTATTTTTAATTAGTAATATTAAAAGTTTAATCGAAAATAAGTTTAATTATATTATGTAAATAAATTGAATTATTTATTTTAATTGATGTTGGAAAATTTTGAATCAATAAATAAACAAGTAAATAATCGTCTGAGTGATGCAGTAGTAGAACATGCGCTTATCGCACATATGGAAAGATGTGCCTGCAAGAGACCAGACCAGTAAGTAAAATACTTGACATCAAACACAACAATTCGCTCAAAAACAGGATCTCAACACTGATGTTGCCAATCAATTTTTATTCTGTTTTCTGCATTCACTGATTTCTAAGTATGGACGAAATGCAGTGGTTATTTGAAATTCGATGTGGTAAACAATTACCTCGAATGTGAAAGTAAAGTATTAAAACACCGAAATAGAATTAATAAAAGCAATAAAAAGTATGTACTTTATATGTCCTCAGTATTTAAACGAATTACACTAATGAGGGATCTTCTTGGGTTTTTATAATGGAAAGAAATGCATGATGATCTACGGAGTGACCAAGTTGACTTTACCTAGACCTACAAATCTTTTATACTTCAATACTTTTATTAACATGAAGTATATTGTTAAAAATATTTGGGTTTGAATTATGATATTCATTATAATGATTTTTGATAAAAATATTTAACGCAATAGTTTTCAAAATAAACAATACAAAAATGTTTTCTAATATCCAGAAAATTTTTTAATATTCAACATAATATTCAAGCTGTGCTTAATTATCTGTATTTATCTACTCATCAAAAAACAATTAAACTCAAGATTTAGAATTTTGATTAATAAATTTTATTTAAACTGTAACTTACTTATTTTAGATATTTTGTAAAGATATAAGAAAAAATATTGTTAACACAATTTATGTAAGAATAGTCAAAATTTCAACATCATTTTGTGGAAATTTATCATTTTAATCTTCCATTTAAAAATTTCTTTGCACTTGGCCATATTGATAAGCCAAAAAAAGTCCGGATTAATTGTATTGTAAGCTATGAAATAAATATATATTAAGAAATCCTATTTTAATTACTTAACATCATAGAATGCTTAACTAAAGAGTAAATAAACTCATATGAAATAAGCTTCATGCAGACAACATAAAAACATTATACAGCTCATTTATTATTTTATTATATTATTTATTTTATGAAAAACTATTTTAAGGAAATTCACTAAATATACATTAATATATAATTAAGCTTTTAAAACATTAACTGCTTAAGCAAATATGTAAAAGTTGATCAGGAGTAATCAAACAAACTCTATGCCATTTTACATGTTTAACAATATAAAATAAACGATATCATTCAATATATTTTGCATTTAAAATAATTTCCCCTTGATTAAATATAAAAGATTATAGCTATTATAAATATTGAAACAGGAATTCGATATACAAAGAGTTTTCCTTGCTTGCAACTTTGGACAGACAAATGTTTGTATGAACTTCTGTAACATTTTTGTTTTGTAAATATAATTACTATTGAAGAAATATTAATAATTTTAAGTTTCGTAAAACAAATACTATTTAAGTCTGCCTTTAACTTGAACAATTTCAGACGGATAAATTGAAAATAATAAATTAAAACAGGACAGTAAATATGGGCCATTCCACACAATGCGTTGAAGAATGTTGATTTTTAGGTTTTAGTAATAAAAATATAGTCTTCCAATAAGAGGTTTGGTTTTAATCGGGGTTGTCGCAGAAACCAATGTAGTCGGAATTGGATTTAAAAAGACGACAAAAAATACTTTTCTATTATGAATTTCAATGTTATCGGTTATATGTTCAAAACAGATTGTAATTTTAGATTGAACATAAAACCAATAACATTGCAATTCATCATAGAAAAGTATTTTTTGTCGTATTTTCAAATCCGATTCCGACTACATTGGTTTCTGTAACAACCCTGAATATGTATTTTTAAAGGAAATCATCGCATGTGTTTTTATATTTAAAGAGGAGTGTTTGCCATTAATAATAATATTTTTCAACACCAATTCTTTCAATTTCTTCCAAATCGTAATAAAACAATTGTTTTGGTTAATTAATCAATGCATTTGAAGTGTGACGAAGAATAAAAATAATGAACACCATAGAAAAGAAAATTAAACATTGCGATTCCCAAAAAAAATCTTTAACAACAACTCATTTAGTGCACCCCCTCTGAAAGCTCGTTACAAACTAAAAGAAGCCATCACCGAAGCTAAAAACGAAAAGTTTTGACAGACTTGCATGATAATGCACTCCATCAAACATCTTGACAACATACAAAAACATAAAAAGTAAATGCAACATCTGCCTGTTAAATAATAAAGTCAACATTATGAAATAAAAATCTACTATATTTACTTTTGTTTAATGATAAAATAAATGAGGACATTCTGGACAAAAAACAACTATCAACAACTATTTAAACAACTAAGAAAAGTTGGAGTATTAAATGTAAACAGAATAAAAACAAAAGCAAAAGGGAATTAAAACTTTATAATTTAATAATGTATATTTAAGGTTAACCCTTTAAGAGTGATATAATGAGTGGAATGATAGTTAGCTTATAATATATAAATATATTATAACAAAACTCTTATGAATTGTTTAACTTGTGTAATGCCTAAATACTTAAAAACAAATCAATTAAATGAGTAAAAGATATTTTAAGATAAATTACACATCATCATGTTTTCTATATTTTAATTGATTAAGAAAATATTCTGCACTGCGACATTTCGCCACAAAGGATAGCTTTGACTGAAATCGTCAGAGAAGAAACCGGTAACTAGTCAAAGGTATCTCCTTTTAAATTCAAGAACACTTTTATAATAAAGAGGTTTCAACAACGCTATAACCTGCTTCAATCTAGGAAAAGTAAGGCAAACCCCTGTTGGCGGAAAAATTCAATAGCCTCTTATATATCAGGTGGCATATTAATCCCTAAAAAAAACTCTGGTCACTGGTAGAGTATCATCAGGCCGCCTTTTATCTTGAGTTAAACTCAAACTAAGCAAAATTTTTACAACATAAGCGTAAACACTATTTTTGAAAACTGTTTCCGCAAACTTACGTGATATTTTTTAATTAAATCAAATTAGGTAATGTAATAATATTGATATATTATATAATATTTTAGTTAAAACTATTTAAATTAATTAATTAGTGATTGCGCCTATTTCGTAAAATATTTCCGTGATCTTAGCTCAGCTTAATCGTTAGATAAGATCTTTTAAAGTCATTAACCATGTCATTTTGTGTAAATTTTAGTCAAGTATATCAATGAGATTGTCATGCAAATAATAATAATAATATTTAATACAATTCTCCATATAAACCCATTTAAAAAAAATTTCAAAGGAGTCATAAAAATTCAAAAATTTGGATCTGGAACTACACCATTTTTTAATGTAATTCAGAAAATTCCAAATGAAATTGAGAATTTCAAGTTTAAATTCAGAAAGTTCCAAATGAAATTGAGAATTTCAAGTTTAAATTCAGAAAGTTCCAAATAAAATTGAGAATTTCAAGTTTAAATTCAGAAAATTCCAAATGAAATTGAGAATTTCAAGTTCAAATTCAGAAAATTCCAAATGAAGTTCGGAAAATTTCAAATGAAATTGAGAAAGTTCTATATAATATTAAGAAATTGATTTGTTTTAAACAAATAGGTAATATGTACATAGAAAGAACACAGCTTTAATCAATTATGATATTACTTAAGGTAAAAAATAATTGAAACAAATTACATAAACTTCAATTATTTTCTGGTCAAGTAAGCTTTTTAAATAATGTTACGGGAAAGCAATAACATAATGTTTAATTACTTGAGCGAGGAAAATGGAATTAAAAGATAATTGTGGAATATGTTTATGCAACATGACACGTGGGGTAATAAAGCGACTTATACCGTGTCGCCACTTATTTCATGAAAAATGTATATCTTTGGTTAGAACCCATTGTCCTATATGTAGAGGAGAAATAGAAGGTTAGTATACAGCTTGAAATTTGTCGATGACTTATAATGCTTTAAAATATTGCATAAAATCTAAAAGGTTCAGAACGTGTTCAACGGAAGACATACAAAAGGTACTCGAGTACAGATCGACATCGCATAATGGATGCAGCCAATAAAGGAAGTGATTGGGTAGAATTGGCGAGATCCTTAGATATATGCTACAAAACTGCGCATTGTTGGGTGACAAAAGCAAATATAAGTTCAATGAAAAGAGGTGGAAGAAAGCCCCGATCCTTAAGTGATGGGGAACTAAATATTATTTTAAATTGAGTAGAAGAAAGGCCAGAGTTAACACTCCGTCAAATGTCTGAAAAAATAACTACCGAATTTAACAAAGAAGTTTCCATCACAACTATAAGTAATGCTCTTCACGGTAAGATGTATTCTATAAAGTCCGTTCATATAGAACCAATATCAATGAACAGTCAACTTAATAAAGAAAAGCGTGCGGTATATGTCAACAAAATTAACGACTTTATTAGAGCTGGAAAACAAGTGGTCTGGATAGATGAGACTAACTTCAACTTATTTTGCCGTCGAAAACGTGGTTGGTCTCGTGTTGGATCCCGTACAGTACAAACGATACCTACTTCCCGTGGCCCCAACATACATTTAATAGGTGCAATTTGTGCGTCAGGCGTTGTCCAAATGAATAGTCGTAGAGGTTCATTCAACGCCGATACTGCAAATGAATGGGTCAGAGGGCTTTTTGAGAAATGGGAGGATTTGGGGAATCAGTTATCTGAACTCGTCTTGGTATGCGATAATGCTCCCTGCCACAGTCGCTTACATCAAATTTTTGAAAATACACCAGCAATTCTTTTGCGATTGAGTCCCTACTCACCAATGCTTAACCCTATTGAAATTATTTGGTCCAAAATTAAAAGTAGTGTAAAATCCAAAATTAATATACCAAATGTAAGTCCGCCAAATGTAGGTGAGCAGAGGCTGACATATCTTGAAGAAATAATAAACACTTCCAAGTCCTGCATAACTACCGGAGATTGCAGTAGAGCTATACAGCACACAACTACATTCTATCAAACTGCTCTGCAATTAGATGATATGCCTGTTGGGCAGTAAAATGATGCAAACATGTACATATTTATAATTATTTTATATCTGCATTATTTTAATGTTACATATGTATGTATGTATTAGTAAATTTGTTAAATACAATTTCAATATATTTTTTATTTCATTTAGAATTTGAAATTCTTAATTTCGTTTGGAATTTTCTGAATTTGAACTTGAAATTCTAAATTTCATTTGGAATTTTCTGAATTTAAACTTGAAATTCTCAATTTCATTTGGAATTTTCTGAATTTAAAGTTGAAATTCTCAATTTCATTTGGAATTTTCTGAATTTGAACATGAAATTCTCAATTTCATTTGGAATTTTCTGAATTTGAACTTGAAATTCTCAATTTCACTTGGAATTTTCTCAATATCATCGGTAATGTTCTGAATTACATTGAAAAATGGTGTAGTGCAAAATCGAATCCTCTCTATTGATTTTTATATGAGATTGTGATTGAAAGAAGTCTGCTTTTTTATTTCCATTTAATCGAAATGAAGACAATGTTCAGAATACACTGAAAAAAAGGTATTTTATTAATACCAGAGTGCGCTAGTGGTCCAGATTCGACCGCCATTTTAAACTAGTTCCTTTTTTAGATGCATTTATTTAAAGAGAAAAAAATACTTAATTACTTATTCCCTTCCCATGGAAAAAAAACAATAAGCAAAATAAGATAACATTCAAATGAAGACAATTATTTTGTTAGGTTTTTATTGAAGCTAACACATCCATGCGTAATGAACATGTACATCCATATTTAATTCTCATATCGTTCAATTCTGATCGATATGAGAATTAAACATCCTATCGGAAGATGTTGAGCGCTATACTCCGCAAGAGCGTGGAATAATTGTGTCGAACTCTTTTTGATTCACATAATTTCCCATTTTCGCGATTCAAGATCACCCAATTTGACCATTCTTTCTGTGGGACTACTTGAAGTCGCCGTCTTATGCCAATAAGTCCGAAACAATCACATCCCTTAACCTTCGCTTTCATGTAGACATTTTTATACGTAAACTCATGGTATCTACTTGGGTAGATAAGGCCTATATACATTCAAATTGTGTTAACGCTTTCTATATGTGTGCAAATTTTTTTTATCAAAATATCAAAATACATATTAAAAGTTTTAAATTATCGATAACTTAGATAAGTTAGAAATATTGAGCTTTGGAAAGCAAATGCTTTTTCCCTTTGGAAAATAATTTTCGCCCTTATGAATGCATAACTGTAGATGAGCAGATATGTATATGGATATCGAGGTCGCACAAATTTCACTCAATATATACCGTTAAAACCCGCAAAGTATGACAAAAATTTCACTAACTTCGTATTACCAAAATGGGCAAACATACATGGGAAAAGAGATTAATTATAGAGACGTGAACCAAGGTGAACGCGGAATAAACGCGACTACAGATAATTTTTTTTATTTCGTTGTCGTTTCTTGAAGAATTTATAAAATGAAATATGACTATTGTTGGCACTTTGAGGAAAAACAAACGATATATAACCGAAGATTTCAAAGCATTCAAAAATCGTAAAATATTTTCTAGTAAATTTGGATTTGGCCCGAATGCAACCAGGAATGACTTCATATGTGCCAGCAAAAAGAAAAGCAATAGTCATCTATGCATCGCGATTCAACTATTTCGGATATAAAGCAGAAACCTGGAAACATTAAAATTACAATCAAAATAAAGGAGGCGTTGAGACAATAGACAAAATGTTGTCTCAATACTCAACAAAAAGGGAAACTCGATGGTTGCCTGTGTGGTTTATTGGATATTTCCGCCGTAACACACAAAGTATAGTTAAAAAATTTGGACGCAGATTATTCTTAAACTATTTGGCTACAAATCTTTGCATCGCACAAATAAAATCTCGATCCAAAAACCCGATGGTAGTTAGTAGGTGGTTAGTACATGTGCTGCAGAGAAGAAAAGAAGAAAGCTACTGGCCAAAAATACATCAAATGTAAAAAGCCAATATGAGCTGCGCATTGCCTTTTATAAATGCAGTGCCAAGAAAAATACGGCTTACAAAAAAATATGCTGGTTAAGTAACAAAACCAATATAAATTAACATGAAAGTTAATGTATCGACCACGGTATATATTTATAAGCCCGTGCACACAAAAACAAAAAATATAAAAGAAACTTCTATAATCTTACATCAAAATGTTTTATTTTTTATTTTAATTCGCCAAATTTTAATAACTGAGTTGAAAGCAATTTGAAAGCTGTTTAAAACTGTATAAGTTATTAACAACTGAAGATCAAAATGTCTACCTCGGTAGATATTATGAAAGCAAAGGTTAAGGATAATATCCGACAGGAATTCGAACAGTTATCATTGGAAATTTAGCAACAAATCGATAATGCGATAAACTTACACAAATGTGTATGAACAATGACGGCAACCTTTTTTTCAATGTTTTATTTAATAAATATTTAGAATATAATAGTAATCTCTAAATAAACAAAAAGCATAATGATTATTTTTCTTAATATATATACAAAGTCCCACTTCAGCGAGTTCTCAAGTATAATATATAGTTTCTGGTAAAGTTAATTTTTCTCATACTTATTAATAACATGAATATAATAATATATTTTCAATAAGTTAGTTGTATGCAAAAAGATTAAGAAAAATCTGTCTTGTATATAGGAAAATATAAAAAGGATAAGGTCAAGGGGTAAAATTCAACAAATTATTATTGCGTAAATCACCAATATTTCTTAGGATTCAAATAAGGTTTAATGTTTGTATCTTTCATATAAATATTTGTATCGAAACGACGATTTTCTGTTGTTCTTTATAAGTTATTGGTTTTATATTAGATCGTCTATATAGGAATACCATCCTCATTTTGATTAAAACCATTTCTATCAAGGAAAAGAAAAGCCTCAGGTGGAATGAAACCATTTTGTAGCGTTCTTGAAATGTACTCTTTGAAAACATAGTAAGAAGCCATAATTATATTATTTTCGGTGCATTCACGCTATTTAAAATATGATCTCTTATAATATGAATATTAAAATTATAAAATCTAAATATTTCGGCTTTTTCATAAAGAATTTTGTTTGATATATATTTTTTGTAGTTACTGTTCTTTGATCTGTATAATGAAATGCATCACCTGAGACATATCCTTTTATATATTCGTATCTTCTCCATAAACGAAGGATATATGTTAAACCATATTTGCCAACCGTGTGATAAAATTGGTCTTATTAATACTTGGTACATAAATATTTTAACAGTTGGTTTTATATATTTAGAAAAAAAAATCAATTTCTTATATATAAAAAATGCTTTTCTAGCTTTTATAAGTTGTTGTTCCATGTGGTTACTAAAGTACGGAGATTTACTGAAATGTATGCCTAGCAATTTAGCAGTCTGTTTTACAGAAATGTTTGTATTATTAGTCGATCTAATAGCAAACAACTTCCAGTTTTTTTTTGCTTATAATTTTACTTGAACCAATACTTACATAATAGAATGTACGTGGGCATTTTTAGCATTTGTTGTGGTGTCAAATTTAGAAACACTTTATTGCTTTAAAGCTGAACCGAATTAAGTAATATATAGTCGGGTCACTGAAGCTCAACAATATCTACCATTTGCTAAATGAATGAAGAAAATCGGTTGGCAAACAAAGTAGAAAAAGGGATCCAACTATTTTTTCAAAGAGTTTTATGAAAAAAAGAGAGAAAAAAATAAATCTATATTCGCTTTTTTCCCAAAATCACAAAAAAAACTTCACTCATTGATTTTATGGAAGCTATGAAAATCACATTCCTAAAAAATGACTTCCAATTTGTTCTAATGGGATATTTGTTAAAGGACCAGGTGACGTATGCTTGATATGTAATCAGTTGCCATAAATTCATATTCCTCATACGCCCATCAGAACTATAACAATAGCAATCTTTAACTGGGGGGGGGGGGGTGAAATTTTAGGACATACGTTGCGAAGTGGTGATAAATTTTACCCCTTTAAAAAATAAATAAAAATTAATAACTCTGTAAAATTAAAAGAGGACCTTTTTCATAGTCAAGTGTGTAATATTACAGAAATAAATGAAATCATAACAATATCATATAAAAAAGTTCAGGTACATTTTTGGGAAGTTTTTTATTTATCTAATTTTGAGTGTGCATATTATATGCATATTAGTTTGCTGCAGCTCATGCACATTGGTTTACTACAATGCAGACTGTAGTGTGATGTTACTCAATTTACTCTGCTAGGAAATATGCAATACAAAGTGCGAGTTGTAGCAATGGATTCCAAGAGGGTGTGGCTACGAAGTCTGGGCCCGAAATATCTCCAATCATCTCCCGTATTAGTCGAGGCAGCCTTTGATTATGTTGCCTACATTAAAAGTGTGGTAAGCCAATTCTCTTGCAAGTTTCTTTAAAAGGTCTGCTTTTCAGCAATTTTCTAAAGTTATTGAGGACGGGAAAACTATAAATCCATTTACAGGGCTGATATCCGAAAATTCCCTACAAATATTGCGAAAGGCCAAACCCGTTTACGTCGACCGCAAAACCATATTGAATATTTTCTTATCAGCATCTATCATATCATCCATTTCATCTATAGCAGAGTCTTCACAATCTTAATTATTAGTTTCACTCTCTTCAAGGCAAAAATCAGGTTCGATAAGTTCCTCAACGACTTCGCTAACTTCACCATCATATCTAAATCACTACGCTTTTTTAACATCTTCTGTAAAAATAATTTATATTTAAGGAAAAAATATGGACTAAACTAGAAAATCTTGTTATTTCTTCTTTTTGGCAACAATAACAAGGACAAGTGGTGAAAATAATCCTATATAAATCTAACTATGTGCAAGAGGTCGGGTAATTTTATTTTTACTGAATACTTACGTTATCGACCATGGGGTAGAGAAATATTTTCAAAGAAAAAATTGCATAAACAGGGACAAGCACTTGATTTACTCGCTCACGCTAATGCTAACACAGTCAAAATAAAATGGAATAATAATGATCATGACACAACAAGATACGTAACGAATTACGGTATCAGAGAGACATAAAAAAAAAATATTTAAGAAAATAGTGAGAGGGCGTAATAATTACCACCACATCTCCACTTAAAGGTTAATATTCGAGTAAACTTGTAGAAAAATTTATAATTTATTTGAACATTAAATAACATAACTTTGCTTTTAAAGGTTAAAAATAAATTAAAATAATTTCTCCATTCACCTATAATAACCATTCGTTTATATTTACAAAATGTATAATTACTTTTTTTCCATACACAGTAGACACATTTTGTTTGTGCCACGTATATAATTACTGGGTTGCCTTGTTGTTGAAGCTGTTTCTCATGTTTATTTGTTTTATTTTTAATTATATTTTATGCCTGAAATGTAAAGAACACAGTAGAACCGCCATCAGTAAATATGTCAACTTTGTAACAGACAGGCGAAGACAGGTTAGTAAACGATTGGTAAGATTAATGAAAGGTACACGAGAACTGGCAAAAGTATAACTATGAATAGAAAATAGTGTTGTAATTAAAAAATTAATGATTAAAAGCAACGTAGTCATTGATTCCGGAAGACAAAATATCACCCCAAATTAAAAGTGCCGTGAGAGAGAGAGAGAGAGACAGAGAGAGGAACTAAATAGGAAGGATTTGAAGAGTTAAATTAATTAAAAGTTTTTTTTAAAGATGAGCAAACCCACACTGCGAAGCCTTTTTAACATGTTTGCTGAAACATTCAAGTTCACGACAGGACTCGAACCTACTACACCCATAGTAACAGTTTATCATACTTTATGGCAGCAAACGATTAAATCATCCTCAACTGCTACAGAAAAGCTGGAGCTCACGTTTAACAAGATAAAACTGGTTCAAAAAGCTCTTATTCAATTGTGAAAAGTTGGAGTTAACTTTGCTGTAGCCTAAGTTAGCTTATTTTGCCAGCTCATAGAACCCGGTTATACCAGTTTTTCGAAACTGGTACCATGAACTAGACTGCCCTATTAAGAGGGATTTGTCATCAATTGGTATCGCTTAACACCACAACCAATTGATGACAAATCTACCACATGGGGAACTTTGCGTAGGGGTTTGGCTTTGAGGCCTTTCAATCCCATCGCCGTAGATTCAGGAACAACCAAATGTTTTTTCTGAAAAAATCATTCAGACGAATCCCATTTTCTCTTATCAGGGTACGTTAATAAGAGAAATTGCCGCATTTGGGCTTCTGAAAATCCTAGCGCGATTATTGAGAAGCCTTTTTTTCGAAGATGAAGCTGGAAATGCAGTAATGGTCAATGGATTACACTATCGCGAGATGTTAACAATACAGTTTTGACCTAATATTGATTGCGTGAATATCACTGACATGTGGTTTCAACAGAATGGTGCCACATTGCCACATGGCATAATATCATAAAAGCTTATTGTGTGATTTAACACGATTGGATTATTTCTTGTGGGGCTACGTTAAGGACAGAGTCTATGCGGAGCCAATCGAATCAATTGCAGACTCAATACTCATAATCCGTGATGTGATTAACGCAATAGAGCCGCCATTTTGCCAAAAAGTGATTAAAAACTTTGATGAAAGAATCGAAATCTGTCAGCGTGGTCGTGTTGGAAATTTGCCAGTTATAGTTTTTTATACATAATTGCCGAATTTTTCTCTTGTAATACAATAAAAATTTGAATCATCTTCAAACAAAAAACAAAGTTCTTGTTGAAAAACTCTTTATGAATTTTCGAGACTAACTAATTCGTGCTTTTATTATAATAAAAGTATTTTTTAAATAATAATTAATATAACTATTTGGCAAGATAATTTGTTGTAATGCAGCTTGTAATCATATTATATAGTCGATTTGGTAAAAGTTATACCCTGGAAAATGATAAAACTAAATCTCACCCATATGAGAGTGTTTTATCCTGGGAATTCACGCCCGGATATCCTTTTTCTCAAATTCTAATCAATATATATGTTTTCATACGCACTTTCATGGTCTGGGGTATACTAACTAACTTGGCTGCAACGATTTTCACAATAGAGTTATCAGGAAGTTTATATGATTCTTCTTCTTTTAAATCCGCATATCTTCTGTTTCCTGTTTCGAAGCATCCACAGCCACAATGTTTATGTGGTAGTTACACAGAGTTCCGCCAGTGTCTAAATACTTTCTAACCTTTTCAGATCACTTGTTTAGGGATTACCTCCAGAACAACTCCTGCTTATCGTTGATGTAAAATACTTTACTTTTATTTCATGGTAAATTTAATCACATCGATGAACATGGCGGTTATATTAGTGGCTTTTTCATCTGTGTGGGCCATATTCTTACCTGTTTTACGTTCGAGCCTAATGAGAAAGCCGTTAGAACTCTTTCTTGTGGATTTCTCTATTCCTTCATTTAATTATCATAGTCCAGTTCTACAGATGCATTTCTAGTCATCAAGAAAAGATCAATTTACTTCTTTCCCTGCGAGTGAGCACCAGTACATCCCACGATTTCCACAATTGTATACGTAGGAACTTTAATGAAAGTGCCTGGCCGATCCCAGCAAAACCTCTATCATAATTAATGTAAAGATGGTTAACTTGCGACTTGTGAATAAAAAAGAAAATTAACACTCATGTAGGAGTCACTTGCACGCCGTAAAAAATAAACTTTTGTAAAAAACAAACTCTTTATATACTTATTGTTAGTATAAAAAATAGAGATTAATAAAAAATTCCTTCATAGCTCTGCACATTTTCTTTAGCATTTATGCTTATTGCAAATTAAATAATAGTTTCGTACATATTAATATAACTGCAATTGTGTGTATCTTACATACGGTTGAAATTATTTTAAGAATATGTTGAATAATCCTGCGATTTTTTACAAATATTTATTAAATATTTCAGTCTCTTGATCTTCCTTTTCACAAGTGTATTAAAATTAAATATTATTTAAGTTTATATATTCTTAATTTTGTTATTGCCAAAAGTAATGTGTGTCTTTCTGCATTAATAAATGCACTTGCAAAACAATTGAGTTCACTTGGTTTGTAATTGTTTTTATATTTTCTCTTTTTCCTTTGGTTCGAATAAATTTTGCGGCTTTAAGGAAAATTCTCGTAGTTGCAGTCACTAAGAGAATTTGTAAGAAACATTATTATGTTAAAGGAATAGCTTTTCTGAATATATTATATATTCTGTTTTTAAAAATCCATATAATTTGTTATTGTTTTTAAATATATGTTAATGATGAAACAGAATTTTACTGTAAGGTCTCTGGAAAATTTCTCTGAATGCAACAAACCTTATAATAAAAACAAAAAATTTAAAAACCAATTTCTTATACATTTTACTGAATTACTTGCTCTTTCTTTAATTTCTTAATTGCGTTACTCAAGTAATAAGATTTTGTTAACAAAAAGAATGAAATTTTATGAAATATGTTAAATTGTTTGTGATAATGAAAGTCTCGAAATCAAAGCACGATGCAATACGTTTTCAAAAAAGTAATCATATTTAAAACCGCTTATGCCAATTTGTTAAATATATATACTTACCGCTAAATCAAATTGTAAAATATATACTTACCGCTAAAGGCATTATACGTGCCATTAAATAGAATTATTAAAATTATAAATTGTACTGAAGAACTAACTATTTACTTATTACTACGGAGAAGACATCTACCCAAACCGTGACCTAAACTAAGCCCAATTTAATTCACTTCTTTTCTAGTTTATCCCCATAATTATAATTATTCGTTGAGAGTAATTATAATTAAATTCACCTTTGTAGATTGGCGACCACCTCACTTGCGATCCCTTGCTGTCATCTTCAAGGGAGAACTTACACACAACTATCCTAATTGTATTCAACCAACATTTTTTATTGAAAGTTTCATGCAAAACAAGCTAAAATAAATAGCGTCCCAATTAAGTAGCCAACAATTTGTAAATCATATAAGTCCCAAAACGCACAATTTTTTTAATACTATTTGGTCACTGGAAACCATAACGACTATCTGTTTTATAAAATCAGTTTAGTCTCTCTGAAGGAAATGTTTAGAAACTGACATAACATTCCAGATGAGTAGAATTAAATATACAAAACAATTAGCTTTTGACATATCAAAGCACCGCCTGCCTAATAAATTCCTTACGAATTCGAATGAGGGTGAAACACTAAATAGTTTAATTTCTCTGTCATTGCATGACAGAAAAAAAGAAATAAATTAATGTACCCGATTTGATTTTTGTTGTTTACCATTCATATATGCAACACCGTAGTTACACGATGATACAATAAAACGACGCAATTAGACAATAATAAACAAGATTTTATCACATATTTAATAATTTTAATGAAGCGAGGTTTTACTATATTAAAAGAGAGATCTCCGAAGTGAGTCATCATTAACAACAGCAACCACCAACTCTCGCTCACAAACCAGCTTTGGGTGAAGGAGTGGTTTTCGCTGGTTGGTTCAATGTAAGTAAAATTGTATACAGGGATATTTTTTTCAGAACATATTGTGTTCAAAATTGCGTCGCTGCGTGTCCCGATAACTGTTTTAAAGAAACTTCCTGTTTTCAATGACATTCGAACTTTACTTTTTCTACAGACGGCTCGAGAGGCTAAACAATTATACGAAGTATGATCAACTTTAAGAATCTTTGATTCAAAATAGCATCTGCTATTAAAAGAAAAAGGGAATACATTGAATATCGAAAAAAGTAGTTGTTTTTACAAGCAACCGTGTTCAGTATTCAATGAAACCTTAGACACGTGAATGCTGACAGAAGTACTTTGTGGCACAGAAAGTACGTATTTCAATCTGCTGGTGTCCACAAATTCATCACTCAGTATTAATGATACTACAGTCATCGCAATTTCATATCAACGACAATTTCATATCAACAGCAATCTCAAATCTCTGTGCTCACTGCGATATAGGCGCTGCAGTTTAAACTGTATTGCAAGTGGTGTCAGTGATACCCAAATCACCTGAACGCTGACGGAGTGCTTTGCGGCCCGGACAATACCTATTTCCTGCGGCTGGTGATTATTATTGTAGTCTATAAGTTCTCCGTATAACACTACAATATAATAATCGAAGACCCAAAAAAGATGACGAGACATTCAACAGTCATTCTTAAGTAGATACGTCGACACTGATTCATCTTTGGCTGCTTAACCCATTAACACCCAAACTGCTTGAAAAAAACTTTTTTTATTGGTATTTATTGCTTTAGTATGTACAAAATAAAAAGAATTCATTTCATTTCGTTAGTGAATAAAAAAATCTTTGATTTACTTATTATATGTTTCATATTAAATTCCAGCTTCGAAATCAAGCTGTTAGTAGTTTATGCTCTTGCAAATAGAATTGTTTAAATATCAACTCATATTTATTAAATTATGTATTTAAAAAATTAAGAAAATTAAGTTTGTGTACTGGAGCAAAAACGTATTGTTAATAATTTAAAGAACTTAGTAAATTTATTATTCGAGATATTCTCCCAATATAATTTCAGCCCTCAGCAAATAAACCTTTTTAAAATTAATAATTTAAAAATTACTTTTTTTCAATACCCAAACAGCTCGTTGAATATACAGCGACTTGGATTAACCACAAATTGCGAGCATATGGAAAATTGCACAAGTGTTTTTTTTACGTTTTACTTAATGCTCAATAAATTTCAGCCACAAAACCAGTTGTAAAAATACAACGCTGCTCAGACTGATGCAATTGTAATGAAAATGGTTGTAAGCTATAAAATATGTAATTTTAATGCTTCAAAAATGTCTATAAAGAAAATAACGTGGTGCAATTAAGACAGACATATTTACAGTTTTACTGTCGCTCTTTTTTACTCTATCACTACTTTAACTTTTTATCGTCAATCAAGTACAAATATTCGGCTCTAATTTTCTCTCTTATATACTTTATTTTGTATTCCCAACTATTTCCCTATTTGAATGTCGCGTTCTCTGGATAATAGTTGCCTAATTATGCCAGGTATTAACGGTTTCGCACATCTTTGAAAACGGAAATATGTTGGATGTATCAACATTCTAATTTTCCAGTCGTATAATATAATTTTTATTGTTTTTCAAGAAATTGTCCATCATCACGCAAAGAATGTTTAATAGTCATCTTATAGTTGATGTTGTTCACTGTATTTCAAATGATTGTTTGTCATTGCCAAACATCATACTCTCATCTATTCCTGTACAATTTCCATTGATCCTTCGGCAGTAGTGCAGAATACTATAATATGTTCGCATTCAATTAAATCGTTTCTAGCATAAAAATCGACAGAATTATTATTTGACTTTTTTATCTTTGTATTCCTGCCACAAGTTGCGGTATTGCATCAGCACACACTTTCATCCATCGACGCTCTGCACTTGAAAAACATTAAGTGCAAATTATGCAGCTTGATGTATTTATATTTTAATAAAGATAATAAATTATTGTTAAATTGTTGGGTTCTTATATGTGAAATTTGTGTGTCAGTTAATGCTTGTTTGTTCCATTACACTGTACAATAAAGTTGATTTTGTTTTAAATATTATTATAGTGAAATTTAACGTAAGACATATTTTTAGTACAAACGAGTCTCATAAGATCTAGTTTTGATTGATATTATAACACGAATTGTAAATTAGTACCAAAGTACATTTAGGCCCCTTTTTGAATTTGAGCTCGCAGATTAAATTAGTCTTAATCTTTAATTGTGGTTTCTGGGTGGTCGATAATATGGTATTGCTTACTAGTTTAAGCGGCAATCGTGGTGTTTTAATCTTAAGCTAGAACTGTCAACATACACATGCTTACCATAAGCCATTAAAAACAAAACCAAAAAACAGAATTTTAAAAAAACAATATAAAAATGGATAAGTCTAGTGGAGAGGAAGGTTTTAATGATTCAGAAATATAAAAAACCTTAAAAAACAGTTACGATCAAATCACTTCCATTTTTTATAATGACATAGAGTTCATTAAAATGTTCCGGTTGTGCAAACATTCAGCGTACAATGTTTTAGAATTAATTAGCAAGGTACATGTGAAATTTGCCCACCTTCACGAATCCACTTGTAAAATTAATTCGTTCAACACTCAAATTTAGCTTGTAAATACGATCCAATTCGCGTTCTTTTTTCTTTAAAAATATTTCCATTTTTTGTTACTCAATATGATAATACTACAGGGTTTAAACCACCACCCAAAAACATTATATTCATATCATACTAGATTAATTTAATTGCGAGATTAACTAATTAGAGAATAAAATTAGGTTTAAACTCAATGTAAAACAGTGGCTTTTAAAGTTTTGAATTCGTTCAACTCGAGTTCGGAGCTTTAGTGTCGTTTACGACTTATATTATAATCTTATGGCAAATTTATTTGTGAGATATTTCAGTGCTCCATATGGCCGCTGGAGTCTTTGTGTCAAAAAGTTGGCCAAAAAGGCAAAAATGAATTTAAGAATATCTTAAAATCTAATCTATCGATCACAACAAAGTTTTACATAATACTGTAAATTAATAAGACTTTTGTTGCGATTTGTATTACTCAGACACTGCTGAAGTCAGGGAAGTGAAAAAATAACATGCGTATTTATAGTTTTTTTCAGTTTCAAGATGTTTATAAGAAATTTTTTTGTGGCTAAGCAAATAAAGGCATTACATTAATTTTTTCCCACTGAACGACTTGCTTAAAAGCTATTTTTGGTATTTAAAAAGGAAATTATCTTGAATATTATTGTTGAAACAATTCGTTTAAGAAATTAAGAAAAAATTAAATACATTTACTTTTTTTAAAAGTAAATGTAGGAAATGTAAAAATTATGTTTTATATTTCAACAAAATTTAGAATCTACTATCTTAGACCCTAAAAAATTGCACAAGTTTGCTCCATTACTTTTAATGATTATTTTTAATTTTCAAGTTTATTTTTTTTTTGCTCATCATTTGCACTTCTTCAAATACTTTTTTTCATCATAATCTTTTGTGTCTGTTGAATTATTGATTTTAAATGTTATTCACGTTATTTTAACGCGTCACAATGTTACTACCGGCCTGTAAATATGAATTTGCAAAATGTTTTTTATGGCTAATAGTTCCGCAGCCCAATAAAACAGTTTTTATTTATCTGCCTTCTATACAAGATTATATGTTAGAGAAATATTTGTACATACCAAAATAAAGTAAATTTTAAAAGCATTTATCACAAAAATTGTAATAAAAAAGAAAATATAGGTATATAAAAAATACATGGGTCACCCAGGTCAAATACAAAGGTACTCTAACTAACACATTAAAAAAACATATGTATAAAATTACATATCCATATATGGGTTATTGCATACAATTTTTCGCAGAATATTTTTTAGTTAGAATATTATGGGAAATTTAAGGATATGGGGACATACATATGACGATGATTTCACCGTTTTTAATTACTATAACTTTGTCCTGTGTTAAGTATTAAATAATATAAGACAAATATTATAAATCTGTAGATAATTCGGTATAGAAACAGCCAAAAATCTGCCAGTAAACACTTAAAACTATCAAAAAACCCAACATTTCAATTCAAAAACACGTTTAATAATTTTGCCCACCTTTTTTGCTCAAATACTCCTGTATGAACTGACAGGAATATTTTGGCCTTTTTTCAACAAGGGTACACAAAACATCCACACGGCAAAATGTTCCATAAAAATCGTTCCGTAAATAATCGTATTCCTTAAATATAAAGATTACAATGTATAAAAGAGGGTGGGCGTCTTTGACTCCACCTCCCTAAAAAGAGTTTTAACCTTCAAAAGGCCCATTCACGTGTATTTTATTAGTGTATTTTATCAGAAGCAGGTGTTAGAACATTGTTATTTTTTTGTGTGTTACACAGTGTTATCAATTTACAGCTTAAGTAAGATGTAGATGTGGATGTAAAAGTGAGAAATAGGCATATTTAAATTTATAATTTAAGTTAAAAAATTAAGTTGAGTTAAAATTAAAATAAGAAAATAAAATTTTAAATGTTTGCAAGTTTTTCATAATTTTAAGAAGAAATGGAGGCCATACAAAGAGCTGATATCCATATCCGCCATCTACGAACCGTTTGTGCTTTATCATTAGGGGGAATCTTTTTTGATCATATCAAACGAATAAATGCTTGCACGTATTTGTGAGAAGTTTACAGAAACACAACACAACTACTGTGGGTTCCTTTCGACTACCTTTCATTTATCTAACACAGTCTTTTGTTAGATGTTAAGCTACAATTCTATTAATATATTCCTTGCCACAGCCAAAGATTGCTCTAGACTAAGCTTAAGCTTCTTAAGCTTAAATAATTAAATATTTTGTTAGTTTTCAATACTCTTTCTTTTTCCACTACTTAAAACAATAAGAAATAAACAATAAATTTCCTTTATATAAAACGCCTCTAGATATCCAGCATTAGCATCAGTTGGTGTCTATTTATTTGTTTGCTGTTAAGTAGCAACTGTTGTTTCAACTTTATATTATTTGCTTCCGTTGGCGACCATTTAGTTTTCAAACCAAAATTATGTTATTTGTTTTTGCCAGCCTCCTTTCCTCTCGTTCCGAATCAGCTTTAAAATAATAACAAGTGTGTTATAAGTACAAACAAATTTCAACATGTTTGTGTTTGTCTTAGTTAGTTTGTCGCCAAAACAAATAAACAAAGAATATACAAATAATAAAAAAAACTAAAACTGTAATGAGAAAAGGAGAAATTGAATGAAAGCAATAGTAAAAAGAAAAGAACAACTTAATAAAAATAGCAAATGTTAAACAACAACAAAAATAAATAGTCCAAAATTGCCAGGAATGCAGAAGAAACAGCCTTACAAATAAAATAATATTAATTTGGAATATAATTTACACAGGATGTGTGGCAAGTATAGGTGGGCTTTTTTTCATTTCATAAACCATCCTTTAGTGTGTGCTATAAGTTTTAACCAAAGTAAATTTTGGTCAGCTTTATTTCAGCGAAAGCCGCAGCGAAACAGTTTTTTTAAAAAAACACATTCGCTGATTTGTTTCTTACAGTGGCGTTTTTTATATGTCACTATTTTACTTATTGCAGGCAAGGGACACTCTTGCCTTCTCCAGTAAGACTACCTTAGATCACCCTCTAACTTTAAGTGGTCCATACTCCCAAAGAGAAAATATAAATCGGATTAAATTCCTTGCAACTGCTAGTTATATAACATTATATTACGCTTGAATCGAATTAAATCAATCACTTATTGTACACAAAAAGCTTTGGTTAAACCCATATAATATAAAACGAGCTCAATCCAAGTCTACATTAGTGATTCTCATCCCATAGAACATTGATGCGCAGCCAGTGAATGTGAAGATATGTGAAGTGTTATCTTATTTTTTAAGTTTTCTGAGGTGCCAAAAAGATTAAAAGATTTTTTTTTTGCGAAAAAATTGATTTTTTAATATAAGATAATGTGCACTTATAGTCTTTTACTTAAGACTCCTGTTAACTAAACTACATATTTTCTTCTTTACTTCAATAAAAGTGTGAGAAGAAGTTAACCGCTGCAACACCGTTTACTTCCATCCTTTAAATTGCAACTATGTTTCATTTTTTATATATAAATTCATTTACTTTATCCCAGATATGCCGACGGGCACACTAGTGCAACAATCTTCGTAGTATTCCAAAATATCGTTATTCAGATAGATTATATTACAAAACTGAAGAAAGAATTAAAAAAAATATTTTTTAACTTGGATTTTGAGCCCGTACTACATGTAGTACGCTCGGCACATATGGAAGCAAAAGAGTATTTTCTTGTGATTTAATTCAAGCCATTTATTATTCAGCAACTTTTGAGTACATAAGTAAATAAAAAACATATTAATAAAAAAATTATTTGGTGGTGTGGTACTCCACATTACACTTTACGTGGAGCGGCACATCACATTTAATGCAGCGTGTAGTGGTCTTATTGTGGCAATGATTACACCGTAGCTGTTTACATTTTCCATCGGCTTGACGTGTGTTCTCAGTAAGTAAATGATCTTTCCGATCAAATCTTATGTCGCATGATGATCCTGATGGAAGCGTTGCTGAGGGTTTCCCATAAGTGGATATTAGCAAGGTGGCAATGCGACGACGAAAAGACAAATGGTCCATTTTACCTCCCATATGTCTATGCAGTTGCCACGCATTGTGCTCTGCAAGATCAATGAGGTGTGTAAATATTGGGAAATACCATTTTTTACCCCGAATGGATACACGGTACAAGCTGATATTTTCATCTGCTCGATCAACACCACCCATATAGCGATTATATTCATGAATAAGGCGTGGTTGTTCAATATATATACGCTTTTTCTCTTTTCGAGACCAACGTGAAATATTTTTTGACGGTTGAACTGGATGGACGTTTGAGGCAACGTTTACTGCACTGCTGTCGTTCCAACAACATACAATTATATTGTTGGTAGAAATCTTACGGTGGTCATACCACCCTTTCTCTTTTTTCTGCAGCTCTTTTTTCGTTAGCAAAGGACAGTTCCCTAACCGATTGTGACGAATTGTTCCAGTGCCTTTCACGCGTCGTTCTTCTAACTCAGCCAATAAGTTGATTGTTGTAAACAAATTATCGAAATACAATCGGTGAGCAATGACCAAGTCCCATTTCTTTGTAGGTATTATTTGGGAAAGTCCCTGCACCCTGGTACGGCTCGAACCAAATAATGTAGCCTTTATAAGTTGCTCCAACCCAAAATTTATAACCATATCTTATAGGCTTTCCATGGATATATTGCTTACATCCGTGACTACCATAATATGGAACCATCTGCTCGTCCACTGCATGCTGTATGGTTTTCGGAGCATTACTTTGGAAACTCTTGTTCAACATTTGTAATAGTGGTCTAACTTTTGCGAACTTGTCTGTTTTATCCAGACTGTTGTTATCCACAAAGTGCAAGTTTCTTATTATGAACTCAAATCGATCCCTTCTCATTGCGTTCGACACGAAAGAATGATGAGTATCCCTATCATTTTGCTAACACATACGCCGTCTCGAAAGAGTATTGTAGCCACTCAGTAGCAAAATTCCAATAAAGCACCTGATTTCATCTGGAGTTATATTTGCAGTTGCATTTTGTTTCGACGCATAGTCATTGGAGTAATGAGTAATAACTTGCAGCAGGTCACCATCAAAAAATTTTTCAAACAATTCAAGAGGTGTAGGTAAAATTTCCTGTTCACATGTTGTAACAATAGGCTCCGTTTCTTCCAGATCGTGCTTTACCCATTTTACTGACGACTTAATACATTTAGGTTTCTTGGCCTGTTGCAATAACGCAAGTGGAATGTCGTCTTCACTATCCGAATCAGAAGAATAAGTATTACGAAAAAGCTCAGCCTCAGCATTTAATAATAGAGGTGGTAAGTTATCAAAATTCACTTCATCTTCTTCTCCAGAATCTTCATCTGTGACGTAGTTGTTCGCACCTTGAGTGGGTACAATTGAGGTGTCGTAAGAATTTTGCGGAAACTCTTCATCACTTTCCTCTAAGGCATTTATTATTTCATTTAGTGTTAAAAATCTAGAAAAAAATAACTTTTTGGTTTCACCATTTTTGCACACTAAAGCCGAACGTACTACATGTAGTACGTCAGCAAATATATCAACTAAAATCACACATAATTTTATTTTTCACATATTATTTTGCTACGAACTCATTTTTACAACTATTATTATTAAAAAAACATAGGAACCAAACAACAATAATATATGCATATAAAAGTTTTTCTCACCGATTACGTGCCATCATCACACGTTTGCCAATTTCACAAAACTGAAATCTCTGGTCCAAAAAAATAAACATAAGCAATTGTCGTAGACAAAATTTATCAACGCACACTTTGTTTACCGTTATATTCTGTAGCATAACAACAAGTAGATTTGATAATTTAAAGCACATTAAACGCAGAAACCTGAACATAACTTGTGTACTACATGTAGTACGGTCGGCATATCTGGGTTATAATGAATTTCGTGGTCTATATTTAAAAAATATTTTATTATATTGTAAAAGATGAATATATCTGTTTTGAAAAGTTCAACAAAATTTATGTTAATAATTGTAGATACATTTTTTCTCAAATCATCAATAAGAACAAACTAAGAAATAACTTAGATATACCAAAATTGTGTAGTATTTTAAGGACCAAAGACCTTTTGAGCTTTGGAGCTCAATTTTACCGTATACTAGATTATATGTAAAATTCAAAGTCTTTGTTTGAGTTTCAGTTGTACGTTGTATAAATATTGTTAATAATTTCTAAATGTTTGCTTAGAAACATATTTTTTTTTGCACCACAAATAACACTTTCAAATCATACAACTCATACAATAGGTTGCGAATTAAAGAAGTTACAAAAAATGTCTTATATTTTTATTTAAAAATAAAATGCACTACTTTACAGAAAAACAATTAAATTGATAAAAAGTCTTAAACAAATAAGAAAACTTAATAATGACACATGAATTTCAACTTCAAAAAGTTTTTAAAAATACAACTATCTAAGGAGTTAAAAATAAATTAATTTATTGAAGCCTGACAATAGTTAAATAAAAATGATTTTTAAAAAATAAGCTTGTGAAAAAAGTCACTTAAAACAATCATAAAAAAATATAACAGCTTTAAAAAAAGGACTTAAACTTCGAAAAGAAAAAAACACAAACTAAAAAGTCAACTAAAATTTAAGTTTATTATTCGCTTATTTGGACTCATCAACGACGACGAGTAAAAGTTAAACAAACGTTTTGCTTGTATTTCTGGTAGTTTTATAAATAAAAAAGAAACACAGAAAAGTTCTTCTATTGTAACAATTACTCTATTCATTAATTGCTGGTAGTGATAGACAATTTTTGTTATGTTTTTTCTTTTGGAAATTTGTGAGTTTTTCTACGTTTAACTTATAGTTCTAGCAATTAATTGGCCTAAAGGCTATATAAAGGGTAGAGCTCGGTTAAATTGCACCGCGCAATCGGCACCCGGGAATCTGAAGTTCACTTGTGGCGAAACCACTTAGTTAATAAATTGTAATTACACTTGGCGTCCTTCTTTATAAAGCACAAAACTTAAAGGATATCTAATTTTAAATAAAAGTACAAGTTTATAGAGAGCGCCTATTTGACTAAGTATAATTTTAATTTTTCGATATTGAGTATTTTTTGGCTCGCATTTTTAATAAATTTAGTTTGAAACAATAACTAATCGTCATATTTTTTGTTCAATCATACAAATCGTAGCCAATAATTAATTCAAACAACAACACCACCACCCGGATTTCCTACAGCTGTAAATAAATAACCATTTTTTGTTAAGTCAATTGAAAGCCACTTTTTTAAAGTTGGAATTTTTCAAGATGTCATTCTTTTAATGCTTCCCGTAGAGATTCATATTCTTAATGCCGTAAACCACGTAACAATATTTTGCGATGGCATCAAACGCTAACATGATGGTGAATTAAATTTCTAAGACATTTCCAAATATGTTACATTTTTAGGAATTGTAATTTAGCTTTGCAGAATTAAAGAATAACGCTTCAGATGACATTACAAAAAACTGAGGAATCAGTTTTCTCTTATGATCGATTGGCCACAATACGCAATACGCATTACAGGATAAAAATTTTTTTGTAGTCGCAAAGTTCGTTTCAGAAATAGAGTCAGTGTTCGTTCAGTTTTTTTTTGCGTCCCAAGAAAAAGTCTCTATCCTCTTTCTTATAACCAATTTTTAAGTTTTAGCTAGGGATGCATCGGTACGCCTTTTTTTTCGATAACGATACGACAAAGAAGACCCGATACTCAAAAAAATATCGACGACACCAATACGCGTATGAAATTTAGATGGGTTACCAAAACACAAGCAGAATAATTTGTTATTATTTTACAAAATTACAGCTTAAGAGGTTATTAGTATTTAAAATTAATATCAATACGATTTTTGTTTAAAAAGCAAAGTATTCTAAAATTTTGCAGAGAAAAACTATTCCGCAAGTCTGTGAACGTGTGAATTATGCACCATTTGTTGCGGAGCGAGTCGATTTGAAAGGAGAACACATATGTGACGTAAGCCTGAAATCTACATCTAAATATTAAAAAAGGATGCAATGAAAATTTCATCAATTTAAATGCAACTGCAACCTTAAAGAAAAAAATATAAAATTGCAGCGGCAAAAGTTTTATATTGTAAGTAGGAACTGTATAATAATGAGACCTGCAGTGCAAACTACTCTCTCAAATGCGGAAGAACTCATTTAAAAACTTAAGTATTCCTGCCTCAAGGTTTTGTTTGAGGTAGCATGACGCCAGTAAACAAGAAGACCTACGTTTCTGTATATACGAGTATAAGGAAATCTTAGTTATCTCTCGACTACTTCTTTAGAAGAACCACACCTCAGGATGGGCAGAAGCTCAACTGGCTCGGATTCTCTAATAATAGCAAATATGCACAAGGTTAAATAAAGGTACAGAAGCATGGGGTTTTTCAATCTATTGAAACGACTGAAAAAAAGGGCTGCCAGAAATATTTTCCGAAAATTCGTAAAATTTTGGAAACGAAATTGTCGAAATCGTCAATATTTAAAAAAAATCCTCAAAAAACCGTCACACAAAAATCTTCTGTTTTATACAACAACCAAGTAGTATTTTATATAAATAAAACAATATGTCTTTTGAAAATTAACAACTCAACGGATCTACTAAAAACTTCTAACACAAAATAATGGAAGTGGCTTCGCGGTTTGTAATTGTTCTTTAAAAAATTTATTAATAAAAATTAAGACACTCATCCTAAACTGCATGTTTACATTATCAGAGGTGGTTGAATACTAAGAAAGTTAACTACAAAAGATAAAAACACGGTAAAGAAAAATAGAAAAAAGCTTGATCTCAGCGGCCTTGGAAAAATCGGGAGAATATTGAATATTTGGAATAATTAATCATGGAATTTTGTACAAACTGAAATTAATTTAATTTGTAAAAAAAAAAAATAATAACTTGCACTTTATGTATTCTAATTCGTTAAATAATATGGTTAAATCACTAGAAGAAATGCATTAACTCAGATTTGAACTCAAGCCAAACAACTCAAATTAATATAAAATTTTTTTTCTGAGATTGAAAATTTGCAACACGTACAGGTTATGCCGAGCAAAAAGTAGTGAAGTCATAAAATCGTTAATGTGTAAGGCATACTAAAACAAAATCGCCAATCGGCATTTAGTGAATTTCGCTTTAAAAAATCGTCAAAATGACGTAAAATCGTCACGTTTGGCACCCCTGCTGCAAACTCAAAGAAAATTATTTCTCTATTCTGTTTTGATTTTTTACTCAGCTCTTTCATGTGAGTTTTCTCTTAATTATGCAGCAGAATAATTATTTAAGACAGTTAAGCAGTTTCAAGATCTAAACTTCTGTTAATGTTTAAACCTAAAAAAACCTTATACATAATAAAAAGCATCGTTGTATCTACAGTAAAAGTATCACCGAAGTATCGCCGATATTTCGGTATCAATATCGGATACAATTCTAGTTTCATCTGCTCTAATAAAAATTATATAAATATAATAAATAAATTAGAAGACCCCTTGTTTTCATAATTTGCAATTTTTTTGTATTTGCTAAGCAAACCTTGGCCGAACAACAGACATTAACTTATGACTTCTGTTTTTTCCGTAATCTAATAAATGCAAATTCTAACAATTACTGCATAAAATCCCTCACACACTCATGCACACTCCAACATTTGCAATTTTCAAAAGCATGGAAAAATACGAAAAAAGAGGAAGCAAAATAATCCTGGTCAAGTTTTAAGTTGACTTAAAATCACAAAAAACAACAGACATAAAAATTGCATAGATTTAAATTTCTTTATAAAAAAAATGTTGAAAAAATTTTTACTAAATTTTATTAAAGCAAAACAATTAAACAATTTCTTTGAAACGTAAAAACTGTTGTGCAGAGAGATAAGAACTTGAAAAAAAAAAATTCAAACAAAAAGAAATCGTAAGAAATCAACATCATACTTTTTTTACTGATGATCTGTTAGGTTCTTTACAAAAAATTTGTTTTCTCTTTTTATCAACTCAATAGGGATCATCTGCCCAGTGCAATTAGAAAGTTGGTCATATAAAAAAAGAAACTTAGTTTTTTTTTCAAAACGAAAATAATTCAAATATTGAGTTGGTATGTGAGTGAGCTTTTCTTTGAGAATACAAAATCATGTTCTTTTGTCTTCTGTTCTGGGCTATCTTTACAAAACTTCACACATTTCAACTATTTTGAATTTAACTTTGGCACACAAATACTCACAAGTGTTCGCTAATACACAGATGGACAAACAAATTTCATGCGGGTGCATTCCAGCAAATTTAACACCAGAATAAGAAGTAAGGAAATTCTGCAATTTCATTGTATTTATGGCACAGCAAAAAAAATATAGCAAGGAGAAGGTTTTCTAGTTAAAGAATCTCATTTATTGTTGAAGTAATTTTGTTAGTGGTTTTGAAGGAAAAGCAAAAGGAAACTTAATTGGACTTGATATAATAACGACGACGACAATAAATTGAATGAGACATACAGCCACGGATGAAGCAACAGTCAAAGCCAAAACTGAACTGCATTAGTTATATATCTAACGCTTTCCAATTGCCCCTTCGTAATAGTTAACAAAACAGACATGTTGAATAATTTTGTTACTTGTTACTTAGTCGTTTTTTTTAAATTAATATTTTGTATAGAAATTGCAATTGTTAAGAAATGCTTTTTTGAGTAAAAGATCATATTATCTCTTTTGTTGTTTTGCTATTCATTCATTAATCAATTTGTAAGCTTAACTTATTCATAAAATGATGTCATTAACAAGTTTGATCTTGGATAACACGGATTTGCCAAAATTATTTTTATAAAACTTTATAGAAAATATAAATATTGTATTCTGAAATGGACAAAAATAAAAAGGATTTTTGTAAATTAAATTAAAAAATTAAAAAGGATTTTGTGTGAAAAATTAATAATAAAACAAAGAAGTTAATAAAAAAAAAATCAAAACACTTTTTATAAAATTTAAAAAAATACAATTTTGTATCCTGAATGGATCAAAAATTAAAAAGGAGTTTTGTAAATTAAATTAAAAAAATTAAAAGGATTTTGTATGAAAAATTAAAAACAAAACAAAGAAGTTTTACAAAAATCAAAACAGATTTTTATAAAACTTTACAAAAAAATTAAAAGGGATTTTTGTAAATTAAATTTAACTTGTTTTTAACTTGTTTAACTTGTGCTGTAATTTTTTATTTCATCCCTTATATTTGGAATATTTATATCACTGTGGATTGAAGTGTTTCCTATATACCAAGGAGAATCTATTACAAATCTTAGAGTTTTAGACTAATATTTTTTAATTATATCAATGTTGGAGTAGAAGGCGGTTCCTCACAATTGAATATCGTAAGCCCATATAGGTTATAATACGGTTTTATATAATAAAAATTTGTTGTTTATGTTTAATGCCGATCTTGGACAAAGAAGCCAGTACATTTTATTTGTTTTAATTTTCATTTGCATTCTTTTTATTTTATTGAAACCTGAATATTTGACTTCGTTTGACTTGGGTATTACGTCACCATATAAGTTGACAGCAGAGGTAGTCACCATTTTTAAATGTAAATGTGACATGGGTGGATTTTTCTGCATTCACTTTAATATTCTACTTTTTTCGCCAATTAGCAACTAAGTCAAGCTGCGTTTGAATAATATTTGTTGCTATGGTTGCGCATTCATCAGCGTATGTTGCCACACTCTCAATATTATTACAGTAATGGACTATACGTTTTTCAAGAAGTAATCCGTTCAGTCATTTTAAAAAGAATAAACATTTAAAACTGTAAGCAATTTTTTTTTAACTGATTCTAACATTCATTCCAAAAACTAAGGACATATTAATACGGATTTTCGGTTACATTCAATATTGTTCGTTGTTTTCAATTGCTGTTTTTTTTCTTTGCTTGCTTTATTTGATTTATTCAGTATATTAAAAAAAATTAATTATTTATTATTTTCCCTTACCTGACTTATATATTATTATTATATTTATATTTATATATGCACATATGTAACACAAAAATTTTTATTGAGTAAAAAAAACAGAGCCAAAGGAAAAGTCTTTATTTTTAGGGAGCTTAGGGGTAAAAACTTGGCAGTAAAAATATCAGAAAAAAGGAAAAATCCTTTAGTTTTAAGTCATTTAATTTTTTAACATTAAAAAATAAATGAAGTTTTGGTTAAATTTAAATTAAAGATAGGTAGACCGGTTTTTAAGTGAGGTTTCATTCATTTTTAATTACGTTTTCAGTTAATTTTACGTACAGAATATTTTGAGTGCACTAATACATCGTTGCTTGTCGGCATATCAGATGCAAATAATGTGTACAGAGTTGGACCCAATATGCTTCTTTGTGGTACACCAGCCTTAATGAATCCGATTTCTGAATGTTCGTCGTTGATGTTGACATAAAAACTACGATCACTAAGATAGGACTCGAGCTGGTAGAAAATGTTGTAATTTATACAAAAAGCCATTATGCCATAATCTGTCATATGTTTGTCTTACATCAAGAAATTCTGATGAGCAGTAGTGTTTGTTTTTAAGAGAGACTCTTGTTGTTTTCACAACTCTATGGCACTGCTCGGGAGTTCCATTTTTGTTACGAAAACCAAATTCATGATCGGGTATAACTTGTAGAGATTCCAATATAGGCATTAATCTCGAAAATAAAATTAATTCAATCAAGAATGATATGTGTAAGTTTTTATTATTTTTAGGTTTTACCTATTTTCCCTTCAAACATTATTTATATTGGTAAATACTTTTTTTCATCAACATCTGTGATTACTAAGGAAATCCCTTGTAGTACCTATAGATAAAATCGCGAAAATGTAATTTTGTATATAAAGATAAGTTGTAAATAAAGATGAATTTATAAATGAAAAAAAATTCCAGAACTTTTAATATTTTCCCTAATATCTATGCAAACATTTCTCTACCATTTTGAAGACCTACCAAATTAATTAAATAATTTAAGGAAACACACATAATTTCATTCATCTTGAAATAACTTTATCAATTAGGTTGTATTTTAATTTTTTGAATGTTTCTTTCCTTAAAAATGTGCCATTTATGTAGCGATTTGAAAAATATTGGCTTAAGGACATAATTTTTAGAATGGTCTAATATTTTAAGTTTTCTTTTTAAATTATGGTCTCAGTATCCTGCTGTTTTGTAATCATTTCATTGTACAAATATCTTTCTCCCTTAGAAAAATTTTTAGCTTCCTTTCATAATTGTACTCAATTTATGCTTAAGTTCACAAGCAGCTTACGATTTATCTTTTTCCTCCTGTTTTGTTGATAAACCAATCTTATTAGATGGTTAACTTCCCCGCTATTTACAAATTACTTGTGCTAAGCACTGGTCTGCAGCATAAACTTTACTGTTTGATTGTACTAACAAAATATTGAAGAAAAGTTTTTGTTGAGTTGTTCAAAAAGTCATCAGAAGCTATTATTTTTTTTCACTAGAACAATTTACTGTATATGTTGGAAATTTTAAAATAAAGTAAAAGAAATAAAAGAACTAATAACGAAAAAAAAACGAATCTAGTTTAATTTTTTCCAAAAATAAACTCTATTGAAATAAAATTTTAAAACATTTAAAAAGAAAATACACATGCAGCTGCTGTTTTTCAAGTTTTGGTAATTAAATTTCAAAAAATACTAAATTAATTTTGCGGCAACTTTATATACGAGTACAAGCAACAGTGAACAACTTTGGTCATTAAAATATCGCTTAAATTACTTAACATAAATTATGTTTTAATGATTACGGCTTAATATACCTGGCCAACCACTCACTGCATTCAGTATAAGGAGAAAATATATAATTGTGCATACGAATATTTGCATACATTTAATTAAACCTGGATATAATACAGGCAGCTGTCAAATGTTCTCAGCCATTAGCCGTTAACGTCATCAATGGAAAAACCATCAACAACATCAGCCTGTTACGAAGTAATTTAAAACTGGCTGTCATAAACTTAAATATATGTAGAATGTTTGTTTTTCAGTTTACATTCCGCTCGTAGAACAGTGTTTACAATGCTCGTAAATTCTTTAAATAAATTGTTTGCTCACTTTTCCCTAAATTATTTAATCACGAAAAATTCAACAAGAGTATTGTTACAAAATTCAAATTTAAAATTCAAATTTAACGGACATAAAAATACGCGATGATTAAACACAAATTTGTGTGCACTCAAATTCAAAATAACGAAAATAGAACATTTTGGAAAGTGCTACAAATAGAATCGAGAATCTACAAGATTGTTAGAGAGATCTATACGAGATTTATTGTTCGTAACTATGGACGATGGTGCGGTTTGGCCGTTTGGGTTGACATGGCTATGAATTGTTTGGTTCACGCACCATCCACATTATAAATTGGTTACTGCCATCTACATGTCGTCTGTCACTCAAATACATTATCATACTACCTAAGACAACAATAAAGTAGCTGACTAACAATAAGGGTTTACACAAGCAAACTTATTGTCATGTTGAGGATTTTTCTACTACGTTCGAGAAGCTTAAACAGTCAACTGGTATAAAAACCGATACTGCAAGGCACAAATAAGTCAGTCTTGTCTTAGATACGGCATGGTGAACTTCGTGCATAGATCAGTTGTGCAAAAAGCTTTGGAAGTGTTAACATTGGTTGATACGCAAATTACTTTGTGTATTTTATTAAACAGTGACATTAAAGGAAATAAAACATCATTAAGTTCGAAAATCAATTTACTATGTATTTTATTTTATTTTTGACTAATTAAAAGAACTCCAGCAAGGAAACGTTATCGAAAAAGTCGTATCGTAACAGTTTGCTAAGACTTTCAACTACTTATGGCCAGTTTATGAGTTCGTATTTAAATGTTATTTATCTTTAAGTTCTATTTAAATACGAAATTCAGTTTTGAAGAACAAACTTAAATAAAACATAAATAATATTTAAATGACCAACCTTGATGATTTAAAATCTATTTAAGTTGTGCACACATACATGCACAAACATTTGGTTTTGCTAGCTTGTTGTTGTTTCGCGCAATAAAGTAAACAAAATATTTGCAGCCATTGAAATATCAACATGTTTTGGCGTGAAATTTGGAATTCTTTTATTAATATTATTTTATTATATCTTTTTCCTTAATTGATGTTATTTTCAGCCTGAAAAAAAACCACCTTAGAAATGTTTCTTTAATATTGTTCAACAGCTGTTTTTCCAAAAGAAATTGAGAGAATTTCGTGATGCTGTCATATTCTTATCGCAACTAAATACAAACAATAATTTAACACTGAAAAACTGAAACTGTATTTAAATACAACTTAAATTTAAATGAAAATTAACTAAATGCATATTTATATATATGAAGTCATAAACTGGTCGTTAATGTGTTACGTATGATCAATATTTGCATATTACGGATACGCACTGGCTTACAATGATCACAATGCAAACTCATAAAGCCATGATTGCCTGATAGAGTATATATTTTGGGATTTTAAAATTGCTCGATTAATCGAATAAAGGTTTTATATTAATCGAATAACTCGAATAACTCAAATAATTAAAAAAAATTCAAATAATAACAGAAGAAATATACATGTGTGTTTGATTTGATACTTTTATTATATTAATAAACAAACAATAAAACAAAAAAGTAGTTAAAAATAAGCAATAAAATAATAATTCATTTGTACCTACGAATAAAGTTCTAAAACTTTTAAAAAATTATGGTACATCAAAAATTACGTAGCGTTTGCAAGTAACAGTAACCGTTGTGAGTGACATCGGCGGCTACAGCCGCGATATTCTCGACAGTGTAATGCACAATTAGCTCACAATCACATTTAGTATTCATTGGTGGGTAATAAAGTCTGTAGTAGAAATTATTTTAATTCAGAATCTCATTCCTTCAATATGAGGTTATTTTTTTTATCACTCTACTATTTTATCTTTTTTATCATATTTATATTTTACATTTTTAAATATATTTGATTTATTAGTTATTTGGCTTTATCTATATTTAATACCAGCAAACCTAGGCATTGTTTAACAGTAATGGCAATTAATGCATTAAAGATCACCTGGGTTCGGTACCATGTAAACGAAGTAAATTTGTTTTTAAACTCTTCCTTACATAAAGCTTTACAATGTTAACAGTGTTCTAAGTGTTAGCCAAATGTAACAGTGGCAAAGTTTTATGTTAATAGATGGTGGCAAGAATTGGGTATGGTTCATGTCTTGGAAAGGTACGAAGTGGTAGGATGAGAAATTTCATGATATTCATTATTGTGGATTACAAAAAAATATCGGAAGAAGAGCTACGTTCTAAGCTATCTGAATATTTAGTCATCCATCGCTATGTTTACATTTTTTTTTTATTGAATGTCATGTAACATCGGGCTGTGTTTCCTTGTCGCAATGTAATTTTTTTGGCTTTGTTCATCTACGGCCAATGATGTCAACATATATTAGGCAAATGTTACAAGCCAATTGCTTGAAGAAATTTGTATGCAACTCTGTGATTAAATAATATTGAACAAAAAAAATCAAAAACACGAGAGCATGTTAGAGCCATTTTCTTCCGCCAAAAGTCTTTTCTATTCGAGCAGTGGATCCAAACACACGCGTTAGCACTTGTTGGGAAAATTACATATAACCTTCTCCTGAATAAAACTTGCAAATATTTCCTAAGTACAGGTAGCAATCTCATTTGCCTTATCGCTCAATAAAAGATAGAAGCACTATTGCAGAAGAAAATAAAAAAAAAATACTTCGCATCAGCCAGTCAGAAGTAAGTTTTAATCTCCTAAGTTTGTCTGTGTTGTTCGACGTTGTCCAAATGTTCAGGGCAGCCACCGTAACTATTCTCCGCAAGAAGTATTATCTACCTCAGGAAGTTCATTCCTTTCATACTTGCCAATTATCTGTGTGGTGGGCTCACTAACGGGGCCACCACGGGGTTTTTTTTTCTTTCTGTTTGCTTCATCCAGCATTCAGTAAATCATTACACTTGACTTATAAAAAAAAACAGAAAAAAAAACACAAGCAAGAGAATCCAACAAGAAGAGTAATAAACTAAAGCCAGGAACCAGTATTATAGTGTCGACAAACGGATCAACAGCTCGAGCATATGACACGGCATTGAAAGAAAAACCAAAATAACTCAAACAAGAAGCAAACATCATATTTAATTAATATATTACCGAGCCAAGTGTGTAGCAATATAAAAACTATCTAAGTGGTTAAAGAAAATAAAAACCAATCAGCTTAACATCGTCCATCGGGACCAACCCTATCATGTCCATTACCATCATCTAGAGGTTAAAAACTAATGCCCCATTGAAAACTTGTTTAAGAGTTTGCCATTACCGTAACTACAATGTATTTATAATTAAATGTCCTAAATGTAAGTAGCATAATGCCCGTAATACCCCATAAAAAAATTAAAATTTCAAAAGAAAATAAAACCATGAATAAATTAATCAAATAAGAAAAACAAAAACAAAACCAACTACGAAAATATATATCCGTGAAAAAACAACAAAAATAACATTATTGTATTAGCGTGCTTAACCGCTCTCATACTTAAAATTTAAATTGTCCACATACTAATCAACAAACAAATTAAAAACTACATATTTATGTACCTATGTATATTCCACGGTAATAGCATAGATCAATGTGGGTTAAAGCATTATGAAACTTACTTTTAGTCTCAATATTCTCTTATTTATAATTTTTATCAAATCTTTAATGTAGCCTTAAGACATAATAATATATTTTGCATGGAAATCTCCATAATTATATGACACATCCAAATTTATATAATTAAATTCAGCGACTCCGTTAAAACCAGCGATTGAAGAGGCCTCATCAAAAGCTGCTGAATACATATTGTACATATCGGTGAGTGAGAAATTCAATTATTATAAAAGAGCTAATCCATCGATAAGCAATAAAAAGTAAGGGAGTGAACTTTTATTTACTCTTTTGTAGATGATTATATTAATTTATTAAATATAAGTGAACATGTTTATCTGCATGTTGCTGTTTGCTTTGCTTTGAGATTTTGGAACATCTCTCTGTCTTGTTATTGCTTATTAATATATTTTATTACACCGTTGCCTAAGTTAATCGAAAAGTTAAGACCCTTATTGAAATATTTAGTTATTTAAGTGTACCACCTATTTCTTTATGCAACTATTAAATATTAACCTGTCAGTTTAAGTATAACTTAATTGTCTTTCCGAAATAGTTAAAATTTTTATATTTTTTGATACAAATGAATTTCCCTTTAACAGTAGTACCAATTATTTCAGATCGCGTTTGTTATAGTTTAAATGAATGAATTACAATTACTGAACATTGCTCCGGATAAAAATGTTCTGAATAAAAAGAAAATAGTTTATATAATGGAAAGCTAAACGTATATTAATTTTCTTACGATGTGAGGTGAGGATAGAACGGTAGCTTACATTTGGGACTGTAGGGTAAAGTTGTAGCGCCACTACAGTCAAAGGTAGGGAGGGTACAGAGGCGCGTGTCTATACAATTCCATTCAGGATAGACTGCTAAGCTTGTTATATGGTTGATGATTTTTAACTTGTGCAGTTGTGTTGATCTAATCAGGGGTAAATAACATCATATATACAAATACGAAGAAAAGATCAACTTCCGGTCCATATTTCTATACTGAAAGTAGGGAGTCTAAAATAATATTTATGTAGACAAATTATATTGGCAAGAGAGAATTCAAATGAACACGAATCCCCCAACCGACTGACCGCTAGTGGATATCAATGGCTCCCGTTCGTTCTTGAATTTTCTAAATAGAGCAATCATCGTCAATAAAAACCAGTAGCTATTTTTTCACCATGTTTCGTTTTGTTCTATCAACAGAATGGCTATATACCTCCGTTTTGTTCATTCGTTTTGAGCATGACCAAAGAATATACGAAATTATATCGTTTGTACATTACAACAGAGCGACCAGTCCTTTGTTAGCCACGACCACGACTAACCTGTTTGAGTAGTGCATTTAACCGGCGCAATGTTTACACAGTTGGCACGACACCATTATGATATTGATGTCTAGTTCAAATATGATTGACATAGCAAAAATTGTAACATCTTCCGATACCATGATTTATGTAATTGATTGATCAATCAAATTTGTTTGGTATACAGTGTGGCGCAGAATGAGCTATAAGGCTTAAATTGTTTTAAACTTTTCTATTTATGCGATTATTTTACTGTTTTTTTATGATAAGTTTTGAAAAATTACATCATGTATTCATTTGTCATTTTCATATACGAGCTCTTTTTAACATATTTTCCATAATTTTTGGCCAAACTGTGTATCTAATAGCCACGTTTTAATTTTGAGTGTTGATTTTTAGTTGGGCGATGGTTCTGGTTAACGAAAATTCTTTCTTTCTTTTAAATATCCCCAAAAAAATTGTTAGGAGCTGCTAAATCCAGTAAAAGTAGGGACCAGTTAAAACCGTTTTGCGTTAAATAATTAGTTCACGGAATATGTCCTTAGCAATGATATTTTCATCTTGCTGAAACCAAAAAGTTGGATAGTTTTCCAAAATTAGTGTACATCGTCCCATATACAACACCCTTGACAGAAATTGAAACTCAAATGTCTCTAAAAAATAACCAATCATCCTTTCGTATAATACGAAGCAGCAAACAGGTCACATAAGTGGATGTAATTTTTGTTGATGAACTGCTCTTAGATTCTTCGTAGCGCAAATCGAACAATTTTGTTTGTTGATCCCACAATTTGATAGGAAATAGACTTCATTGCTCAATTCCAAATTTTAAACAAAATATGAATTTTTCTCTGCAATTTCACGGAAACAAATATTATAGTCAAGCCGTTGCTGGTCTTTGTCGGTCAGACTCAATTCTTCCAAAAGTTGACTGTCTAGAACGTATTTTATTTCTTTTATGTTGTGGGACTTTGCTAAACGCTCTACCATACACGTTCAATATTTCGAGTAGTGCTCATGGTAGGTGGCCTTCCAGCGCATGAAAGGCTACTTACAGTCCCATGTTGACGAAAACTATGAGTGCAACCAGCACATTAATAACACGATGATATGCACGTTGTATCATCACAATGGATCGTTAGTTTGAAAAATAAAATTCAATTGTTTAATGTGATTATTTTTCAAACTAAATTGAATGTTAGTGGTTGCAATCCAAAGTGATTATCATTTTGCCTAAAGTTCTAATATTTTTTTTTACTCAGAAGGAATTGGACATGAGACAATATGCCAAACAAACAAGCGAAAAATTAATATCAATTGATTTCAACTTACACGGCAAAACAGAAACAACCATTTTTCCAGGAACCGCTACCCTCCATCATCAGTGTTCATCTGTGTTTCAATGTATATGTCACTGATTTAAATCTTATTAATAACATATGATGAATCAAAAATTTCAATTGTGTTGGTATCCTGTTCGATTGTGTAAATTATCATATTAAATTAGCCAAGTCTGTTATACAAAACGTTGAAAAACAAAAATAAAAAAATGTAATTAAAAAATTTATAAAGAACTAAAAAAATGTAGCGTATTCTGTGCCACCCTGAAATCTTTTAATGTTTTCTATATAATTTTATTCATTATATTCAACAGTTTTCTAAATATATTTAACTATGATATACATTTTTGTAGCAAACAATATATTTATAATTTAAATTAAAAAATTTATTAACTTTGATATACAATTCCGCAGGAGAATATTCTTCATACGAGTATATAAAAAAATGTTTCTTAATTTGTATTACTCAGCAGTCAGTTAGTATCCTCACATTTGTTATTAGAAATATTCTTATATTTTCGATCGAAATGTATCACTGTGCTGTGCTGCCTAATTGTTTCAAACCATCAATATTTTGTTATACACTCTTTTGAAAAATATCCATTTAATTATATTTTGAACTCCATTTGAGAGTAAAACTTAAAAGCATTCAGTCGTTTTTCAAACATTTTGATCGATGTTTTATTTTTTTATATTTGCATGCTAGAATATAAGTTGATGCTAAAATCAGGCCTCTGCTGTGCAGGCTTGCAGAAAAATACATGATTACAAAGAAAGTGTTGTAAATGGCTTAAGCTGCGCTTAAACCATCAGAATTTTGACTTTATTTTAATTGATAAAAGTGAAATAACATAACTGATATGCAAGTAGAATCTGTTTTATATTTAATTGATTGAAAATTTGAATGAAAATTGTAATATTCTTAGAGTTAAAAATGGAAATCAATTGAGACTTCAGATAGATGTAAAGACTGCTTTATGTATGGAAATTAGAATATCTATACTTCCATTATTTCTTTATATATGTACGTATTTGATGTTCATAGAATAAAAGCAATCGAATTGAGTAAACAATTTGTATGAAAACCATTCAGTAATTCGAGTGGTTTTCATACATATTTTTTACTCAAGTCAATTGCTTGTATTCTATGAACATCACAGAAATAATAAAAATTTTGAAAATTCTCGCAATTCGGTGTCCGAACTCGAGACAAACTAATAATCTTTAATTAAAATAATTATTCTTGTAGATGTTTTTCAAGCAGGCTTTAGAAGGAAAAGAAATTTCTCTTTCGATTAAAGAGCTGACGGTCATTGTAGCTAGTGCTCTCTATGCTATCTTTATAATAATTAATTATTATTAAGTTATTAAAGAAATAAATAAATAAATAAATAAATAAATAAATAAATAAATAAATAAATAAATAAATAAATAAATAAATAAATAAATAAATAAATAAATAAATAAAATAAAATCTTTGGATTAATAGTTTTTTGCATATAAATTAGAAACGTTTAGAGCCAGAAATTCTTCGTATGTAAAGGCCTTCCATTGGGCCTCTTTAAAACTTTCTATTATTATTGCGTTAATTCTTTTACGATTCAAAAACACTAATTTTTCTATAGGATTATTTCTATGCTGAGCACTTTGTTTATTATATTGTTAATGGATGTTTTTCCAAGCGTTTTTGGTATTAAATACTATTGGGTAGAAAATTATTGCACAGAAACGGTAAAACAATTTAGAGAGATGTCTGACTAAATGAACATGCCTGGGAAAATAAGCAAATGTTCTTGGGCCATCAAACAAAAGTTCAAATTTACTACGCCGTTTAACGAAAAAACATTTCTAATATGAGTATTCTACTAATTGCCAAAAAAATGTATTTACAAACAGTAAATATATTTTGGAACCAATAAATTGTTTAGGCAGCAAATTCACAAAATTCATAAAAGACAGAAGAAAATTTTTGCAGGCATTTAATATATAATTGTATCAGGTATTTTTGAATATTGGAAAAATCCATAGTGACCTTATTATTGAATGTAATTAAATATTTTGTATGCCATATGCTCTCAAATATTATTTCTTTTTCAGTTTTAAAGAATAAAGTAAAGCAAACGATGCCAGCAAATCTTTAATTTGCCTTCAATTGATTAACTTGATTAGCTTGAACTATTTTGCGTATAAAAATATTTAGGGTGGTTTTGGCAGAAAGAAAGTGGCATTTAAAGGTTACCAGATATTTGCCCAAAAAAACGTAACCAACAAAAATTTATTTTTCTTTAATTCCAATATTTTTTAAATATGGGTTCGCATGTATTGAAAAAAATATAAGAATTGCTTTTTCTGCATAATTGACTTCATTTTGTGACATAAAAACCAAGTTAAATCACACTAACCCTAAGCAAAAGTAGTGGTTACGTTTTCTTGGGCAAATATTTGCCAAGTGTGACCGTACTTTAAGAATGTGGGCGGCTCAGCCCTTTTTCAGGCAAATCATAGCATCCAGCATTTTTCAGATGTGCATTAGTGTGCCATCGTATTTGTTGTGGTTGAACTGATCTAGTTACGAAGTCACACCACGAGTCACTGAACAGTAGCGGTAGCCACCAACAGTAATGCACATCACAGAGCTTTTCTTTTTGTAGCAAAACCGCCGATAAAGTAAAATAACTCATAATTAATGTGCCTAAACCGGTCCCAACCGGTGTTAAAAGTACGGTGTTAAAAGTACGGTAATCCCAGATTTACTAAAATCAAGTACAGAAAGATTGAATTATGTACGGAAGGATTCTGATGCTCAATTTAATTCAAGAATTTTATAGTTGATTCAAGATTTTTCACGTGATTAACGAATTTTGTACTCATTTTGGGAAACCCCAGGATTGATTATCTAAAGTAATCGCGTTTTCGAGTTGAATAAAGTACATTTTATTGTTATTTGTACTCAAAATTTTTAGTACAACTCGTACTCAAAGCAAATCGAAAATACTTGAATTTTCTGTGTACTTAATGACAAAGGCTGTAGCACACTGCTATAAGAAATTATTAAGGCGCGCATCTATATTCTCTATAATATCCCGCCCTTTCCCAAAAAAGTTAACACATCAAATGTTTGGTAACCAATTATTGGCTGAGTTGTTACAACTTTTTAAACAAAAATATATAAGAAATATATTATAATTGAAAATACTTAATTGAGTATTAAAACTCTGAACAATAACGCTTACCTCTCCTCCGTCACCAAAAATAAATCTCTTTTAAATTTAATTGAATAGTTTAAATACTTATGTATAATTAATTAAAAATTTAATGCCTGACTTAATGAACTCTAAGAAATACTATTACTAATTTAATTTGTTATGTCATCTAACTGTGTCGATATTCTGAAACCTTAACTCTTTATTTAAAAACCGAAAAAAACACAAAACATTATTTACAAAAATATTATGTACAAACAAAATATAATTACTTTATTAACTTTTGGCTTTATGAAATTAAAATAATAAAAGTTACAGCAAACAACCAGCAGACACAAACAACAAGCGCTCTTAACTTTCAGTCAAATGAGAGGTTTGACTTAAATATTAACTGAAAAAAGACAAATTTATTTACATAATGACTTGATTTTATTAAAACATTTTTACCTTGATGTTGATGCAAAACAAAATTCAACCAACTGACAAACAAAACTGAACCTTTTGTTTGTGAAATAGTAAAGGAAAATTAAAAAAAAACTCATTATAAAACAAATTTTTTTTCTTAAACGTACATGAGCGGTTTTTACCCCCACAATACAAGGAATGGCTACTTAATGCTTATAATTAGAGTGCAATTTTTATTACTCATGTGACTCCCCCATTTTTAAAAGTATTTTCACAAAATAAACTGTCAGGCAAATTAATAAATATAATAACCACGAGCGCAATTACAAACAAAATTGTAAAAATAACAAAGAAACATTTGTTTACTTAAATCAACAAAAAAAAATGTGAAAAATTATAACTTTTTAGCAAAGCAACTTTAATAAGTGACTTTACATGTGGACATGTATAAAAAATAAAATCGTTTCCTCACTGCCTTCAAAACAGCCACCATAAAATGAAAAGAGTTGAATGTTTGTGACGATGGGATGGAAGCCCTGCAGGAAAAAGTTTATTTTTTATATTTAATAAATTTGAAATTAAATTTATAATGTATGCCACAGGCGGCTTAAGGTTATCTAAAATTTAAGGAGCCAAAGAAAAACTTCAAACAAGCGAGAATCCAAAATCACTTTTAGTCAGTAAGAATATGAAATCTACTGACTAATGCCGTTTTCTTTTCGAAAAAATTTAACATTTCTTTTACTTTTTTTTAATTGCAATTCAAAGTTTTCTTAAGACAAAAATTTCGCGTTGTTAGTGATGATACAATTATTTCTAATAAAGTATTCTGAAAAAATCTTTATAATGCAAATTTCCAAAAAAAGGGGCAACAAATTTTGCACTTTTTTCGAGAAAAGAAAACGCCATTAAATAAATAAACAATTAAAGGAATAAAAAAACCAGTAAACAAGAGTTTAATAAAAATTTCCTGACTTTAATTTCGAAGCGTTGGATAATTACATATGAAACTGTAAATGAGAACTAAAGCTCATGATTTCCTGTGCGATTTTGAAGCCCACCTAGGCCACTTTACTAGCAAAAAAAAAATAAAAAAAATAAATTTACCCAAAGAAGCTGGGTTGATCTATCATCACCCAATGAATTCTCTTTTTGGTTTAAAAATACTTCAAATAGAACTTCTAAAACAAAATAAAACAAAATAAAACAAAAAAAAATAGATGTAGATAATTCAAATATTTACAAAGAAAAAAGTTCGACAATTATGAATAAAAAATGATAGCTGGCAAATTCATCACGACCACGCTGGCAGATGTGGATTCTTTCATCAAAGTTTTTATGCAATGTTTTGGCAAAATGGCGTGTCTATTTCGTTAATCACATCACGGATTTTGAGTTTTAGGCTGCAATTGATTCAATTGGCTTCGTAAAGACTCTGTCTTAGCTCCATAAAAAATAACCCACTGGTGTTAAATCACACGATCTGACTGGCTACTTAACAAAAAATTTTTGTGAAATTATGCGGTCGGGAAACTTGGTTTGCAATAAATTTATAGTTTCATTGGCTGTGTGATATGTGGCACCATGTGGACAGTGATATCCACGTCATAATTAATAGAGCAAAATTGTGTTGTTAACATCTCGCGATAGTGTGATCCCTTGACTGCCCAATCACGCCTCCAGACCACACAGCGTACCATATAGTGACACGTTGAACATGCAAAGGCTTCTCAATAATCGCTCCAGGATTTTCAGAAGCCCGAATGCGGCCATTTTTCTTGCTGACGTACCCTGACAAGTGAAAATGGGCTTCGTCTGAAAAAATTATTTTTTCAGAAAAACCAGTGGGTTGTTCCTAAATAAATTAAGCAAATATACGGCGATGGGATTGGTTAGTCGGCATCAGTTCCTGCACCAATTCAACATTACAAGGCTTCAAAACCAAATCCCTACGCAGAATTCGCCATGTGGTAGATTTCGATAACCGCAATTTTTGAGAACGTCGGAAAATCGACAAACGTGTATCTACTTCAACACTGTGGCTCACAGCTGCGATGTTTTCAGTTGAATGACCCGGTCGAACATGTGCTGGTGTTGGCACATTTTGTATCAAGCCTGTTGACTCAAATTGATCGACCAAATCCTTAACAGCGGTCTCAGAACGACGATTATGTTGTCCGAAAATATCACGAATTTTTTCGAAATGTAACTTTAACAGAAACACCATTTTCATAGTTGATTTTAATTATTTTAATGTGTTGTTCGAGCGAAATTAAATTGATTGTAACAATTGCCAATGCATCTACTACGAATACGTCAAAAAACTAATTGTCAAAAACCATCATGTTGTTGGTGTTGCCACAATTGAAAAACAAAGTTCGTGTTGAACACCCCTTTAGCTCGAGTTATAGAGTGTGGAAAAGCACAACTTTAAATTATGGAATTTCGGCGAACATGGCTAAGACTGCAAATAACATAAAGGATCAATGGCATTTAATTTCTTTAAATTCTTGAAATCTGAAATGAGCTACCAATTATCAACTGATTTAAATTGACAGGTGTGATATTATCGAATGTCTCAGAACAAAATGAGCCACGAGCACACAATTTTGCGCTCATTATGTCGCTCGCTATAAGCACACCAAATGTCTTTTCCATAAATAAAAAAATATTTTCAACACACTTTCTCATCTTTTTTAACCAAATTCATAACGAAAGAGAAAGTTAATAACTCATTCGTATTGTTTTAAATGTGTTCTCTCAGAACTACGCCATTTGTAAGCCAACGATTTCTATCTTAACTCTCGTGATATAACAACATAGTGTTTAAATGATTAAACAGAACAAGTCTGCCACTTCAGGAACAATCACTTGGTGACCCATAACAAAATCAACAGCAGTAACTTCAAATACTCACTTATTATTGTTTGATTTTCTTCTGTTTGCATTTTTCGTATGAAAAATGTATGTGATTTCATGAAAACACGATAACATTGTTGAGAGAATGAGTGTCTAAAATTGAAAGTATAAGAAAAACCGCTGTAAAAATAAAATAGATTCTATTTCATGACCACATTCTCAGCCCCAGTTCTGTTTCATCATTAAAGAATGTGCAGTTCCACGCTTTCAAAACTTCGCATGCACACATATAGCTTTCATGGTAATACAACATTATGATTAGAAAAATGGGTTCCTGTCACGCACATGAAAGGTAAATATTCCTTTTCAACAACTTTTACTTCACTGAATCTTATGAAACTTTTCACAAAGCTGAGAAGAATTCATCACTTGTATTTGTTCGGAGGCCGTAGGTGTTTAAAATAGTGCAAAGTGGCCTTGCTTCACTTAAGGAAGCTGGAATTGTATGTTACCCCTCTTTGTCTAGTTCTTCTTATTAATCTAAAAAAATAACAAGTCAAGAGTACAGCAACATTAAGGTTACTGTAGACATTGATTTTATCGCCTACTTGAACATAGTTCTCAAAAGGTCAACTTCACAGAGTTAGACAGAAGTAGCCATTTGGTTCTGAATGCGAAATTGCAGCGTATACTAAACGCGTCATAGAGAAACAATAGCAAATGATTTAATATTTTTTTTACACAATCATATTACCAGCTCAAATTGTAGAGTACAGAAAAGCCAAACTTCAAATTGTAGAATACTGGAGAGCTAGATGATAATCCTACATGTAAAGATACGCATATAAACTAAAAGAAATGATTATTTGATTTTTATTTTATTTTTTAAATTAAATGTAGCATATTAAAATAAATGAAATTAATGAGTGTAGGCCAAAAAATTCAAATTATGGCGAGTCTACGTGTCAGCGAGCAATATCCCATTCAAATAATTTCAAATTACCGAGGAAACCAAATTAAATGGATTTTTTTTTCAATTTATTCAAGTGCCCTGTTCAAGTTATCGAGATATTCAAATTAACGAGTTTTGATTATCGAGACTTGACTACTGTTCTATAACGAGCTCAGAAAGCTCTTTCAGTACAAAGACACAACCCTTGTAACAGGCAGATTTTTACAAACTCAGCTCTGAAATCAATGTTTTCTGCTAATAACATTTGTAAATCGAAACAAAAATCATTAATCATATAGTTTGTTTTCCCTTCATTTTCATAATAATAATAATAAATTGTGAATAAACATCACACTCAAACCCTTTTACTTATTTTCGCTATATTTTGAACAATATCTGGGTAATTTTATTACCTATAACACATCGTTGTATCGCAGATTATATAAAGTTCCTTTACTTACACGCTTGTTAAAATACTTGTTATAAATTTGTCATATTTAAATATAATTCATTTTGCGGTTGTAAGTTTCCTTTAGAACAACTGACAAGTTTATTTACCACGCAATTGTATGGTTTATATGTTGCATGCAACATTACACGCAATCTTTTTTATCCGTAATTCCTGTTACTGCGTATTTTTTTATAGTTTAACATTTTTCTTCGGTTCCGCGACATGCAATAAACATAAAGATGACAAATGTTTTTTAAACACTTGAAAAACGGAAATTATGTTGTGTACAATTTATTTTTTTATGTTTTGCATACATGTTTTTTTTTTCAAGCGAGCACAATAATTGCAAGCGGATATAAGTGCAGTGCAAGCTAATTTGTTTAACATTGTTTCGTGGAAAATTAAGGAAGGAAAGTATTGCTGAAATATGTTGGCAAAATACTGAGCTGGAAATAAATTGGTGAACAAAGTATGTGGAATGTTTTTTAAACATTATAAGGCTGTTTAATAGGCTTTCGTGCAGTCAAAAGAAAAATCAATCCATCCGTAGTTAAATCAAGTAGAGAAAGAATGATTTAAGTACGGACTATTTAGTGCTCAATTTAATTTTTTAGTTGATTCCAGATTTTTCACGTGATTAAAGAACTTTGTACCGATTTTAAGAAACTCCAGGGGGCAAATTATGGCATTCGATATCGAATGACATTTCTATACAAATTCAAAAAATTTTGTATGGGATTTCGTTCGATAGCGAATGCCGTAATTTGACCCCAGGATTGGTAATCTAAAGGAATCCCGTTTTCGGCTTAATTAAAGCCAAATTAGTTTGTACGATCTGTTTCGTTCTGTTACGAATCACCTGCTTTGTTTCCGTTGAATTAAAAAACTGTATGTGTAGTTTGTTGTTACTTTTTCGTTCTGTTCTTTTGCGGACTATTCTGTAGAAAATATAATTATATGTTAAGTGGCAGCCAAGAGTGTGTATGTATTTTTTTTTTGTGTTGTGAAATATTAAAAATTTTGCGTCAAAAGTCAGAAAATTTTATTTTAATTCAAGATTTTTAAAGATTCATATATTTTTGTCAAATAAAAAACATTTAGCAAACATTTATAAAATTCATTTCTATAATAACATCATCCACATTCGAAAGTTCAGTAAATAAAAAATATTTTCTACAAAAAAGAACGGCACTGAACGGCACAGAACGGCAAAGAATGAGGCCGTAACATTTTATTGTTATTTGTACAAAAAATTTAAGGTACGACTCATACTCATATGGGGTATTCACACTGTAGTCATAAGTCATATGTCATAAAATAATAGCACACCAAAATATGACAAGTGTGAACAACCCCGTCATAATTTAGTGTGCTATGTCATAATTGTGCCAGCTGATACAAAAAAAAACATTTAAAAATACAATTTCATATCAAAATGCCGAAATCAAGTGAAAAAAGTAAAATAATAGCTGGTTTGTGCGAAAATTACATGTTAAACGTAATAATGGCTACCTCAAGTAAATATGAACAAAAAAATTCATGTATGTATGTATTCAAATTTAAATGCACCCTTTTCTAGGTGATGAAGAGGAGGAAGAACAAACTGATGAGCCGAAATATTTTTTCTTACGGCGGCAAGTAGAAAAACATCCATAAGCTGCCAGGCAGATAGCTTCCACAAACGCATAATTTTCATTCAAGGCGAATTAATTGTGAGGTGGTTGCAGTGGTGAATTCACGTGAATTTATACATTACCTGCCCTTTCAAATTTGTTAAATATTTTCCGGCGCCATTTTAATGTAATTTTTTATGCATGGAGAATTTTGACAGCGTATATAATGAATTCACCGTTTACACAAACAAAATGCCTGTTGTTTGCTTTGTTGTTGATTTATTGTAGTCGTAATAAATTTGCCTTTTGCACGAAAATTACTTTAAAATAGCGCCGGAAAATATCATGGTGTAATAATATCAGGTGTGCGCAACAAGGAATATGGTTTTTTGTAGGGTTGTGTTTTGACCGTTAAATAATCTGCAAAAAAAATGGTAAGTTTCACATTCTTGTCAAAAGTTGTTTACATTTTTGGCCGCCATTATGAATATTTTTGTTTACGTTATGCTTTTTGTTTTTGCATAACCACTAAATACATACAAACCACATTTTGTTATGTTTTGTATACAGCTTTTTTTGACAAATTGTGATAATTTTACACAAACAAAATGCATGTTGTTTTTTATTGTTGTTTGATAAGAGCACCTTATATTATTACACCATGGAAAATATGTAACAAATTTGACAGGACAGTTAATGTATAAATTCACGTGAATTCGCCACTGCAACCACCTTATAATTAATTCGCCTCCTGGTAATGAATTTGCCTTGTTTTCATTTTGTGTTATTTGTAGCGGCGGCTTGTTAATATTATTGCCGGCTCGAATAAGGAGTTACAGCTGCTCGACTAAGATTTCTACTGTTATTTTATGACAAACCAAAAACATACCTTAAAAAGTCTTATTATTTTATGACTTTTTTGCTTGAAGCACAACAACAACTTTTTTAAACCATTGTAAAATAATAAGACATTATGACAATATGACTGATATGACCACAGTGTGAACACCCCAATAGTAAGAAGAAAATACTTGAATTTAGTACAGCGTTTTTCTTTCTGTATTTTGTAGTAAAACAATAATGATTTGTATAAAAAAAAAATTAAGACAACTGTTTACAAATGTTTGATTTGTTTTAAATCAAAAACACATATTACGTGAGAAACAAATGGCGGAATTAGTAAATTTATGTTAACAGTTTGACTTATGAAAATAAGTTGTAAACAATATTTACTGCCGAATTTCATTCAAAATGTTAAAATTCTTCAATAGTCTGATTTTTTATAATAATATAATAATAATATTTTTTACACTTCAATACTGAAGTCTCCAGGATAAAATCCTTGCTTCACTGAAAACTGATTAAAGCATTCACAATTTTGTGTCGAAATATTATCAATTTCTGTTTTAAACGTTTTCATTTTAAGATTTCATAGAAATTCATTCGTATATTTATTTTCAAATTTTCCCATTTTTTCATAGTTTTAATTAAAAAAATCTAATGTTTTTTTTTGTAGAAATTTCTTAACATTATTTTTATTGCTCAAAAAATATAAATTTTCATTCGCTTATGTATTTATTTATTCTATAAATTCATATGAATTTGTTATTTCATGTTTATTGCAGCAGCCTCGTCATTCAAATATTGTTACGTTTATCACCGGCAGGCATAAAACATATGAGCAAAATAATAAAATTTATTATCATGTTCATGTGTTCAATGAACCGTCTGCAGAAATGGCGTTATACTGAAAAATATTAGGAAATATGTGTGTTGTGGCATATTGCCACAAATAATTTTAAATAGTTTATAAAGGAAAAAAATTAATGAAGTGATGAGTTAGTTGCTTAGAAAAAAAAGTGTCATAAATAATTTTTTTTGCTGAAAACCAAAATACTAAAGTCCTGAATGAAAGGACTTTTCAGAAACTTCATGTCTTGGCAGAAAGATCCAGTTTTTTTTGGTGAAAATCGTTTCACAATCCTCAGACTGACCAACCAACGGATACCAACCTTTCTCAACATTTTATTTTTGAAGCGTATTAACTTCAATATTTTTATATATGGATCTTAAGGTACTGTCACACTTGGCAAACATTTCCGCAAAAAAAACGTAACCACTACTTTTGCTTAGGGTTAGTGAGATTTAACTTAGTTTTTATATCAGAAGATGAAGTCAATTACGACGCAAAATGCTATTTTTATATAATTTTTAATAAATACGAATCCATATTTAAAAAAAGTATTGGAATTTAAGAAAATGCAAATTTAGCTTGTCTGTTGGTAACTTTAGCCTCTATGTAACTTTTTCTGCTACGCAATTATATTGTTCACCATACGTAGAAAAAAGATACATTTATATATGGTTCGGTCAACAATATTATGGTTGTGACAGACAAAGTGTGCTTGTAACAGACATCCTTTTGTTTATTTTTTATATTTCAAACATAGCTATAGTCATGATAAACAAATTCTAATTTGGATTTTCTTATATGAAAATAATCTTCCAACATATATGGACTACAACTAAATTTCTGTTAATATAAAAAAATTATTTTGTCGTGTTGTAATGAAATTATGATTAAAACCAAACAAATAAATATTTAGCATTCATTCACTTACTCATACTCATATAAATGCCACGATAATATCCATTTACTACATAAGTTTTCTATTGTAATGTGTTATATAATTCTCATTTGCTTAATATTAAAAATAATAAAAGTATTTCAGGGTGACAGATAGACGAGCATCGACTTCTGCAAGACTGAGACTGAGATTGAGACACTGTTTTCAGGAAAATTTCATAAAAAGATCCATATTTTAATAATAGTTAATATAATTATGATTACTCGTTATATTCATTGTATAATTATATTACTATACGATTCATATAGGGGCAGTCTATTGATAATATGACTTATTTCACTACAATTCAATCATATTATAATTCGACTAAAACCACTTTTTTCTTATTCTCTTTCCAATATTTTGTTTTATGGTTGCGTAAAACACTAAATTCGCGTGAAGTTTTTCTGTTATTTCAGATCGCTCAGTTTTCCACTTATTATTAGTTACACCGTGCAACAAACAAAATTTGTTTACTCAACATGAATAATTCGATGTGCTCATTCTTTTTGATACAAAACATAGTAAAGCTGCGTGCCCAGTTTTTCGTTTCCTCATCTCTTGTCGTTGTACCAGATCTTGCAGTTTTGAAGGAAACAAAATTTACATTATTTTTGTTTTTGTTTTGAATATTTAATACTTCACAGCACTAATTGAAAGGGCATGATTTCCAAAAAATTTAACTTCAGGGTTGTTACTCTCAATTTTATTTTATACAATTTTTTTTCGCCACGCAAAAGAGAGTAACCTTCCAGTTAACCTAAGCAAAAAGGTAAAAATATAATATCCTAAAAAGATTTTGGTTTATTCCAAACCAGATTTTTTCTGTCTTAAAAGTTTGCAACTTACAAAAGAACACGTAAATCGTAAAAACTTTCAAATACGTTAAATGTAATTGAAAATTATGAAACCAAAGCTTTTTGGAAGGGATATGAAATAAAGAAACTGGAGATGGATTGGACACACTCTTAAAAAAAACTTAATAGTGATATCAGTAAAACACACATTGAATGGAATCCCTAAGGAAGTTAAAGACAAAAAGACCAACCCTTATATGGTGGAGCCAAGTATAAATAAAGGCTTCTAAATACAACAGTAGCTGGAGAGAAATCAAACTACTAGCATCGGATAGATTAAGATGGAAGAAATTTGTAATGCCACTATGGTACATGTAGGACTAATAGAATATAATAATCTATTATATAAATACACATTTTTGGATCCCTTCTTCTCCTTTGTTTGCCAACCGAGTTTCTTCGTTCTCTTACCAAATGGTAGACATTGTTGACCTTTATATGTATATTGTATAAATTAATTCAGCATTAAAGGAATAAACGGCTTCTAATTTTGACCTCACAAACAAACGTTCATTCACTTATGTAGGTATTGGTTCAAGTAAAAACATAAGAAAGCAATGAGAGTGTACAAGAAAAGGATGCATGGAACTAATACGTACACCATTTTCATACCAACACATTTGCAGTAGTTTTAAATTTGTAATTTTTGATGGAAATGTCTATCATCAGTGATGGAATGTATCATATTTACATTTAACTAATCACAATTGTCAGCGAATAACACAAGCAGCTATTGAAACTTAGATAAACGAATAACTTTCTGAAGAAGTACAATTGCGATGAGAAGTGAATAAAATAAAACTCCGCGAATTATGTGTAACCTATGAATGATATTTATTTATATATTTAAACACATACGAGGGCGTCTTGATATTGAAGCTACCTAAGTAGGAAAAAAAAAAACATTTATTTCTCAACATAGTCTTCTTTTAGCTCAATACACTTAGTAAGACGATATTACAACTTTTTTATACCATATGAATAATACGATTTTGGAAACCCCTCAAAATACGCGGTAATCACTTCTTCGTTTGAGATGAATTTTTCTCCTGTGAGCCATTTTTTAAAGTTTGGAAACAGGAAAAAGTCACTAGGAGCTAAATCTGGACTATAAGGTGGATGATCAACCAATTCGAAGTGTATTTCACGTAATTTTACCATCTTATCTAGTGTTGTGTGAACCGGTGCGTTGTCTTGAAGAAAGAGCACTTTTTTCTTCTCTAAATGTGATCATTTTTTCTTGATTGCATCAATCAATTGATCCAATAATGTACTATAATACTTTCCTGTGATTGTGGATCATTTTTAAAGATAATCGATGAGCAATATTCCGTGTGCATCCCAAAATACAGTGGCCATAACCTTGCCAGCCGATTTCACTATCTTCGCCTTCTTCGGAGCACTTTCACCAGCTTCCACCCATTGTTTCGATTGATTTTTGGTTTCAGGTGTGTAGTGGTGGACCCACGTTTCATCAGCAGTTATTAATCGATGCCAAAAATCAACAGGATTACGCTTTATCATGTCCAAACACCGCTGTGAAGTGGTCTGTCGAACTCGTTTTTGTTCGACACTGAGCAAACGCGGCACCCATCTTGCCGATAGCTTTTTCATATGCAAATGTTCATGAAAAATATTGAACACACGTTCATATGATATGTTTACCATTTCAACAATCTCACGTAACTTGACTCAGCGATCATTCATAATGATATCGAGGATTTTCTTGATAGATTCTTCAGTAACCACCTCTTTTGGCCTTCCTGTTGATGGTTTTGTTGCAGTGCTTGTTCGGCCGCTTTTAAATTAAGCAATCCAATATTTTACCATGTAATCTGACGGAGCAGACTCCCCCTAATGTTTATCGAGCTTTTCTTTTGTCTCTTTTGCCGTTTCCCTTTCAAATAATAGTGTTTAATCACCGCACGAAATTCTCTTTTTCCATTTTCCAAGAAACACAAAAGTTGCTTACTTCAAACGACTACAACAAATAAACTAATCGATGAATTTGGGTGAAATTTTAACAGCTGACGTTTGACAGATAGCAATTTCTAAAAAAAGTGTTGCGTTTGTACTGCCATTTAGCGCTATGTAGCTTCAATATCAATCCGCCCTCGTATGTTTGTATATATTTTCGGAAAATTGTAGATGTATTACAGCAACAACAATCACACGAGTTCGAAAAGAGTGTTTTGAAGGCAGTGGCACATAGCGATCACTGCGTAAAATAAATAAAAATAGAAGTGTATAGTAGTATAGAAAATAATATAAATTATATACTTACAATAAATCATATTAACAAAAAGTTATACCAATCAACAGTGGCGGTTATGACCATCTAGTGTGATTATAGATAGTGTGACATATCGGTCACATCAAGTACTATTAAGCATCAGTGACAAAAATGCCCATCAGAAGTGGTTAGTCAACATTGACGACATGGTCATCAAGTGTGATGTGTAAACTGCGACTGGATTTTATATCTTCGTTGATTAGTAAACATCATCAGAGTGAGCACTTCAGATATATAGTCCTCTAGTCAAAAGAGTTCACAAGTGCGAAGAAGTTGCAAAATCACTCTTACACAAAAGTTTCCATCAAGTTTTTATAATGGTCTTAATAACTTGATAGAAACTTTGTTCTACGCAATGATGGAAATATACATCATCACTGACAGTCATATAACCGGTCAAATGACTGTCACTGTTCTTTTAGTGTACACGTGGCTGTAAGTAATGAAATTTTTTCATTTCAGCCAAGTGAACCTGAAAAAGAAAAAGAAATCAGAACTGAAAGAAATGAGAATTAAATAGGGATGAACATCTTCATTACGTATAGATGTGTTACCTTCATGAAAAACCTAACAAAACTAGTGTGCGCGTTTGTATGTTATTTCATTTTGTTTATTGTAATTTTAGGTGATTTTTTCTCTTTAAATGAATACAACTAAAATAGGTATACGGCCGGTGGAGTTTCAACCACCAGGCGGACTCTAGTAATAATAATTGAACAAAAATCACTTTGTTAATTTCGTAGAATTACGTAGAATTGCAAGAGAACGTATAGTCAAGATTAGCGAAATCGTTATAAATAAGAGCCTAACAATTAAACAAAATCTAATAAAATTGTCATTTCCTAGAATTTTAAAAAGATCTAAAATCGAAAAATAATCTATTTTAATCGGAAACATATGTGAAAATCACAAATCGAATGTGTTCTCCGATCACCCTCGTACATAATATAGAAAAACAGCTGTTTTTACAAGTTTTATTTATTAATGGCATTTTAATAGTTTGAAAAATGTATAACTGTGTAAGCATTAGAAACACAAACACATCTTAAGCAGTTTACCGCCAACTATCACAAGTACAATTACACTCGTATGTGTAAATACATAAGTTCTACTATGAAGTACTTTCATACAATTAAAAAAAAATCAATAGTAGACTACGCATTGTCTCCACAAAATGTACTAAATCATTGCCTGAAATTCCATTGGTACAAAGATTTATTATTATAAATTTTATATATAAAAAAAATTATACATCTGTGTGCCAGCATACAAATGGGACCATATGTAGGTTCGCTGACATTTATATGACTTTTTATCTGTTGGAATATAAATTCTTTTAATATAATATAAAACCACACATATGAACATTAAGGTGAACCCAAAAAGTAAACAAGGTTGATTAATGTTAGCAGCAATTAAATATAAAATTGTTTTGTTTTATGAAGCAATTTCCTGGAAAGTATATTTCTTAAATATTTCTGCTTGACTTGATGTTAATTTAAATATTATATGCAGTAGGTTCGCTGCATCAAAATAGAGCATCCATAAAAAATATAAGGGGCATTTCTAAGCTCGCATTTTTCAACCGGAATTAAGATTCCATTTGGTTGTCAGTTGTAACAACTCTATTATCTTTTGTACTCGGCAAGATTTTCTATAACTATTCTATTTTAGATATTAAAACCATTTTAACTTGTATTTGAAATTATTCTATATATGAGGTACTCCAAAAAAAATTAGTTTCACCTTAACAAGCGCACAATTGCTTTGCTATCTTTCCGGCAGTACACGAAACTTAACAGTTGTACAATTTTTATACTTTATTTTCAATAGTTTCCTATTATTGCAGTTATTGATTCAATATCAGCTTTAAAAAAAAATTAAACAATCTAGTGCGATGCCGTGCATTCAACAAGAGCAAATGTATAGAAGTAAAATTAAATTGTTGCATTTGTAAGAGTTGTAGAGAAAATATAATTCAAAAAAGGTAATAAATTAATGCAATAGCAAACATTTTTATTCATTTTAATTGTACAAAGAGAAATAATTTCATTATAATTGTACTCTAAGAATTACTCATCGCTTTAGGTGACGAAGGATATAAAAAGTATTGATACTTAACAACCTTTTATGCTCTGCCAAATGGTGCAGGACACATAGTAACTGGGATTTTTATTTAGAATCCTCTTTTGCTATGCAAATAAACAAGGAAATAAATACTAGATTCAAAGAAATCTCTGCGAAATGGCAAAAATTTGGATAAAAGAAATAAGAACCCTTATTTCCAGAACAAAAATCATCAATCAACCTGTTAATGTTCTTCTATTAAATACATGATTTATTGACAAATGATTTTTCATCAAATTCACAACTTATTATTTAATTCAAATGAATGTTTAAGCTTTTCGAAAAGGACACACATCAAATAATGTGATTTGGATTTATAATACAAATCCTTTTATTTATCCCTTATTAAAGTTAAAACTAATAAATTTAGTTGTGTTTTATTTTAACAATTTACAAAAGGTTTTTCTTTTAAAGCAAAAAGCCATATATTTACAGCTAAATTTAAATACGTTAGCTTATTGAAGAATCATAACAATATTAACCAATTTAGCATATAAATAAGCCAAATAATTTATGCTGATGCCAGTTCCACCAGGCTTCATTTTTAAAAGATAGAAAGAGAAATCGACCTTTTTAAGGATTATATTGCAAAATACCTACTCACTTTGGCAGATATACACATGCTGCAACACATACATAAGTACGAGTATATAAAAAAAAAGAAAATTCCTATAGGGAAGCATTGTAGCCTTATTTGCTTATTACAACAACAAAAAAATATGTTTTAGAAAAGATTATAGCTGAGTTAAACAGCAACCCTTTTTCCCATCATAATTATGAAAGATATTTTTTCAAATCGATTTTTTTGAACAATTTTTCCACACCATAAATATCCTTTTCTTTTCGCTATAAAAAATATAATTTTTAGTTATTTATGGCCATTCTTAGTTGGCGTTTCGGGCTATATACTCATAACAACTATATCGTTACTTTATTTAAATCATATTCATATACAAGTCCTAAAGATTTGTTAGCATAAACTGATTTCAAGGAGTTGGAGCTTAAGAGCCAATTTGTTTTCGTATCCTTTCTTGACACAATTTAGTTTAGGAAAAATTTTACTTTTCAAAAGCTGCAGTAAGCGACTATAATTTTTAATAAAATGAGAAATGAGGAGGAAATTATTATGTAGAATTAAAGTAATGATATTGAAATATAAAAATCGAAGACATTTGGTTGCACAAGTCGCACAATGTGCTGTCCCATCCGAAAAAATCAGCAACAATACTCTCTTTGAATTGTGCTGAAAATCTACTTAATAAAATGCTGAAAATGATTTTCTAATCACAAGAGAGAATGTCTAAACTACTCCATTTTATTACATAAAAAGCGTTTTTAGGAGTTTCCGGAAAATTAATACTACTTTATGAAAAATAGTAGATGAAAGATAGTACAAAAAGTATTATTTCTTGAAGGTTTTACTTACTCTACATACATACATGCATTTGATTGGTGCTTATGCCAATGAAAATGGATATTGACCAGCTAAAACCCTCAACAATCAAAACTTTTTGAAATTCTTTGAAATAACTTATCAACGTATATCTCAAATAATAAATATACTAAATGTAATGAAATACTTATGCACAATATTCGTATAAAAAATACACGGTCCATACACAGCTTGTTTACCAGAGGAGTTATACTCGTATGTACCTATTTATGTAGATTAAATTTATTTTGATTAACTGTTTTATTTATTTTGAAATAACAATTATTAGCACGAAATTTTAATTAAAAAAAAGCTAGAAAATGCTAAATTTAGCTCGAAACAAAACTAATATGCATGTGCATGTGTTAATGTAAATAAATAAAAAATCTTTTTCCACAGCTGAGTGTAAATTTCGTGTTTTGCGAAAAAAGTATTGCAAACTAAACCAACAAGGCCTGGAACATTTTTACAATTGCAAAAAAATGCAATCGCAAATGCACAAGATTGTAAAAATGTCTACTGTGTACAATAGCAAAGTTTACATTAAAATATCGCGCGAAAAGTTTACATTAAAATATTGCGCAATTACAGGCATTTAAGATTGTTAACAAGGAACCTATTTAACTTTTTCCCTTGATATTTTTTGCATTAATAACTATTTATTGCAGCCACTTTAAAAATCGATGATCTTATAAATATTTCCTCACTTTTCTATGTTTTACAACTTACACTTTGGCTTAACTGTAAGACTTTATTGTCATTTGAAGGATTTCAAACAAATTGTTCGTCACAAAAGAATATGATAAAAGTGTTTGTGCAGTAATGCGTGTAATCCAATTTTTCTTTTTCCCCAAAATCGTTTATGACAATTTCTATGACTAAGTACATTGTCCATAGTTTATTTTTGTTTTCCCAAGGAATGTGAAAAGAAGTAGAACCTTTTTGACACAAAAACAAAATGTACGAATCGCTTTTAAGAAAAATCCAACATAGAACGAGTTTTATTAATATTGTGCTGGGAACGAACAAATACCAGAACATAAATTATTATTTTCATATTTCAAAATTTTTATAGAGATTCGAAAACAGTAGATAATTTTTTTTTTTTAATTTTTTCTTTAACAAATTAAATTTTCTGTTTTATTTAATTTAATTAAAAATATTTGTTATTTGTTGTGGTTATAGAAACTATTTAATGGTGCTTATGCCAGATCATGACTAGACCTTCAACCATATACAGTGTACTCTCTCTTAAGCGGACACCTAATGGACTGGCAAATTTCTGCGCTTATGAGGGAAGTACAAAAAGAGTAAATAACAATACATACATATGTACATATTTGTCTTTAAGCAGTTTTATTTCAAAACAAGAACTTATAAATATGTCACAAGCTAAACAGAGTTTTTATTAATATTTTTGTGAGATGTGAAAATAATTGTTATGTGAAGTACATATTCAAATGAATTTAAAAAAGTCAAAAATTTTAGTTTGGCGAGTTTTTCCTTTAATTTCTATATCCTGGAGATGTATTTGAAGATCATTAAGCAATTTCACAAAATTCGAGGTCACTGTAATACAAAGAAAGAAAGAAATCGTTTCAATATAAATATATACAAAAAAATATTTAAGTTTTCTTATAGATAAATAAGCTGCTTAGTAAGAAATTAAACTGTCATCAATTTGACTTTCTAGTTCATCTTCAGACGAGTTGGCAAGCCTTTCTTGGGAAGGAATTAACATTTCAGTACAAAAGTTTTCCACATCTTCAGCATTACTAAAGACTTCATTATCTAACAGACATCTGCATGAAACTAAATAATGATGTTCATGAAACTTTCATCATTATTTTTTATTCATTTCGTTGCTATTAAATACAGATGAATAACTATGAAAAGAAAACAATCAAGACTCGATAGTTAAGAGCAGGGTTACTGTTGTATTTTTTGCAAAGTCGCACAAAAAGTCGTTTTAAAAAAATAAAGTCGCTCAAAAAAGTCGTTTGAGAAAATAAAAGCCGCACATTTTTGTTTAAAATTTTTCTTATCAATGAAAAAACATGTGAAACAAAACAAAAAGCTTATTACTGAATCCATTTTTATAATATTTCATAACATAAGCAGTTGCATTATATGTTCTTCTATAAATATTTTCATGTATACTAAACAAGTTTAGTTAACTTTAATAAACTTGGCTGTCGTATGCTGCCATGGTGAAAGGAGTATGACGTCTGTTAAAAACCAAGCCAACAGAAAAATTATTGTTTTGGTTCACTAAAAGCTGTTTACAAACAATGCAAAAAAGGCGCTTTGACTCCATGTCTTGCTTAAGCTATTTATACTTCAGTTTCCATTCTCTGCAGGACCTGCAGCGATGCTAACGTTATCCCTCTCAGACTCCGTGGTCTCTTCTGCCTCTAAACACGTATTTCTTGCTTCATTTTCTTTTTCGTTTTAACAAGAAATATTATTTTAAAGAATGTTCATATCTTACCATATAATTTTGTAAAATAAGCACTTCAAAGCCCACAATTTGTAAATTTAAATAGTTTTTTTGCTAAAACTGTTCTCTGCAACATTTACCGAAAATTTGTGAAAAATTTCTTGAGTACATTTTGTACATGAAAAGGTTGCAAAAAAGTAATAGAAGTGTTACCAAAAGAAAAATAATCTGAATGTTGCTTTTATATATGACTACATTTTTTTATAAATTTACTGCAAATTAAATGTTTTTTGTGAGAAACAAAAGAAAAAAGGGTACAAAAACGTAACAAAATTAAAAAAGTCGCAAAAGTCGCTAATAAAAAAAAGTCTCACAAAAAGTCGCAGACCGCTAGAAAAGGGTAAAATTGCGACTTTAGTCTGGGGAACAAAACGGAAAAATTAAAGTAAAAATCCAACAAATTTAAAGTTTCTAGATTTTATTAATGATTTTCTTTGTTAAAATATCTTATTTTCATAAAATATTTATTCTGTAGTACTCGTATCTCTCGCTATCATGAAATGTTTTCATAGTAGTTGATGCAGTGTTATCAATGTTTAAAATTTTGCATTTCTGCATGAAGGGCATAAAGAAATTCTTAACATATCACCAATAGCTGGACAATGTACTACAGTACATTGCTTGATTTCACCGAACTGGCAACACTATTGCGCATTATTAAGGAAATGTGAGATGAGAGCGAGAACAACGAAATAAAAATGGTTTCAATGAACAATATAATCGTGTTAACGAAGTTAAACAAAATGTTCTCACTCATGATATGAATAAAGCAGCAGTTTGTTTGGTGTTCTGATTTTTATTCGAAATAGAGTTTTATTCATAGAACGAACATATGAATATGTTCTTTGATGACCACGTCCATGCAACTTTATATTATCTAAAGCAGCCACAGTTTTGCCGATCTTAACACTAACTTTTTCATTTTTATGAATTTCAATAACATTTACTTTGTATTTAATAGTCAATACTGCTTTAGGGGCATAGCGATTCAAGTATGTATACAACAGGAGTTTATAAATATACGTATTTATTACGTGCAAGACAACAAGCTGGTTGTTTTTGCGGATTTTCCTTTATTAATACACGCATTACTGTATAAGAAAAAGCTGTACGAATAAAGGTAGAATTAGCGGAGCACACCCGCACCGTACTGTATTAGGTGTTCGTATATGTTATGGGAAAAGCAATACAAAAGCTTACCGAATTTAAATGTACCGTAGTTGCAACTCACCAATCTGTATAAAATAGAAATTGCTAACGTTGTTACGTGACATTTGTAAGACAGTGATGGGCTGTTTCTTTGGTACAAGTTAGGGGATATTTCCGCTCCTTTTTTTGGCACTTTTTGATAATAAAATTTGTGTACTTTTGACAAAACAACTTAAAATAATGTATATTTGCATGTATATGTACATGCATATCGTCATATAAAATGCAAAACGGCCTATCTCTTTTTTTTAATTTTTCAGGAGACACAAAAAGATTAATAAAAAGCAAACTATTGTGATCATAAAAACTATTTTTTCCAGGTAGTATTAATAAAATCCAAATTAATGATATTATGCTGAAAAAGACAATATTTGTTATCACAATAGTTTGCTTTTTATTAAGTTTTTTATCTCTAGTGAAAATTTTGTTATAATGTAGATAGGCCCTTTTGCATTTGATAAGCCGCTATACATGTTTAGATGTATATAATAAATAAATACATATATTATATAAATGTGATATGTACGTATATACATATAAAATAATTTAAATGGTATCAATTTATTTTTGCATGCACATATAAACACTAATTTGTTGTTTATATTTTATATTCTAATTTTATAATATAAATGTGAAATAATAAATAATTATTATATACATACATACACAAAATAAAGATCTGATATCATTTGAATATCTTAGGTACTTTATCTGCACAAGACATCAATTGAAAATTTTCAATACCCATCACTGTGTTGTAAACTGCTGTTCCTTTTTCCTGGCAATAAAACAAACAATATAAAACAAACGTATGTACGTTTTTAAATGTTCTATAAGTAGACTAACGTGCTAACAGTACGATACGGTACGGGTACAGCCACGCTCGGCTACAGGACCTTAAGGAAAAACAGTGTCCCTATCCGGTTATGGGGAATTATATTGCCCAAAGGGTGGGAAAAAGAGTGTCCGCGTCCGGTTATGGGTTGTCCGCTCAAGAGAGCAAATTTTTTAAATCCCTAAGTATTTTTTTTTGGACTAAAAAAATTGTCAGTTTATGGGAAATGTCCGCTTAAGGGATGTGCCCGCGAGGGGAGAGTACACTGTATTTGATATGACAGAAGCACCAGCCAAAAGAAGTCTGGAACAAATACTAATAAAGGAGAAACAATTTTTGTTTCTTCCCATGAAGGGCTTCGCTAGTCACAGAAGTTTTATACCGCAACATTTTTTTCACTATGTTCACAATCAGAGGTGTCTTGGTTACATTGCGAGAAATGTTAAAAAACTAAACTGTAACTCATGACAGCCGTGCTTTTTAGAGTAGAGTCAAATAGAGAAATAAAGTTCCTAACTTTTCCTTATTTTTTATTAAAAAACTTCTCCAAGCTTAAGGTTAACAATAACAAAGTAATTACTTTAATTTTTTTCGCTTTTTCTACGGAAGGCTTCTTCAGAGATATAAATAAAACTTAAATATTTTTTCTTAATGTTGACCTTCAGCTTGGAGAAATTTTTTAATAAAATATCAATAAAAAGGTCGAAAAAATATAATAATTTTTTATTAATTTTATTTTTTTATTTTATTCAAATCTAATTTTATTTCGGATTTTTTTACAACATAATTTTTATTTAAGATAAATTTTCGGAACATTTGTTTGGAACATGTTATCTTTTTATTGATGGCATATTCCGTAATTTACTTGCAACTAATTTAAATACAATTAGTTTTATTTTTTCAACTTTATAGAGCAATTCCATATAATAACCATTTATTGCAACGCATTATTTCCAGACAATTATCATAGATTTCAATAAAGTCTTCATCGATTTTTGAAATCTCAAAATTGTTAGCACATTCCAATTCTTTATGTATAAACAATTTGATGGCATGCATACTCATAATTTCGCACTTGGGACAGCTCAATATCTTATCGTCGGGAAAATGCTGGAGAAACTGTTTGAGGTTGCCAATTTCTTGAAGTTGTTGAAATCTGCCTGAAATATCGTTAAGTATAATAAAACTGCGGGTAGTGAGAAATGTTTCGGGAGTATCGCTCATGTGATAAGGAATTGCATACAGTTCGTAAGATTTGGCACAAGTTTGAAAGCAGTAAAGGTTGCAGGGAAAAGGGGGCTTAAAATGGCCCGACTTTTCTGACTTCAGATATTTTTCAAAAGCTGCAGTTAAACATTGTAAGTCTATATTATATTGCTTTTCCTGGATTTCAGTAATTGCAAAATTCTTTAGCATTGATGTCTTACGCATGAATGCTAGTGGCAGTGCGAGTGGTTCATTATTTACTTGTTGTTTCCTCTGGGCTTGTATATGTATCCTTTTGATTCTATGCATATTTTTCGTTTCAACATCAATTTCTTTGCCAAGCTTATACGAAAGATATATTCTCAATTTTTCAATCATCATCACAAACATTACATCCACACTCTCTCGTATGTCATAGTAATGTTTTATCTCCAATTCACTTGATTGTAACATATACATTTCATTTTCAATTTTCACATAAAATCTCAAGCTAACTACTAGTGCCGTGCAACCGTTTGTGTCGAATAGAACATTCAATAAATCGGGTATAGCAAATGCGCAAGCATCTAGCACAAACTGTACAGTATTTTTAAATTTGCCTTGGCACAGCATAAAGGATTCAATATTCTGGCCGACAATGTCCTGTTTATGCTGCATTATAGTTGTCTTCCGCCAGGTATACAGTTTATCACCAGCTTCAATAAGTTTTGTTCTTTGCAGCAGCCAATGTTGACTGTAGGCATCAGTTTCCTTGCATGTTGTGCCGCATTTATTACATTCAACGACTTTGTTATTATTCAAATGCCAACGATGACAGAATTTCCTTTGTCCAGCTGAAGTGACAAAATTGTAACTGGGAGTTGGCAGCGTCATGTGAATAGATTTTTTTAGTTGCTGTTGAAAGTAAGAAATACAAAAAGTGTTCGATAATGTCACGTATACAAACGATGTTGTGATATGTTGTTACACCAAGAACTTAACACGAGTGTCTAAATGACGTTGAAGTATGTTGCAAACTGATGCTGTTGGCTTGTGTGCATGAGTCTTTTAAAATTATAACATTCATAACAGGTAAACAAAATATTGGTGTCATCTTCGCAGGTAAATAAAGATCATTTGTTTTTTGCTCTGAGATTTTCTATGTTTTCTTTGGGCGAAAGGTTTAGTTATTGTTTCAGTAATGATGATTATTGACTTGTTGGTCGTTAGGCAATATTTTTCCTAATCGGGGTGTTTCCTCAAATTAAGGATTTGCCAAAAATCTATAGTACCTGCACATGCTAAGTTGTTAAATAATTAAAGCAGCAATTTTAATTATTCGTACAATTTCTGTGAAATAGGAAGCCAGTAATATGTGCCTCAATAAATTATAATAGGAATAAATGGTGTCATTAGTCCACAGCAAAAATTACCTGGAAAAAAAATTATTTTATTTTTAATGACTTTGAGTCGCTGAACACGACATATTATTAATGTATTTGTCTTGAGAAGCATTTTTGAGATATTCGCGAAAACTTAATCTCATATTTCACACGAAACTATTAATGTTTTTTTATTATTTGAGAGCACATTGCAGCTGCTACCCATAGGATATATTGTACAACCCAGGCAAACGGATAAGTGTTAATCGGCACAGCAATTAATTAACATCCGCTTAACTTTTCCAAGAATTTAAAATTTTCTATTTTAGATTTAAACGCTTATTATCGGCTCATTAATTAGTTTTTTAACATATTTTTGTATATTTAATATAATCAAACTATTAGAAATGTTGACAACTTGAAAAAAACAATACTAAAATGACATAATGAAAGATTTAAATTTTACAAAAAAAAACAGAAAGGGACTACAATTAAGGATATTCTTAATTACAAACTTCGATTTTTACAAAAATCTTTCATGATAAGTAAAGAATATTTTTAACTCAAGGTGCATTGCAATTATATTATATATATTATATATTCTTTTATATAAATTCAAAACTTTCGTAGTTAATTTGTATACTCTTGATACTGAGCAACAATTCCTGTTAAGTACTTTTTTTGAAAAAGTGTTAAATTTTAATAAGTCTTTTGAAAAAAAATTAACTTTTGGAAAATATGTAAATTAAAACGAATTGTTTGGGTCAAGCTCAAATCCGAGTTAACCCATTTCTTTTTTGTAATTTTTAGAAAATTTTTTGGATAAATTCATTATTTTACACACATTAATTACTTTTGGAAAAAACACATTTTTTTATAAAACTTGCTGACTATCCCTGAAACTATTAGGCTGTTAAAAAATTAATGAGAACGTAATTATCTTGATATTTTGTTTGCGATTCTTCTTTTTTTTTTTTCTTTAATTAATCGTAGAAGTAGTTCTCGAGAATAAATTCAAATTATGTGATGCGGCATCCTCTTTTTTCTTCTTAATGGAAAATCTCCAGACACAGAGTCAATTACAAAACAAGTAATTTATGGTCATTGGAGCTCAGATTCATATGTACGCAAATTGGCTTATAAAATACGGACCTTAGAAATCACATTGATCTGTGTAGTCTATGTATTTTTAATATTTATTGAAGTGAAAAATTTATATTAAGCGATTAACTGACTATGTATTCCGAAATTATCAAATTTTCAAGCGATTAAACCGAAACCTCGATTATGTAATCGAGAATCCCGATCAATTGTATACTCTAGTATTCATCTATCTAGTAAGATTTCGTGTGCATGTCTTGCAGTCACCAAAGAGCCTCCAAGTAAGGCTGCATTAAGACACCGCCATGCATGTAAATTTTGAATGGTAATGTTAGTCTCTAGCTAACTTTGGTCTTATCCTAAAGAAATTTAGGGCAGGTTTACCTCTGTCAGATATATGATATATTTTTATATCCCTTGTTCTTCTTTTAAAACATTTCTTAAAACAAATTATCAACACATTGACGAAAATTGTTAGGTACTTCACTCTGGATATAGTCCTTTAAAATTTAAGGACTTAACCGTAAGTGTCGTTATTTTGCAGCTTAGAACAAAATCTTACTAACCAATACCTGCTAGTAAAACTTTTGAACTCCTCAGGATCTTAGTCTGTAGCAGCGCAAGGTCCAACAGTGACGGATAACACCATTGCAAGAATTTCAATACTTTTTTGGCAGCAAAAACCCCAAAATACCGATTAAGCAATAGGAAACACATTGCCAACATGCGTACTTAATTTTTTTCCCAACGAATTTATAACTATTTTTTATTAATTTTCATATAATATATCTTTGCAATAGAGTTGCTAAGTTATAGCAATGATGTTGAGAATTTTCTAAAGTATCCTTTCGTAGAAAGGTCTTATTAGGCTCGAGTTCGAATCATGAATTTACAAATTATTTTAATTAAAAAGTAATATTGGAAGATTTGAATCACCAGACTAGCAGAATGAGTCAGTACTGATTTCTTGGTCGCCAAAGCATCTTTTCCATGTGCTTTCCTCAATTTTACCACTACTGGGTTGATACGAATGAGCACAAATATGAACTATTCGTATTTAAGCGAATTATTTAACAAATGAGAGTACGAAAAAATTTTTGTATCCATTTAAACAGGTTAAAGGATTTTCGAATGGTACGAAATTTCCATTTCTGAAAATCCTATTCTCTATATACTATACACGAATATATACTACTAGGGTTGTCGTTCAAAAAAAAATTATTCGAATAATAATAATAATTTTTCATTTTTGTTCGAACGAACAAACATTTTTCAACTTCGAATAAAAAATTATTCGAATAAATTTTTTCGAATAATCGAACATTCGAACAATAACAGAAAGACGTATGTATAAAATCATTAAATACTTTAATATTATTCCTGAACTCTGGGAATCCAATAAAGCTTTTTATAATACGCCACAAGAACCTAAATAAGAGACTACGCAAATCCTATGTTTTCACGATTATTTTGACATAAAAATAGGTATGCAAATGACATCAACTACGATGAAGAATCACATGACATTTCTCTGGTAACTGATTAATTGATCTAAAAAAGTAAGTAAAAAAGTGAGAAATTGTACTAACGCAAAAATCGTTAACAGTATTGATGGTGATCTGAACTATTTAGAAAAATCAAAGAAAAGAACATACAAATTTGATGTGATATTTATGCTGTTTTACCCGTAATTTTTTTATACTTTGTTCGTTCGAATTATTCGAACAAAATTTCAAAATTATTCGTTTATTCGAAAAAAAAAAAAATAAAAATGTCATGAAATTTTATTCGAACTAATAAAAAATACGAATAATCGACAACCCTATATAATAAGTATTAATATTGATGAAAAATACTTTCTTCAGTTTGCGTTGACAAAAAATTAATAAAGCTTCTTTTAAATATGTGTCCTTCATTAACCCTGAAAATATAGTTTAAAATTATGCCAAACAAAACCCATCTGAAGTGTAAATTTTTTAAGTATTTTATTTCTGTTAGTACAGACAGACGTGCGAGTATTATACAATTTTCCCCAAAAGCTTGAATTCCCCTTAATAAAAATACATTTACAAAACATTGGAAAGTAAGAAACCATGTACCCAGTTATTCTGTTTTGTCTGTGGATTCATGGGCTTATGGTGGTTTTTATTCCAAAAGAATATGCTATCGCACGGTGTACTTTACTCAACTTTTTGCAATTATCTTGTGGTACAACATTCAAAACTGTGAAGTGCTATTTTTCTATATACTTGCACTAGCTGTAACGGTGCTTTACTACTACTAAGATCCTTAACACTTTTTTGTTCATACGTGGAAGTAGTTTGGCTCTAAGTGTGTCTAGTTTTAGTACATAGCCTTTCAGATCTACTCTGCTGCTCTACCAACTTCTCTACCTCTGCTGCATTGATTAGTATTTTCTTAGTCCGTAAGTTCCCTACAATACATACTGATCGGTGGCTTTACTTATATTTCTCTATCTACCAAAATCTAACACAATATTACAAATTTGTCGAAAATAGAATTACCCTAAATATTGCAATGAGCTGGAACTCAGGAAAACCATCGAGATGGCTTATAAATTAATGATAGAGCTCCAGTTTATGTACACTTGATCGTATATGATTCAAAAATTTATGTCTTCGCTGGACTATCGCCTAAACAAATAACATCTTCGTCCTTTGTTTCGCTCGGGGCCTCCTTCATGTTTTGCACTTTTAAGCCGCTGAAATTTCAGATTGCCAAACACATTACATTCAGCCGGACATCACTTGTGACAATTAATTACTACTTTCTGTATTCGATTTTTAATAAGAAAAAGTAAGTATATAATAAATATATTTAACGAACTCAAGCCTGCTTTAATAACTTTCAATAAATATTTTCAACCATAAAAGTTTTGAGTTTTTTAAAGAGCTGTATAAGCTATAAGCAACAGCCAAGCAAAAATGTTTAAAGAAAACACAAAAATCTTTCAAACAATATCTAATTTCAACAATGGTTTAGTGAGAACAACACGCATTTGTACATACATGTATGAAATTTGATAGCAGTGCGTTTTTGTTTCCTGTTCGATAAGATCTTTCGCTTGTATTCATTTGTATCTAAGGCAGCTTTGTACTTTACCTTTGCAGTAATAGTACATTAAAGCTCGAAGTTGAATTGAAAATTCATTGTAGCTTAAATTAAATATTAAATACCAGTTCATGCAACATTCCACCAGGTTTTCAACTTAAAATCAGTAACGTTGCAAGGAGGGAATGTTTTGAAGAGAGAAGATGTTTAAAAAAAAACAAGAACGTTATTTACTGAAATTTAGCATACTAATGAATAAAATTTTATTTACTTATACACATCACACTGTAAATTCTAGTGTCCTTGTGTATGTCATATAAAAAAACGAAACAAATAACTCGTCTCCCCTTGGCCATGAACGCGGCTTGCTGTTTTAAATAATACTCAGTTTATTCACTGATTTGTGGTGTGAACGATGTGCTCCTTTATACGATAAATAATTTATGTTAGTTGTATTGCCAAGAATGGCAAATTTGTAGATGCTTTTCATACTGATACATCTGTCTGCTTTTTCTGATAATTTTACTTTTGCAGGATAATATGGTTATCGATGTCATTTATTGATACAATTTTACACAAAACAGATTTTCTTTTCACTTTTAAAAGCATTTTATTTGAAATCCGTGGGATTTATTTCAAATGTTATCTGAAGTTTATTTTGTCGTGGAATTTGTTTTAACACGCTATTGAAGTATTGAGATTTTTTTCATTGATTCTATTTTGTGTTTTTTTTTAATAAATAGTATAAAATTGTTCAGTTGTAATGGGGATTTAATTTTAAATTCAATAGAGCTACTAAACTGTATTAGAAATCATTGCGGTTGGAGGAATAAGAACCACAAACCATTTGAAGACTTTTTTAAGAGAAACGAAAAGGAACCTGTACAAAATTATTGTGTAGGCCTGAGTTGCTTACCTTTTGCTTGCTTCTTTGGAGATTGTTCAAATCCCCTTTTCATAAAATATTAAGAACATCAGACCAATTTAAAAAATTATTTGGATTATAAAAATATAATATCAGGTATGTGATGGTAAGAGATTTAACATCGGCAAAAAGTGTGAATGTGTGAATTCTGTTTTATTTAAGTTTTAAAATTTTTTATTAGAAGTTGTTTTAAAAATGTCGTCTTCAATATTAATTATATTGATTGTATCGATCATCAAAGATGCTTTCAAAAAACGTAACTGAAAAATCGTTCTAAAAATTGGTTAAAATTAGAGTTGTTCACACAGTCCCTTGGATTTTCGAAAGTTTTTAAATACGAAATATCGGCAAGTTAGTGCAGAAATTCACTGGAATTATACCAGCTAATGTGTGCAGCATATTTTTTTACAAACCTTCTAAATGAAACCTTTAAATAGGGAATTGATTTTTATGTTTGACCCAACAAATATGTATAAATAAAAAAATATCGCTTAAACTAACTAAGAAAGACTACTACGTTTTGTTTTCTAGAAAGAAATTATATTTTTGCACTTTTAAATATATTCGAGTGTTCTTTGTCATGTTTATCTGAAAAGTTTAATTTATTAGAAACTATTATTTCTTCCCTCAAAGATGTAAATTTTTATTCACAAAAAATGCTAAATCGCATATTTTTCAATAAATTGTACAATAAATTTGCATATTGTTTAGATATGAAAACGCCATAATTCTGTAGATACATCTAATCCTTTTAATTTGTTACTGCTGTCCTGTATATCATATAATTTTTTCAAATATTCCCTTGTAGCATTAAAAATTATTTTATAAATTTTTTGGTTTCCAAACAAACTTCCATCTCTAATTTATGCTAACTAACTTATCTTTACAATAAATATAGTAACTCTTAACTTATTAAATTAGCAATTAAACAAATCTTTTGTGTAAGATTTTAGAAAATTCATAAATTAAGATGAGAAGAAGAAAAACTTTCATGCAAATTTTTACTGAATTCACCCAGAGAAACAAAAATTATATATGATTTCAGTTTCTCTTTTACTTTTATGCACAAACTTTTACTTGTTAAATAAAACTAAAAAAAAAATATTAAACCTTTTATTTGAATATCTCACATGCAAACAGACATGAAAAAATTGTGCTTCTTTTATGTATGAAACCTTTATTTGTATTTGTGAGTGGAAGTGTGAATTGGGATGTGTGCTTTTATGTGTGTGTGTGTATGTGTTACCACATTGCATACTACAATGTATCAACAAAATGAAAATAAAAAACACGTTAAATATAATATATTTTTTTATAAACAGAATAAGTGTAATACATACTTTTGATGCACTACACAGTTTTTGAGAGGAATTGAAAAAAATTTCATTAATAATACTAATTGGATCAAAAACAAATTCTCTGATGTTGTTTGACTGTGTTTAGACGCGTCATGTCTTATTGACATAAAGCTTTCTTTTTCTTCTTTGAACTTCTTTGCATTGTTGTTTACACAAGTGATGTCATGTAGACAAGATTTACTTGCAAGTACCTTTAGGCTTAAAATTAAGAATGAGAAAACAAAACGTAATGACAGTACATGCATCTGAGTACTGTTTTTTTCCCCTCGTCTATAAAGTAGCAATCATGTCAATAAAACCTGACGTGTGTAAACACACACTTTGTTGGTGAAAATTCTCTAGCCATTAATAACTCACTTAAATGGAAGAATTGAAAACCCCAAATAAAATTTTAATCAACAAGAGTGTCATCGGCATCGCTTAGTCCGAACGGCCTAACGTAGAGAGAATACTAACAAATTATACGTTATTAAAATATTATATGCAAAATAGAACATTTTTAGTTTGTTTGTTCTTCTCATGCACACAACCTTGCAAAAGTCTGTCATTTAGAAAATTACATGCAATAATAAATAAAAAATATCACACAGCCTTGTGTGCCCCTAATATCATATAACACAAGGGACGTCCAAAGGAACTGGTTGTCTTAAGTCCCGTGATTTTTAATTTCAAATCACTTAATCCCAAGATCTTTCGTTATCCAGATGTAGCTTAGAATCCTAGAACTTATTGCGATTATTCGGGATCTGGATCTTCTAGAAAATAAATAATTTATGTGGTAAAATATTGTAATTTTTAATGTTTAAAACAAAAACATAAATGGAAATAAATAAAAACACTAATGGAAAGAACAGCAGTATCTCCCCGTATATAAGGTTTATCGAAAATTCATAGAGACAATACTACATTAAGACCGCTTGGCTCCTCTATTAACTCACCAGAATATAAATTCTGCAAATATATGATTAACATTTTAAAAAATCTGACCAAAAACTCGAAATATAATGTTAAGGTATGCCATTGAGTTTAAAAATAAAATTAATCAAATGAATTTGGAAAATTGGGATATAATGATATCATTTGACGTGGTCTTGCTGTTCCCAAGTATACCAATAAAGCTAGCATTAAAAATACAATGGCCTAACGTGTAAGTTGAAATAAATTAATTTTAAATTTCCCTTGATCCTGTGGAATATTGTCTCAAGTCAAATTGTTTCTGACTAAAACCATTACGAACTACAGCCTAACAATAATCACTTTGCCTTAGCTACCATTAAAGTTAAAAAAGTCACCTTGAAATTAAGAAAAAAGCCAAATTTAATATACATCAATATAAAAAAAACATAAGAGCCACATCCTTCGCTAATATGCAAAACAGAATAAATAATAAAAATATCTAAATTCGACTTTTTTCAAATAATAATTGTGTACTACCCGACCCGAGCAAACACTTAGCAACGTTAATCGCCATCAACGTAATGTAATGTTTATCTTTTTTTAATCATTAGAGCGCAAAATAGAACGGCGCACAGTGGCTGAAAATCGTTTTTCATTGGCCAAAATTCTGTAACTTTTGAACCGATCAAAATATTGAAGTAATTTTTATTTTATTGGATAGATATTTAGTTCAGCTTGACTCAGTTTAAATTACATTAAAATTGATTAAGGACTTTTTAAGGAATTCTAGGTCAAAGTTGAACTTTTGAATTTGTTTAACTTTTAGAGTGAAATATGGGTTTATTATTTTTTTATTTATTAAAAAATTTACATATTTACATATCAATTAAAAAATTTAATATTTGGAAATTAATAATAATTATAAATATTTTTTGCAATAATGGAATTTTTTATTGTTACACTCAAAAAAATTTTTACACTAAAAAAAAAAATAGTAAAATCAACTAGAGATTTTGCTATTATTACAGAAAAATTAAAAATTTTTTGCTGTCAAATTTGCAAATTTGTTTACACTCAAAGAATAGTTACACTTGAAAAAAAAGTTAATGATATTATCTAATGATTTTGTCGGGACTTGGTTTAATTGGGTTGATGTTGCTTGGCATATAATGCAGATGGATGCAGCCTTCGTGCTAGTCAAAGCCTGACCTACTTTTCCATCTATCATTGTCAGCACTAATTGGTAGCTTACTTCAATTTGCTGCCCATCTAACTGTAATTGTAATAGCTGTAGTGTTGCAATTTGGGTCTTGATATCACTAACTTCTTTGTTAATGGCATCATGAGTTTCTTTTTTGAATTCAAATTTGATTGGGCTGCAGTATTTCGTAGAAGATGGTGTCTCATTTTTCCAAATATCCATTGTTTGCGTTGTACTAGTCGAAGGCTCTGAATCTTCCAAAATCTTTTTCAATCGCAATGGTACAAATGATACCATGAACATATCTGAGTCCGATATATTTTCACATACAGCTTGTTTGTATTGTTTTTGTCCCGAAGAACCATCACATCCCCATTTACAAAAAAAGACTTAACTTTGTGTTTCCACATTTCTTTAACTCATTTCCTGTTATTGATTGTAGCAAGCGTTCGGCTGTGTGATCAAGTAGAGATTGTAGTTGTACCTCTGCCGAAATTGGTGTGATTGTAATAGTGTCCTTTGATGGCAATCAGTCCATTTTAGCAGCGGTTATGTGATGATATGCTGGATACATATTTGAGCCTTTTTCAATCGCACGCAGTCTGAGCTTAATATATTGCTGTTTTGTTAATTTCAAATCCAGAAATAATGCTAATGCCTCCTCATTTGTGTACTGTATTACATCACTCGGAGTTGGTATACTTTTAAGAATCCGTTTTGTTCTCACTGGACTAGCTTTAACAACTTTTTCAATGATATCCACTTTTGTTAATTGGTTCTGTGATCGTAATTGATGTAGGAAAGATTCTTTTATATTTGTACAACCAATTGCATCGTTGATATCTTTAAGTTTCCGCCTTTTAGATCTATCGCTGCAGTTGTCCAATGATTTGCGTGGTCTTCCAGCCTTATCTTGCTTTGCTGTTTCTGCAGCGACAGTAAGTTGGCCCTCTAACCAGTTTGCACTTTTTTTATAAAAGTTTTGTTTACTGTAGCGAACTTCTTTGTAGCGTTTTTTTAGTGCTTTGACGAAATTAGATAATTGCTCTTGCATTTCGGTGCTACACGAATTTAAGTTTAATTTTATTTTAACGTAGCTAAGAACATCTTCCTGGTTTTTGTTTCTAAAATACTCTTCCGTCAGTTCTTTATAACTGAAGCTCCCCATATTTTTCTGAATATTTTTATTTACGTCTGTTATGTTTTAGCCGTACACTTAAAGGACTAACTTATTACTGAGTAATCCCTTATCGAATCCGTAGTTTTATACATTTTTAGATACATGTTATTCACACATTGATCTTTAATTTCATAGCAGGTAGTGCTTAAATTGCACAAAACTGCACATGTTGTCCAGACCTTAATATCAGGTAAAACTGATTAGTATCTCGCCAATATTTGTTGTTGTTGTTGGGTTGTTTTTTTATTTTTAGTGGTTTAATGTCCCGATTATTGTTATAAAATTGCTTATGACTTTGGTTGACCCTAACATCGATGATAGCTTGCGAGTAGTAACCATTTATTTTTGATAAAAAACAAAAGAAAAACACCTTTTTCTGAAATTAAAAAAACCGTTGAGTTTGACAGCATGCCACGCTCACAATTATCAATAGTTTAACCTAATTTTTTGGCTACCTTAATCTGGATATATTAGCTGCAAAAGGGCGTAAAAATTTTAAAAATCGGTGACAAAAAAAAAAGAAGACTTTTGGCCAATGAAAAACGATTTTCAGCCACCGTGCGCCGTATAAAACATTGATTTTGATATTAAAGCGTTTGCCTAAAACAAGAAGAGATGGTCTAGCAAACAAAATAATTATACAACAGGACATTTATCCTCTCGCGTGTAAGGTTTGATTTGAATCAAATAATCAATTTGAAAATTGAACTTAACAGAAGATTTATGGCATTTTTAATTTAAAAATTTCAATACATTTTTTACTCAATCAGCAATAAAATTTCAAAACGAACACTTTAAAATAGTGTCATTTAATATTACTCAAAAGCAAACACAGCAGAGTTTTAAATTTGCCTCCATCGTGTGTTATTTCACTAATTAAAAAAATATTAAATTTGGGATTTCCTGTAATTTATAAATTCCGAGAAATCCGGTTATTGTAGAGAGCGAGATGTCGAGATGAGCAACGACAGCTGAACACAACAAATTCCCACGCCTAAATGACACTACTGAATATTTCTACCTATTATTAATATGATTCAGGTACTTATCCTTCTTACAATTTCTTATGGAAAGGGTGTGCTTCAATATAATATTTTCAGCGGTATAAATATCACAAATAAAATAAGTAAAAAATAATAATAAAACAATTGTTATGTTCTGCTAAGTGTATTTGAAAACAAATGTGTGAAAGTGCAGATATGTAGAGAGGTACCTGCAAATTTGAACAAAACTAATACGTATATACATACAAATCAACATACAAATACATGTTTACCTGTTCGCATACATCTTTACATCCAACTATAAATACCTTGAGGAATGTTTATAGAGAAAAATAGTAAACTTTCGCAATTATATGTAACGAATGAGCAATGACAACGCTTTAGGTAACACATCCGATGTTAAAATAAATTCTCAAAGTTGTAATGTAAAAAAAAAGAAAAAGTTGGTTTAATTAAGGCAATTGGGGAAGCTGATTTGCAGAAAGAGTGGGGCATAATTAATAAGTGGTCGCATGAAGCAGGAAGGAAATTAGAAAAAAAAACATATTAATAAAAATTTAAATTAGTAAGATAAATTAAACCCTTATCACAAAATTTAAATGACAAGTTTTCGATCATTACTTTTCAACTATACTCAGTGATGCTAAGAAGAGGGAATTTTCCCTTTCTGTAGGAAATTCATTGGAAAATTTAGACCAAAGGGAAAAAAACAGATTTTTTTCTTTTTATGGAAAATGTAGGGAATTTTTAAAGTTATTTATTTTTTTCCTTTTATATAAAACGCCACACAAAATTAAATATATATATATGAATATAAATATTATCGCAAGAGATATTTCATACAGAGAGAAAAGATATTTTGCTAAATAATATATAGAGACAATGAAATGAAAATAAATGTCCCCTTTTCTTGGAAATAGAATTTGTATAAAAAACAAAAAACAATTGAAAATTTTTTTATTGTTTTTTTTTTGTTTAACATATAAATTAAAACTTTTTTAAAATACATATACATATATTAAGCTATTCAAATGCGTTGTTGGAAAGGAAAAAAGTCCTTGGCTTATTCTTTCATTTCAGGGTCACATTTTTTTTAACTTGAACAAAATTTTATTAATAAACCAAAATTAAAATTTGATTACCGTGTTTGATCTCCCTCCATATTAATATTTGAAAAATTTAAGAAGCCTACATTGGCAATGAAATTCGAAGAATTATGAAAAAAATTGGTGCAACAAAGACCCCTGCAGATAAATCCTAAATTTAACCCCGTAATTCATAAATGATTAACAGTCAAAAATCGCTAAATGTGTATTCATGTTAAATAGCTTATTAAAGCGTTATAAAGTCGCTGAAAAATATAAAAATTTTATTGTAGCCAATGCCCTAGTTTAAGCTATTGATAAAGTGTCATTTTGCAATTAATTTCCTTTTTTCGTGTTTGTTAAAAAGTTTTTAAAAAATTTAATTTTTATTTTTTATAAAAATAAACACAAACCGCGAAGCCATATCGGCTTGTCTGCAGAAACACCCAGGGTCTAGGCAGGAATCAAACCTGCGACCCGTCGACTAATAGTCCGCTATCTACTAGTCTACTGGGCTCCCCGTATACGTAAGCAAAATCAATTAGTGCGAAGAAATTTATTTTTAATTGAAAATTATAGAGACGATCGCCGATATATCAGCTGCCCGCATTCGAAAAACTTTTGGAAAGAGGGTCAATCCGTTCGAAATGTCGGAACATAACTTAAAATCTAGATACCGATTCAATAAATCCACCTTTAAAAAAATATTAAAATGGTTAAGCCGGAAATTCAATTAAAATCAATAGGTTGGTTACCTCTGTCAATTTGCAGGTTTTAGTGTCATTATGATGAGGGTGGTCGAAGAGAGGCCAATGTGTAATATTCGTTGTGTCTATCTTTAAAATTTAAGGTTCAAGATCATACTGCCAATCTTCACGGGTTATCTCAGGCAAATTTCTTTATACATTCACATATGTGTTTTAGGTTATTTGTGATGCAAAGTTAAAAATAAGGGATGCAGTCGCAAGGTGGAGAGGGAGGACTCAAAGACTTCCGTATTTTCAACGAATCAGCAATCAAACTTCGGAAACAGAGAGCTCAAAGGCCGTTTGCTAGGAGATAGTGGATACAAGCTTTATCTATATTTATTCACCCCACTTAGTAACCCACATAAAAATATATTTTATATTCATTAACACACAAAAATTTTGATTTTACAGTTAAAAACTTAATAGAGAATCTTAATTGAGCCTATGTTATTTAGTGATGCACAAACAAATGAAAACAGTTGAGTATTCACATACTTGTCAAACTTCAAGAACAACAAACATTGGTTTTAAGTACACTTTTTCGCTCATTATTAATTTATTTTTAATAATTAGTACAAAAGCTTTGCTTTACTTCATTTTCTAGTAATTTTATGACATTTTTTATGATTTTTTTTATTTAAACGTAAATGTATTACTTATACAATATAAATCAAATTGTGTACATCTCTAAACAAAATATGGCAGGTTATTTACAACAAGTTTGCGAATAGAAAATAAAAAATTGGTAAATGTGCTGCATTGCAAATCTAGCGTTATTAAACGTTTATGAATATACATTTTTATTGCATGCTTACAACTCAAAATTTTTTTAATAACTATAACATAGTTTAACACTGAAATAAGAAAATTTTATGAATTAGACCGTATAACTTTAAATTCCATATAACAGCTCTTAAGATAATTCTAAGACTTCCCTTAAAAAGTAAGTAATTTTTGTAGAAATTGAATTTAGTACAGTCGTTTGAAAAATATGATTGCACAATTTAATGTTATTTTTATTATTGTTTAATATTGAGCCTGTCGATGTAAATGTACAGCACTTTAAAAATGTAAATTAAATGTTCTTTTTTTCTAAAACCAATGAGTTTTAGAGTAGGGAAAAATTTAGGAAATTTTTTGTTTGTGTGTAGTGAAAAAGGGGAGAGATTTTGGGAATTTTGCTAAACTTCTGCTGGCATCATATATTCAATATTTTCGTTTTCCCAACAATTAGCAGATAAAAAAATCGTATAGAATAATTCGCCTATTCTGAACCAAATAAGACATTTACTAAAAATTAAAGTGAACTGCAAACAATTGCTTGTCTGAAAATTTGTTTCAATTATTTTCTCTGAATGGCTTAGAAGTCTTAAACTGCTTTCTATAGAACAAATATCCTGTTCGTAGTTTTACCCTTTGCTTTACTTACTATTTCATTTCTCTACTTCTAACTTTATGTGACAAAACTAAAACAGTTTTTTTTTGCAAAAAAAAAAAACGCATTAATTTGTTAAAAGTTGATTCACAAAATACAAAACAAAAACAGTAGTAGCAACAACTACAGCTAAAAAACACATCGAAAATTTTTTAAATTGTTTAACTAGTTAGACAACAATATTAATAATTATTACAATGAAAATAAAGTTATGTAATAATACTACTGGTACAAATCAAATACAGGTAAAATCAAAACTTTAGAATTTTGGGAGAAAAAATGGTAAAACTAAATGTATTTTATTTAATTATTAAAACTTAATTGATGAAGTTTTTAAGGTTTATAAAAAGCTAACAGAGTAAAGGTTGTCAAGGATTATTAAACTAAAGAAAGTTTGATAATAATTTAGTTGTTGGATTTATTCACGAAAATATATGCAGAGAAAAAAAAGCATTATATTTTCGGCAATAACGAATGGTTGTGGTTAGAAGACCATAAGCACCACGATCTAGCGGATTTTTGTGTGTTTCGCATGCATCTCACCACGTCAGATTCAGCCTAAGTATAAAGCCAATTACTCTGCCTGGTGGAAGATCATAAATGTCTGTTGCGCTCATCATTTGCCCACCGAAAAATCTCCGCCTGGAAGTCCCCAAGGCAGGATAACAGCAGATAAGATGTTCTGACGTTTCATTATCAGCCTCACAGAATCGGCATGTCTTGGGACTTACATACATTATCCATTATAAACTGATGTTGTCTAAGACCACAGTGCCGAGTAATAGGTCAATAAGCAGCCTAAGTTTAGCCTTCTCAAGTAAAGTAGCCTATAGCTGTTGCCACGGGACAAGATAAAAAATCTCTTAGACTGCTTTAACCCAGATGTTGTGCATGTGCTTAATAAATTATAGTTGTTTTTAAAATTTGTTTAAAAACATTACAGACATGAAAACATAGAAATTGTAAGAAGCATTTAAAAACTTTTAAATAGAATTTTTTATCTTACGTGAGAAAAACAGATAGCGTTTAGGACAAGTGTTCTCTCCATTTTTGTTGTTCAAGGATGGCTTATCAACTTTTCCCTTCCTAGCGAGAGTTATATGAGTGAAACATAATTTTTAAATTATGCAACTTCCTCATTTAATAAAATGAATCTTAAGACTATCTTATAAAATGTAACTTAGAAGTAATATGTAGATCTTTTTTCTAGTTTAATCTCTTAGTAAATTTTGTCTTTGATATTTAGTTTTGTTTTTTGTGTTTGTTTATGGTTTCCATAAATATATGTTAACTCTATCTCTTTATTAATACTTAAAATATTTGTTTAACTACTCACATGTTTATCGAGTATTATTATTATTTACTTAGGTCTACGGATTAGTTTTATCTACAAGTAATACTTTTAATCACTTATGTCTGATTAGTTTTATATACTTATTTATGTCTAATTTTAATAAGGATGCAACTCTTGTTATAGGATGTAACTCGACCGATTATTTTTTTTATAATTAATTAATTAATGTTTACGCGTTTTAATATTTAGAACACTCTAACTGTTTTATGTATGATTTCTATTTAAAGTGATTATTTTTCGAACAAATTGGTTGTTAAGTGTTTTTAATTCAAAGTGATTATTATTTTGGCTAATGTTCGTAAAACTTTTAGTCAAAAAAAATTGGATATGAGACATTATTCAAAACAAACAAGGGAAAGTTTTAACATCAATTAATTTCAACTTAAACGGCAGAATGATTCTACCATTTTATGTATTCAATAGAAGGGCAACTGGAAACAGGAAAAATTTTGGGATTTTTGTTTATATATATATTTATTCCTTTGAAGTCCTATAAGGAGCATAGGTACAAAACAAGTTCTTTCCAACATTCCGGATCTTCTGCAGGATGTCTAATTTCATTCCAGTTTAGGTTTAACTTGGACGTTTCAATTGCTATTTGGCGTTACCAGGTATGCCATGGTCGTCCTACACAGCGACTGCCCTGTGGTTTCCACTCTTTCCACTCTATATCATCTAGTGGTTTTCGCAGGATGTGACCTATACAAGTCCATTTCCGCTTAAGGTTTCGTGTTGGATCGAGTGTTGATTAGTTTCAGGCCTCAGGCAAATGTTGCAGATTGTTGAGGGCCAATACACCCGTAGAATCTTACGTAGACATTTGTTAATAAAAACTTGTAAGGCTTGTATGTCGCGTGTTGCCGCGTTCCACATCTCGCAACCATACTATAAAGTGGATTTAACGTTTGCATTGAATAATCTTAGCTTTGTACGTCGCGACATGTATGACAAGTTTTACACAGGGTTTAATTGGCCAAACGGCTTACGCGCTTTATTTATTCGGCTGAAGATATCTAACTCTTGTATCGAAGGACTCTACATCATCAAATTGGTGGGCTTGTATGATAAACCATTGCTCGTTGTTTACACAATCGTCCTATTTTTAACTAATATCTAGTGTTAAAGACTGTTTTGGCCTTATACATATTTTTATATTTAATATTTTTCAAAACACATGTTCAATTCACAACCTACTGTTTCAGGTGTATGTTATTTCAAATATGGTTAGTAATTTATATAAAAATATTTGTTCATTAACATGTTTATGTGGCGTTGATACCATCTGGCACGATGGAATGTTATGCAAACTCAATTCATGAGGTTTCGGGATATTGGTGAGGTCTATTTCGTGAGCGCACGTAGTGGCTGTGATTAAACCAAAAATTTACCCTGGGAGTCTCGGTGGTTAAACACCTGATGCTTGAACAGCGCTAGTGGTTGTTCGGACTTCGGGAAAAATTTCCTAGAAAAATTTGCAACTAGCAACAGACGTTATATAAGCTCGAACATATTAGCAAGGTGTTGTGCAAAATGGTAAGATTATGTACAAGAATTTCCACCTGTATGGCATTTGCAGGTCACGCTGGTGCTTTTTGAAGCCCACATGGGGGCAGTGGAGAGTAATTTTACCAACACGGTGTTAAGAACATGGTAGTTTGTATGGCCTATGGTTCGGTACCTACGTTACACCTTAGACATATTGTATAAAATTATACATTATAATTATATATACAAAGTTTTCTAAAAAACCGTTCAATAATCTGGTGGTTGACGTTGAATTCTTAACAGAAAGGACAATCTCAGCGGGATTACCACAAGGTTCAGTATTATCAATTCCACTCTACTCCTTATATACGTCTGATATTAAGGTGCACAGAAACCAGGAAGCGGCATTTTATGCTGATGACATTCCTTTTATATGCAGTGGAAAACTATCAAATGCAATAATCAAGAGAATGCAAGAGCGGTTTACCACAAGCCAAAAATATTTTAATAAGTGGTAAATAAAAGTAAATGATAATAAAACACAGGCCATTAGAATTTCATATATTAAGTCACCAAAACGTATTCGGGGAAACGTGATACCCATCAAAGATGATATTAAATATCTAGGTATCATTTTAGATAGAAAAAACTTATGTACAAACAAAATGTAAATTACATTTGTGGTAAAGCTATTAAGTGCAGACGTGCTCTTTACCCCCATACTTAAGAGAAGGTCTAAGCTGAACTTTAAAAATAAGTTATTGGATATCTATTCGACCGATACTGACTTATGGCTCTCCAGCCTGGTTTCACAAAACTGCTACGACACATACAAATACAAATACGACACATGAAAATAAAATTTAAAAATAATTCATAGTCTTCCCACAGGATTACTCAGGGACGAACTACACAATAGATTCAAATATAAGAAGATAAACGCTGTCATTTAATAAAAATGGTGAAAGTCCAATTTTGAAACAATAAGAAATTTAAAAAAAATCTTACTAGTTGTTGTTTTAACAAAATTCATTATAACATTTTTGAAGTTCTTAAGAGGTTTGTATGAAAAATTTTCCTCAAGACTGTAAAATCAATAGTTTCTTTTTTTAATTATTAGATTTAGTTGTTCTAGTACTCTTAAGGAAAATCTCATAACATTGTTCCTTATTTAGTTTATGTATAAAATTGCTGAATAAAAATTTTACCAAATAAAAAATAAAAGTTAAAATCAATATATATACAACTTACAACTACTACAATGGTTGTGAAATGAATAAATGTTTTGCAGGCCATTTCATGCACATTTTGCACATATAACTTGGGTCCTGATCTATAACGATGAAATAATAAAGAAAAAGTGTATGCTGAGAACCTAATTTTCTTGCTAAATGAAAATATAATTTTTAATATAAATATTACAAAAAATTTATCTCTGTACAATATGCTCCACTTTATTCTTGCTGAAATGTAAGAGATTTTGTCTTAAATGGCCCTACAACTTAATATTTTGCTTAGCTTGTCTAAATAATTTCAGAAAAATCTTTTACTGTGCTGGCGTTACATTAAGTGTTCTTAATAAAGTGCAAACGATATGACCTCTTAAATTGTCAACAGACCATGATAAGAAGAAAATGCAGAAAACGACACGAGCTTAAAATTTTAGCAAGTATAAACAAATATAGATGAAAGAAAAGCAAAGGTAAGACACAATACACTGAACACTATGAATACGGATGGTTTGTTAAATAAAATTTAATTATTAATTAGCATTTACCCTCTGACTCAAATGGTAACGAACTTTAGCCTAATATTAATCATTTTAAACTACTGAGACTAACAGACTGTTTTTATTTTTTCATGTTAAAAATTTTTACGTACAAATATTATTCCCAAAAAAAATGGGAATAAATAACATTAATTACTAATCGAAATTTAAAGAAAATTAATTGTTTTACTGAATATATTTCGAGGCTTAGAAATTGTCATAATCTTAACCTAAGGAAGTCAAACGAAGATGGCGAGGTTCCAAAAACAAAGTTAAAATGCTAACCAACATGTGAAGTACAAGATTTTCACTACTTCTGCCTTAACAGAGCAACGTCACTGGAGGCAACTATGTAATTGCCACCTTAGACTACAAATAACGACTTAAAAATGTCAATACTTCAAAGTAATTGAATACCCAAAATACAATAAAAATTAAATGTCTGCTGTGAGTATTGAACCCGTATTTTTGATTTTATTTTAATTTTTTATATCAAGTGTTTTACTGTCTATTGCACAAATATATTATTATGCAGCAAAACAAATAATTTCAAAAAATACACTTTCCTTCGGTAGGGGTTGAACTGCTGATCAACTAAATGATAAGCGCTATTCTCCACTACTGCATCACTCAAAGAGTTATTTACGTGTTTAGTTTTAGTAACTTAATAAGTTAACAAGAGAATTATTTCCGGAATAGAATCGGAAAATTTGAGAACTTCGTATAATGTTTCAATATCCCTGAATCAAAAAAGCTATTGTGATTACTTGTAAACTGAAAGACTTTATGTTTTAAATAACGCAAACAATTGCATTGCAATTGCAACACTAAATTGAAGATTCTTTAGCAGTGCACTATGGAGCAACTACAGAAAATACGAAAGAAAAATTTTGATTTTTATAATAAACGATTGCAAAGAATAATTGCGTTTTCTTTTCTAAAAAAATTAAATTTTTTATTACTTTTATTAAAAAAATGCTTTTTCTTAATACAAAAATTTTGCCTTGTAACTGCTTATACAATGATTTCTAATAAACTAACTATTTCAAAAAATCATTATATTCCAAATTTTTAATAAAAAGGGAAAAAAATATTGTAATTTTTTTTTAGAAAATAAAACGCTGTAAGTAATCATTTTTTGTTGAAAAATAAGGTTTATTATGTATAGACATGGCACCTCCCACTTTTCCAACCGCAGTACCATATTGCTTCCGAATTTTAATATGTGTGAAAAGTTTCAAAAGAAATCATTGAAGAATTGTATTTACTTTAAATGGACGTATCACTGCTTACGCTTATAATCCGAATATTATATTTTCACGGGAATGAAATGTATATGCAAAAGTTTCATATAAATCGCTACCTTGCATGGCCGTAAGAACCCACCTAAAAATACATCCTTTCAAATAAGGACAAGAATCCCGAATAACTTAATAAATGGTGGATTCCGGAAAGTACAAATAAAAAAAGACAAACGAATTGATTAGCTTTTCGGCTAAAGAGAACTATAATGATCCGGTACTTAGAGCACTTTTGGCCTGTAATGGGTTAAAAAAAATATATATTGATCCTTTTACCAGTAACAAAAATCGCCCAAGAGAATTCCAGGTGGCCCTAAAATACAAAGAACAACTCGCTAACACTTAGTAAATATTTTCGCTTACACAAACCCAATATGCAGCTTTTGGTTGAACGATTGCCTGCATAACAAGACAACAGCGGTTAGTTTAACGTACATTGTAGTGTTTAATCTGAACGATTTCCGGTTGTGCAACACAACACTACCTCAATCTAGTAACAAACTAAAAATAAATCTTTTTATTTTTGCGTTTTGTTACTTTTCTTTTATTTGTTGCTCGCTTTTCTTTTTCTTTTTTTGGTTTGCTTACACTGAATTGCGGCTTATTTAGCATACAATTGTTAGAGAAGATGAATAAACGAGTTTCCACCATCTTTTCAAATTGAGATTTTGAAGCAATATCTGAGGCTGGAGAAGTAAAAAAATGCAAAACAAAAAGTATTACAAGTAAATTTTTGTATTGTTTGCTTAACTCTGACGGCAGGTCTAGCAACCTTGCGGGATGGATGGCTGGCTGGCTGGCTAGTTGTTGGTGGTAGCTGACTGCTTGACTGCTTGATTCGTTTGTTGGCCATGTTTTGTAAATCACTTCATAATGGCATAAGAGAAATAAGTAATGCACTTGCAAACTGCTTTAGTCATAGCCTGCTTTTTATACAGTTTGTACCTTATTTTCACTACAATCAGCCAGCCAGACAGCCGTTGTTACCTTTTGCTCTGCTCCTTTTGAATCTTGTTAAATAGTTGTGTTTTGGTTGGCAAACGATTTCAATTGTTTGTTTTCTGCAACTGGCAACAGTTTAAATTTAATTTTCAATACTAAAAAATTAATGAAATAAAAGTTTCGCTTTTAAGATTTTGAAATAATTTCAACTTTCAATGATGGAAAAAAATAAGAATTTAATGAGGTTAGTTTGAAAGAGGCATATGTAGATGGAGCGGGGGCAGTTTGTCTAATAAAGGCGTAGAGAGGACCCACATTTATTTAATGGATTAGGAATATAGTTTTTTAAAGTATTTTTTTTAGTAAAACAGCAATTTTCTAACAAAAAATAAAATTTAAGAAAGTTAAATTTTAAAGAAGCTTTATTCGTTTCATTAGGGATTCACTTTTAAAAAGAAATGTTTTTTTGTTACAAAAAAGACATTTCAACTAAAAAGTACTTATTCCTTTTTTAATTAAAAAAATTTAAAAAACTAGTGGCTGAAATTACCATAAGAAAAACTTCAAGAAAACTACCTTCTTGCAAATATTAAAGGTACTGGAAAAACAAAGGATTTCTTACAAAATCAGGACTTCCAAATATGGAAACTATTTGATTCGTGAAGGATTTATTTTTTAAAGGAGAACTTTTTTATAAAAACTATATTTGAAATAGTTAAGGACAACAGTTTTGTTAAGAAGGTTTTTTCAGCCCAGTGGTACTTTTTATTAAGAAAATATGAAAAACTCGTATTTCACTTATAAAAGTGCTATTTTAGAAAAGTAGTTGATTTTTGTGAAATTAAGGTTTCAGTAAAAAATAAATATAAAGGTTCCGGCCAGTGATGCTAATTGATCCTTTCTCAAGCTAGAGTTTGCCTTTTTTCTTGACGTTTAGCCTCGAAATTTGCCTTCTAGCTTCGTGGCTTTTTATTTTAAATTTAGCGTCAAAAAGGTTAAATTATTGTTTTCTGCTGAACTCATAAAATCATCTTGAAACATTCAAAAATTAATCCAATATACCATCGTAAGTACTCTGAAGATAAAATTATTTTAATTGAAATCCAACGTCGAAAGCTTTTAAGTTAGAAGTGGCCTAATGTTGGCTGGTAGGAGGTGTGACAATTTAAGAAAGCGTTGCAAAAATAAATTAATTTCTTGATTTATTTAATCTAGTATTTTGCTATCTATAGGGTCTAATCAGAAGTTTCACTTTGATATGTAAAAAACAGTATTTTTAAGCAAACTCATCGCATGCTTATTTAGAGAGGAGGGTATCCCATTCATAATGGAAAACAATATCAGTCAAATGACCGCATGTAGGGCTATGTTCTTCTCAGGAAAGTTTTCATCACCACTTTGAACATTTGCTGCTGAATATCCTCGATAACTTCACGAATACATATTTGAGGTCTTGAATAGATTATAGGACATTGGCATATACCATATCTGCTACGTAGCTTCAAATAAAAAATTTAATTGTTTAATCACAAGATCTTGGTGGACAATTGTTATTGCCTGTTCAAGAACTCACAGGCTTAGGAAACTTTTTACGTGTCATTTTTGGAATGCCCAATTCCAAAGGTCAAGGAGAAAGGGATAAACCTGGGATTTCCCCAACACTATAGGCTGCAGCAAAAATATTCTCAGTTGAGCGACGTACATGTTTTCTTGCCTAAAAACAAATATTCTGTTATATTTTTGATCCAATAATAAATTTATGTGAAAAGAAATACCTGATGAATTGAATTAAATTGACTTATATGAATTTAAAAATATGTAGACGCTTATTCTTTTTTTTGTTTGTTTATGTAACCGAAGCGCATTTTTTTAATAACTTTTAGCATGTGTTATGCATTAAACGTTAAATTATTAGTAAAAAATTTTTAGTATTCTCTGGCTTTTATTTTTGGGTGATTTAGCTTTTTCTGGCATTTTTAAAAAGCCGATTTAGCCTTTTTTTTGTTCCAGTTCTTGACAACACTGGTTCTGACAACTGATTCTAATAGAGGGGGAAAAAAACTTTACATGTATTGGCGTTTTAAAAATTTACGTATGGCCCTATGTTATTTGGGAGGCTAAAGCTTCCTCCCATTTATCAAATGTTTATTGTGAATCGGCATAGGAAACCTTGCGATTCTTTCATTTTATATATAAGATGAGTTAAGCAAACTTCTGTAAAACACAATTTGTAGAACTTTTTAGCAGTAATATCTTCGTTAAAAGATATTTTTTTAAGATCATCTACAAATTAAAGAGTAAGAGGCACAAAATTTACCAGGAACAAATTTGTCAATAAATATATCTATAAGACTTTAAAGGCATCAAATTAAAAGCTTAACTTCAACGCTAGAAATAAGTCGAAGCTTAAGATCTGTTAAGGATAATTTTTGCACTTATTCATACATTTTAAGTTTTGACTAATTTTTGGCGTTGAAGAAAATTAATATTTGTATATTTTGAAAAATCCTTAAATTTCTAGAGGAAAAATATCCTTTTTAAAAATATTCTTATGAAAAATATAATTTTACCAAAAATGTGTATTTTAAACATGATTTAAAATTTTCAATATAATGAGCTGTATTTATTTATTTACCCTTTTTTATGCATACAACAAGCTGTAATTTCAACAGCAAACTTTTTTGTCTGATGATCACAAAAAATAAATTTCAAGCCACAGAGAGCAAGAGCCAAAAAAGTTTTACAATTATTAGTTAACTTGTACATTTTCGTAGTCTTTGGGAATAGATTGAGTTGTTAGATATAAATATATATTCAACATATTTCAAACTTCAACTTGCCCACACAAGCTGACCAGGACATGCACATATTCTCTCCGGTCACCTGTTAAATAACAACAAAAGAATATGCTGGTTATAATATTCAAGTTAAAAAAAAAATATTTTAATTTTTCAGCAATAAGTTTTTAGCACAATTTCTAACAAAAAGTACGAATGAGAGCATTGTGTAAAGAAAAGGGGCACAAAAATAAAAAAGCGATTTGAGTTCAAGGGAAGGAAAAGCAGCGCTATCGTTAAAATTCACTAAAATGGCTGTTTAAGTTACACAGTGTTGTTTAAATTTAAAGTACAAGTCTCGAAATATATTAATAATAACATTATTATTTTATAATAATTTCGGTCATAAAAACGTAAAAGCTGATAGAATAAATAGGATAGGAATTATCCAGGGCTAATTAAGTTCGTTACACTATTGTAAAAGGGATGAGTGAAGGAAAATCACGTTTAAAAATGCAGTAAAAGGACTATTTCATCTGCTATATGAACTTAATTTAAAAAATTTAATCCATGCTACAGAGAATACACGGAAAATTATTTATTTTAATAGAAATAAATATAATTAATGTTTGTAAGTAATTAATCGAACTTATATATTTGTATATTGTATACACCATATCATCAGCGATCTTTGTTCAATTTTACCACTTTTGACAGTGGATACTAGTGATTAGGAATATTTAACCGTATAATTTAAGGAATTAGAATAAGAAAAGTGCAGCTTATTAATTTTTACTCATTAAATCAATTTTGGTTGGTACGAAATCCCATCTCTTATGAATAACTACTACATATATTCCAGTTTCTCTCGCTTATTCAGCACCATTGGCTGCTGAAAATTAAGCTGTTTTTTTAAATAAATATATTAATAACTGTTAAACATTTTTTTAACCATTTGGCCAAACACTCATAATGCTGTCATTTATCCTTCTCAAAAAAAAATGTATAGATCCTTCTAAAAATTAACGGGTTAAAAGAGAATTTAAGGGACAAGAAAATGTACATACATGTAGCATAATCCTATCTTAAAGGCTCTTGATTTCTGAATTAATAATGCATAAATATTCCCCTGTAAAAAATGATACATATAGCATGTTTTTTCACCTCTTGTGCGGAGTATATTTTATATTTTTCTTTGCGGTTTGAGTAAATTAAATACTTTCGTTTTCTGAAGATCGGTCTGTTTTTAGATATGACTACATTATAATAAAATAAAAATTTTATTAAAATCCGTTAAATAGAAATTTGCATGAAAGAATGTTACAAAAGTTTTGCTCAGTTCATATTGTAAAAAACGTGCAAAACTTTTTTTTAAATGTCTTTATTTCATGTAATATTTTGTTGGTACTGCTTAACAGGCGTGTATCGCCTAAAAATTTCTTTGCCAAATACTTTGAATAAGCAGCTGTGCCGAATCGCAAGCATTCACAGTTACTTTCCATTTTACTTAAAATGGCAGTCAAAAAAAATCATAAGAAATTGAAGTTCTTTTTTATTAATTTTTAATTTATATACATATTTTTATCAAATTTCAATTAATTTGAATATTTTTTCAATTGATGTAATCAACCAAAAAAACATACCAGGGGGTCGATTCCGGTTCTGTGAAACTGTGAAATGAAAAGTTTTTCATTTTATCACAGAGCTTATGATTCTCGTTAAGT